>MU181935.1:323068-350792 GCA_016904865.1 Pissodes strobi | reverse complement strand
CGGAGAACGTTAAATTATTTCAGCACTAAACTCGTATATAGATGATCGGTGGGGAGGTGGTTAAAAAATAATGTTTTTGGAAAGTAGAAAATGTTTTTCCGAAGGAGATATGATATTGAAACCATCCTTATGATAAACGGGGAACGTTAAATGATTTCAGCACTATAATTCGTATATAGATGATCTGTGAAGAGGTGGTTAAAAATTATGGTTTAGAAAGGTAGAAAATATTTTAACAGAAGAAGATATGACAGGTATAAACCCCCCTTATGATAAAGGGAGAATTTTAAATGATTTTAGCTCGATAACTCGTATATAGATGATCTGTGAAGAGCTGTTTTCAGAAGGAGATATGACATAAACCATCCTTATGATGCTAATAATATAAAAAGGAAGAACCTTATACAAGGTGTGACAAAAAATATTAAAAATGTTTTGTTTTTTTCTGACTTTATCTGACGAGATCATTTAAAACCAATTCCTGATTCACATTACCCTATCGATTTTCCAAAACCAATGATGTATCACACTTACTCAAAAATTAACAAGTCTGATAATTTTCCATAAAAGGTATTGCGTTAGGATCTCTTCTGTATCCTTTCCTCTTAAAGTAGTATTTTCTAGCAGCTTACCAGAAAAGCGCAAAACCGGTTTTCCGGATGGGAGAAGGGATATATGCATATTTTATGAAAAAATCCTGAAAATGCGAACTTCAGGTGACTGAAGCACTATTTCTTGTATATAGTTAAAAAACGAATGTTTTAAAAACCACAAAACGGGTTTTCTTAAGGAGATATGGGCATATTTTATGAAAAAGGGGTGAAAACCCCGTATATAGATGATCATTGCGGAGCTAGTTAAAAAATAAAGTAACAAAAATAAATGATGTAAATAAGCGAAAAAAGGAATCAAAAACTATTGAAGCTAAGAAACAATAAGATAACAATGATTCTTTTGCAGTACAGTTTTCTATTGAAAATCGTACACATTAATATAAAATTGATCAAAAAGTGTTTTAATGTTTTATTTAAAAAGTCTATATTCTCAATAAATTGAAAAGATGACTTACAAAACAAAATTTACGTTAATAAGTGGGGACCAGAAACAAGAATTATGGAAACTAAGAAAGAATAAAAATAAATATTCAAGCCGAGCATCCATCGTAAATTTCTATTGAATATTTGTTAAATCGAATTTTTTTAATTTTTTTAATGTTTCCTTCAAAAAGCATCTCCTAATAAGAAAATGTTCAATGGTTATTAGAAAAAATATCTGCGTTTACGCAAAGTGAAAAATAGATAACAACTAAGAAAAAATAAAAATAAATGTCCAAGCAGATTTCTATGGGAAATTTGCCAAATCGAAATCAATTGTTAATATTTCATTAAAAAAGCATATCGCAATATGAATATTTTGAGAAAATAACGAAATACGTAAATAAAGAAACATAGAAATAAAAAATATAAAAATTAAGAAACAAAATAAATAAAGAAACAGGGAATTTTTTGAACATATCTACTGAAAATATATGAATTCAAAATCAAGTTGATCAAAAATTTTGAGAATTTTTCATTGAAATGTCCATCGGCAAGGCGAAATACAAAGAAAAATTAAGTATAGAAGTGGAAAAAAAAATAAAAATTTTCAAAACTAAATAAAAATAAAAATAACTATTGAAGTGGTAATTCCTATTGGAGATTTCTCTTGAAAATTTGATAAAAAGTTTTGCTAACGTTTCAATAAAGAATTTAAGAGGTTACAAGAAAAAATGCGTCAATAGGCAGAATAAAGAAAAAGTATCAAAAGTAAGAAACAATTAAAGTAAACATTAAACAAGAAATTCTGTTAAAGATTTTCATTAGAAAATAGAATCAAGGTTATTAAGAAACAATGAAAATAAACATTGAATTTTTATCAGCTGAGCTAAATCGATGAAAAATTTTATTCAAGAAGCATCTCATAGTATAAAGAAATTAAGGAGATGATTTACAAATTTTATTTTCATAAATAATAGGATAACGGATACAAAAATTATCTAAACTTAGAAACAACTAGAGCACATATTCAAATACAGATTCTGTTGAAGATTTCTATTGGAAATATTATATCAAATCAAAATTAAACGTAATAAAGAAACATAGAAATAAAAAATAAAAATTTTAAAAAGGAAAATAAATAAAGAAGCAGAGAATCTTTTGTAGATATATGAATTGAAAATCCAGATAATGGAAAATTATCAGAATTGTTCATTGAAATAAGCATCTCATAATATCTTCATATTATGAGATGCTTATTTCAGTTAGAAGACGAAATACAAAGAGGAATTATGTATATAAGTGGAAAAAAATAAATAAAAATTTTCTAAACTAAGAGACAATTAACACAAATTATTGAAGGAAAAATTCCAATTGGCGATTTCTATTGAAATTATGCCAATTAATTAATTTAATGAAAAAGTTTGTTTCATGTTTTATTTAACATCGTAGCTCTTGAATAATAAAAGACAGAAAATTTTTCGTAAATAAGTAAAAAATAGAAGAAAATAAACATTGAAGCAGAAATTCTATTGAAGATTTTTATTGGAAACTTGTCAAATCAGAATCAAATTGATAAAAAGTTTTGTTAGCGTTTCAATAAAGAGTTTAAGAGGTTACAAGAAAAAATGCAAAAATAGGCAGAACAAGGAAAAAATATCAAAGCAAGAAACATTTAAAGTAAATATTATGCAAGAAATTTCTATTCCAAAACGGAAGTTTCTATTTAGGATTTCAATTGAAAATTTGCCAGCTCGAAACTAAATTGTTAAAAAAAATTATTCAAGAAGCATCTCGTAGTGTAGAGAAATTAAGGAGATGAGTTACAATTTTATTTACATAAATAATAGGATAACGGATACAAAAATTATCTAAACTTAGAAACAACTAAATCAAATATTGAAACACAGATTTTATTGAAGATTTCTATTGGAAATGTATCAAATCAAAATTAAACGTAAATAAAAGAACATAGATAAAAAATATAAAAATAAAGAAACAAAATAAATAAAGAAACAGATATTATTTTGAAGATATCTATTGAGGATATATGAATCCGAAATCAAGTTAATGGAAAATTTTGAGAATTTTTCATTGAGACAAGCATTTCATAATATGAAGAACTTTAAAAGACGAAATACAAAGAGGAATTAATATAAGTGGAAAACAAAAATAAAAATTGTCAAAATAAAAGACAACAAAAAACATATAATGAAATACCTATTGAAGATTTCTGTTGAAAACAGAAACAGTTTTTTTTTAAATAATTAAAAAATAGAAGAAAATTAATATTGTAGCAGAAATTCTATTCAAAATTTCTATTGGAAACTTATCAAATCAAAATCAAATTGATAAAAATTTGTTAACGTACAAAACTTCAAATCAAGAATTTAACAGGCTATAAGAAAAAATGCGTAAAAACAGAATAAAGAAAAAATATCAAAAGTAAGAAACAATTAAAGTAAATATTAGGCAGCAAATTCTGTTGAAGATTTCTATTGGAAAATAGAATCAAAGTTATCAATATTAAGACACAATGGAAATTAACATTCAAGCAGAGATTCTATTAAGGATTTGAAAATGTGTCAGCTCGAAACTAAATTGTTGAAAAATTTTATTCAAAAAGCATCTCATAGTATAAAGCAATTAAGGAGATGCTTTATAAATTTTATTTACATAAATAATCGGATAAGGGATACAAGCATTTTCTAAACTTAGAAACAACTAAAGCAAATCTTGAAACACAGATTCTATTGAAGATTTCTATTGGAAATATATCAAATAAAAGTTAAACCTAAATAAAGAAACCAAAATATAAAAATTAAGAAACAAAATAAATAAAGAAGCAGAAATTTTTTTGAAGATATCTAATGAAAATATATGAATTCAAAATCAAGTTGATGGAAAATTTTGAGAATTTTTCATTGAAATAAGCATCTCATAATATGAAGAAATTTAAACGACAAAATACAAAAAGAAATTATGTATGCAGGGTGAAACAAATTCGCTTCTCACTATTGGGATCTTGTAAACGGTAAAAGATACAGCAAAGGTTAAATTGGGGCAAAGTTGCACAAATTAAAGGTCATTGATATGCCGTTGAGAAATTGAGAAAATTCCAACTACTTCCGGAGATATCCGTAATAAACCGAAAATCAGCTTTTTCATTTTTATTTTTTCCTGACTTTATTTCAAGATACAATATAAAATGCATTTAACATTATTATTGCCACTTTTTCTCCTTTATAAGATGGCAGTATCAAATTTTAAATATGACGTTTCGTGTCCGGGCCCCCATCAACAACTTCATTTTTTTAAATACGGACCTGAATTTTTTATTTAACTTTTTAGAAGCCTTCGGCCTCCCCAAACCAACGATGTATTACACCTATCAATAAATCAACAAATCTAGATTTTTTTTCGTAAGAGATAATGTGTTAGACAGAGATGGGGCGATCTTTTTTTACATGATTTCACTTATGAGAATATTTGTTACCGCTATTAGACAAGTGTGATACATCGTTGGTTTTGGGGAACCAAAGGCTTCTAAAAAATGAAATAAAAAATCCAGGTCCGTATTTAAAACAATAAAGTTGATGATGGGGGCCCGGATACGAAACGTCAGATTTAAAATTTGATACCGCCATCTTATAAAGGAGAAAAAGTGGCAATAATAATGTTAAATTTATTTTATCTAATCTCTTGAAATAAAGTCAGGAAAAAATAAAAATGAAATAGCTGATTTTCGGTTTATTACGGATATCTCCGGAAGTAGCCGGAATTTTCTAAATTTGTCAACGGCAAATCAATCACTCTTAAATTGCGCAACTTTGCCCCAATTTAAACTTTGCTCTATCTCTTACCGTTTACGAGATCCCAATAGTGAGAAGCGAATTTGTTTCACCCTGTATAAGTGGAAAACAGAAATAAAAATTGTCAAAATTAAAAAATTAAAAATAATTTAATAAATAATAATAGTAATAAAAATAAACATTGAAGAAGAAATTCTTATTGAAAATTTGTCAAATCGGAATCAATTGTTAATATTTCGTTTCAAAAGGCATATCGCCATATGAAGATTTTGAGAAAATAAAAAATACGTAAATAAAGAAACGTAGAAATAAAAAATATAAACATTAAGAAACAAAATAAATAAGGAAGCAGAGATTCTTTTGATGATATCTACATCAATTAATTGAGGAAAAATCTTATACAAAAAAATGTAAAATTTTCATTCAGAAAACTATTCATTAAAATGTATTTTATAAATAGGTAGAAATCAGGCACAAAAATTAAATTAAATTGGGGTGAGATCTTAATATCCTCAAAATTTTCAAATTCACACTTATTTTCAATAGATTCAATATAATAGTTATTTATGCAACGAGTGTGTAAAGAGACACTTTTTTATGAATCGGACAATCCCATGAATAAAAAAGGGTACTTTACACATGAGTAGCATACGAAATGTTTTCTACTACCGAAAAATATGAAAAAACAAAAATATTATTAAATTACTTTACGCACTAGTGCATAAAATAAATTTATTTTACGCACTGCCCTAAATGTCAAAAATATGTCAGATTTACTTTAGGCACTAGTGCGTAAAATAACTTATTTTACGCACTGCACATTAAAAAGGCCTACTTTACGAATCTTAGAGAGTGCGTAAAGTGGGTATTTTACGGACGGTAGTAGAAAAAAGTGTTTTTCTACGATCGTGCAAAAAGTTACTACTTTTTGCACTATTTACTGTATTAAAAGTATAACTTTTTGCACTAGTGCAAAAAGTAACTTACTTTTTGCACTAGTGTAAAAAGTACTTTGATATTCTATTGTTTACGAGTTTAATCAAAAGATACCATTTTTTCTTGTAATTTGAGTATACATACGAGTACATACATGTAGGGACTTATAGATACCGCCAAATATTTCTTAAACGATATTATTTGATAATAAAAAGAAACATTTTTACTCTAATTTTTATTAATCCCATAGACATTAATTTAAATATTGTTACTAACGAAAGCATATTCATAGTTACCTATGGATGACGTCTGTCAGTGACAAGTTGTGAGTTTAACATTTTATTATTTTGACGTAAAACTACTATTTTAAATAAATACAAATTTAAATCGATCGTAGAAAAAATGTTGTGTGCAACATGTGCAAAGAGCATATTTGTTGCACTCAGCATGATTGCAGCTCTCGACTTCGTCTCGAGCTGCAGGCTTCATGCATCGTGCCACAAATAAGCACTTTTTGCACTAGTTACACAAATAACTATTATAGTATCTACAAAAAAAATATAATTTAGAGAGTACAAGAAAGGCATAACACGAAAACAGACTCCCAAGTATTTTTAGAAAATCACAAATACGGGCTTTCTGAAAGGAATAAGGAATATAACCATATTTTTTTACTCCCGCTTCGTCTTCGGTAGAGTCAACACGCGTTTTGTAGTGTTTCCTTTGTCGCCATTTTGGGTGAACACGTGACTATCTTTCAGTGACCGTTGTTTCTCCCCGCGGAAGAATCAGGTGTCCTAGCCAGAAGAAGAAATCCCCATTCACGCGGATATCTAGGCCGATAGGAACCGGATGTTCCCGTGGAATCATTTCTGTATGTGACTGCAAAGATTCAGCTCACAGCTGCCACTTTAGATTTGTTTGAGATAGCCAGAGCTTTCAAGAGAGCGCGTGCTCGACACCTTGAAGGGTACATAAATATAGTGCCACCGATCCAATAATGGTGTAATCTATCTGGGAGGTATGCCCCAATTCTAGCTAAGCGCGAAATCCACTATTAGCAACACCACCATCACCATCACCATATTTTGTGAGTATAGCACTATCACCCATATTATAAATGATATTCTACATACTAAATATTGAAGAGAGAAATACCGCTACGAAAAAGTGAGACTAGACCCACACCGCCATCTATTGATCTATAATAGCACACATCTTGTCTAGAGTTCTTCCACCGTATCCACCCTCTCAACGAGGTTATATTCTAGGAATCAATAAAAGTCTTAGCCAGTTATGAAGTGATCTCTTCTCTGCTTAGGGCGAAATTATCGGCCAGCCCAAGTTTGAACTAGTATGATGAGTCCTCAGGCATAGAAGAAAATATGGCAAAGAGGCGGTCCATAAAGAAACATTGAGCAAGTGTATGTTGTGTTTATTCGCCTATTTTCATTACATATTGATTGTGTTACAAACAACTTGAAACAGTGAAGTGATAGACCTTTGAGCCTGAAGAAGTCTGAATATACGTACAAAACGTAGCAAAAAATGTATGTTTGGAATTATTTTGTCTGATCTGGTACTTCTCTACTCGATAATCCAGGCTATTTTTGAACATGATATCTGACCTGACACAGGCATCCGATATCATCCAATGTTTTCATTGGTATTGCATATTGACGATTATACATTTCAAGGGCAGCCGCTACTATATTTTCGCAAAATTATATCATCCGAAAGAGAATTTTATCGGAGCTTATCGTTTTACTATATATACAACAAAAAAAATAACAATATAGGAATGTAGTTTCACAATAAAAACCATTGATAGATATAAATCATAAAACGAAATCACGGTAGCCGTGTTATTTTGTAATAAAATGTTGTAAATTATATTGGAATACATATCGATGAGGCAGCTCGCTGGTACATAATAAAAGTTGTGTGATATTTGCACAGGCAGCATATATACATACATACGTATGTTGGAGATTAGATAACGTTTGTCTGTTTCCTTTTATCGAAAAAAAAACATGTCGATCAGTTGTGTAAACTATCGCGGGCTGGCACCCGTCTTTGACTGATATTATTTGTTTTTTTATTATTCCCGACTAGGTTGGATATGTACAAACATTTTTAACCTTATAGACGACAAGTCATATTCTCTCCGTATTTACTTCCATTGAAATAGGTCAAATTGTGTATCAAATTTGAATGAAATATCTAAAAAACAAGATAAACAATACTAATGTATCCTACTCTGTTGATACCAATTTATACCTACGGGCATCCCCTCCATTCCACCAAGTCAAGCCTTCGATTTTCATATTGACCAATATAACGGACTTTGGTTACTAAGCAACGAGACTTGATTAAATGGAGGGAATGTGCCATACATATAAATAGGTAGGATTAGAGTTAGGGAAATTTGTTTTACGAGAAACAGCAATTAAGTCAAATAGAAATTAATAATACAAAAAACATTCATAAAAAGTTTAGCTCTCGATTGCGAACACATCATACGCGCTATTAAGGGAAGTGCCTCTAATATTGTCTCGTAATTTACACGGATGCCAACGTGTTGGAATTCCAGAAAACATTGGAAATGATCAAAAAGTGAAATTGGACTTACCGCTTGTTTGTAACTATGTGTTTGGTGATTCAATTGGCAACGCGCAGCTGTATATTTTAAAAATACAAACATTATACTCTTGCAGATATCAATAATTCTTACGAATAAAATGACACAAAAAAGCCGCAATATAAAAATAAATCTTGTCTTATGAATATAATAAGAGGGTAGGGGTACACTAGGCGTCGTGACATTGATTTTCCCGTCCCATTTTCATTTTATGTCGAGGAAAAATAATATGCTGATGTCACGTCGAATAGATATAGAAAACACCCTATCGAATCGAACTTGTGTTGGAAAATATTTTTTCCCGAAAGTCCATTAGACTGAAGATGTTTTCGTTGGGAGCCAATATTTTTCTCTGTTACGGAAACATATCCGAATATTGCCCTTTAGTTTTGTTGACATGGAAAATATGTTTTTTTCTCGGAGATTTTAAGTAGATTTGCATAAAGTGACTTGATGGAAATACTCGGCTCAATACAGACGGTCCTATTTATTTTGCATACTTTCTGAATATTGATAACGCGTTTAATAAAACAGTATAATGCGGAATTCTCTGTATTTCATGGAAAATCCTAAGATTTGTACTAGTACTTTTTAGAGAGTCTATTAAGTAGTTTTTTTTTAATAGGAGTATTAAAATCGAAAAACAATTGTATAACTAAAAACTAATTAATCAAAAAATACTTGATTTAGAATTTTTCAAGTCAATTAGTCGATAAATAATCTGTTAAAAATTCAATTAATAAAATGCTAATACATAATTCAAATTCAAATTCAAATATATATTACAGTTAATAAATACATAAAGCATTTTTACTGACGTCAGGAAAAAAATACAATCATAAAATTTTAACTAATAAGTTATTAGACAATTTTAATAAACAATACATCTTAAGCTATATTAAAATTTCACTACAACACCAATCAAGACAGTTTACTTAGCATGCATAGAATAAAATAACAGAAAATTCACTTACAAAACAGAGTGAATGATTAAAAAATACAATAAAATTAACAAAGGCAGATCAATATGCTCATCACAGAAAATGATGCATCAAGGAATTCATCCACACTAAAGAAAGCTTGTGAAATGAGAAATGTTTTTATTCTTAATTTAAAAGAAGGCTCTTGCAGGTTTTTTTGTTGCAGCAGGTAATTTGTTATAAAGCATTGGACAGTAATAATTAGTAGAAATTCTTGACCTCTGAAGTCTGTGAAAAGGTATTCTAAAATTGTCTCCCAATCGATTATTATAAGAATGGTAAGAGTTGTTTGAGAAATACATAGTTCTGTTCTTGTAACAGTATAAGAGGCATTCATAGATGTATCTACAAGGTAGAGTAAGTATACTTAGTTCAATAAAGCTCTCTCTGACCTCCTCCCTGTATCCCAAGTCTGCAACAATCCGCAACAGCCCCTCTCTGCAAAGCAAAGATACGCTTTGCCTGAGCTGAATGACCCCAGACCAGAATGGCATACCCAGCAACCGATTGAAATACCGCATGGAACGTCTGCAGCAGAGCACCCCTGGGCAGAACACGAGACAGACTTCTAAGGAGAAATACACTCCCTCTCAGTCGACCAGCAACATAATCAATATGACCCTCAAATGTCAGCTCCGGGTCAAGATGCACACCAAGAAATTTTGCTTTTAAAGGATTTAAATGGCTGATTTCACGGAGTCCAAAAGTCATACTAACAGTTTTTGAATTATTGAGGGTCAGTCTGTTCGCATTAAACCATACCTTAAGGTCATCAAGCCTCCCAGTCATAAATTGATTAAGAGTATCACAGTTACTGCCCCGACTAGCAATTGATGTATCATCAGCAACCAGTAGAAATCAGGAGCTGCCCCAACAATGTCATTTATATAGATGAGAAACAATAATGGCCCCAGAATAGACCCCTGAGGTACCCCATGATCTAGTCGGCTCCATTCCCCGGAAGTTTTATTATTAAACATACATTTTTGTTGCCTGTCTCTCAGATAGCTACCCATAAGTAACGTGCTTTCCTTAGTTAACCCATAATGTTTTAGTTTCTTAAGTAGGATGTCATGAGACACACAATCAAAGGTCTTCGATAAGCCGCAACATGTCATCTTGACATATTGCCACTCATCAAAAGCCCCCGATATGTACTCAAGCAGGTCCAAGATAGCTAGAGTAGTGGAGTGATTATTTCTGAAACCAAACTGACTATTTGTAAAAATATTGTTTTCTTCAAAGAATTTGCATAACTGTGTTTTCAAAAGATGTTCAAAAATTTTTGACAAAATTGGCAGCAGAGAAATTGGACGATAGTTATTAGGGTCATTTCTATCTCCATTTTTATGTATTGGAATGGTTTTGGCATTTTTAAGACAAGAGGGAATAGTATATTATTTTATATGGAGGAAAAGTAACTTTTCCTCCAAATAAAATATGCTGTTTTTTCTTCAAATGTCGACAAATTAATGCAAAAACGTCTCTTTTTAATAGTAATAATAATTATTATTAAAGATAAGTGGGTTCGCAAGGCGGCTTAGACCGGTGCGGTGTCGGTGAATAGGCTCAGGTTGTTGCTATAGTAATGCCACATAAAGCTATCAGTGGACACTGTCAACAATAATTATTTTTTAAAAATTGCGTCTTCGATTGCGTTTTAATTCCGTATTGATAAGCAGTTATTGAGTAAGTTCGATTAAATAATAGCCAATTTGTTCCTAAATTAGTGATTTTTAGAAATGCAGTCACAAATTCAGTGATAAATACAAATTTTAGTTTAATAACTCTTGAGTTGTTGACGCTTATTTTGATGTTTGTTTGTATTGTATCTATGTTGATATGACAACACTTTTACCTCCGCCGGCGGAAAAGTGAAAAGTAAAGCTCCGGCGGAGGAAAAACGAAACTTCACTGCCGCCTACACAGTCGAGTAATGACGGATTTACTGACGTTTGAAGAAAAAAGTACTTTTCCTGATGCATAAGTTTATTAGTTTGGTCAGCGGAATAATAATGACAATTTTAATAGACTTAAGTAACTTGGTATTCATATATTCAGTATCTCTACTGTTTTTATTTTTTCGGGAGTTTATGGCATCTCTTACTTGGTTGTAGCTGACTTCATTAAATTGAAAATGTAGCCTATCAGAAACAGGGCGCTCCATCAGATACTCATCAGCACTTGCCGACACATCCGGGAGCTCAGACACTAACTTCCCACCAGTACTAGAGAAAAACTGTCAAACTCCTCAGGGGTTAATATGCCCTCGTTTGCTGCCCCCCCCCCCCCCCCCCTACTATGCCCCCTACAAGACCTTACAACTTCCCAGAGCCAAGAATATAATTTGTATAAGCAGCCTTTTTTGGTCTCTATTATTTTAGATCTATACATTCTCCTGTAACTATTGAGTGCTAATTTTAGTTGGTCAGATGGATTATTTAAGTACATGTCATTTATGAATTTTAAAGTTTCTCTCATGTTTTTGACTTCATTATTAAACCACTCAATATTGATTTTATTTTTATTTATGATTTTTTGTGTTTTTATTGGACAGAACTGATTTACTTTACTTGTTAGGTTGGAAACAATTAAAAATACTGTCAACACTATCTACCCGAGAACTCAAGAAGCCCCAACCTGGAATTCCAATGCCTCGTATAGTCTGTTTAGGCCTTGTCTAGTGAAGGGTTGGTACCGTTGAATAGAAGGCTTATTTTTGGTGTATTTTGGAGGAACCTGGACCCAGAAAACTACAGCGAGGTGATCAGGGAGAGCCGGATCAAAAACAACTGTAAAGTAGTGCAATATATTTTCAAAGTTAATAAAAACATTGTCAATACAATTAACTTTATTTGTATTCTTAAAAACTTGCTGATGTAAGTTGTAGCCTCCCATTAGGTCGACAAAGGTAGACTTCCTATGATTATCAGTATTAAAAATTATATTAAAATCGCCATTAAAAACAATGTACCTGAACCTGTTGCTATTTTTGTGAATGAATTCCAGGATGCACGTGATTATACCTATAAACAAATTAAAATCACCGTCATGTGCTCTGTAAACAGTTACGATAAGAACATTTAAACATTTAATTTCAACAGCAGAGACTTCACAGTGAAATTCTTGTGACAACCTCGCAATACCTTCCACATTACAGCCTAGCACGCCCTGTCTGGTAAGGATGATACAGCTACCACGACTCATAGAAGTTCTGGAGAAGTAAGAGGTGACTGTATAGTTTTCAATGAACAAATTTTCCACCTCCTCAGTTTTAAGGTGGTGCTCCGTTAGACATATTAAGTGGTAAGGTGGATTGACATCAGCAAGGAGTGCTTCCAAATCAGGTCTTTTATTCCTTAGCAGAGAACATATATTGTCCCTGTCGCTTGTAGATGGATCCAGGTTAGACAGGAAGATCCAGGATAGTTTTTCTGGGACATTGCTATCTTCAGGTTACCCATGTTCCTGTTTGACCCCCTAATTGGTGTAGGCTTTTCCTGTTTTTTGTTGTCTTTTGTCCTGGGTGAGTGACGCGGCACAACTGGAATACAATCGCCATCAGTTTCCCTCTCCTCTGCATCATCCCTACCCTTGAGAGCACTATTACGGCTGCATTTACCTCACTTAGGGTTATTTTTCCGGTTTTAGCTGAGGATTCTGCTGTTTTAGAATTTCCACGTTTTTCTTGGAAGTGACAGGAGTGACACTAGTGACAGTAGTGACACTAGTGACAGGATTAGATGTCCGATCCACCAACGATGCCAAATCCTCTTGGAGCGCGGCCTGGTTGTCAGATGTACCTTTAGCAACAGTGTTGCTATTGATGTTGCTACAAATGTTGGTACCACTGGTCAGATTCTGCATCAGATGGTTGGCAACACTGTCTTCGCAGCTGACTTTATTAACATTTTCTGATGCAGGCATGGCTTTTGAAGGATAGGAGAGGGGTGCAGAGGGGGAACTAACCTCACTTCTTGCTTTTTCCAGCTTTTTCCTCATAGTTTCCATTTTTTCCTCCAGGAAAAGAATTTTTTCATTGAGAAGATCATTTTTCTCATTGAGTTTCATTACCAGAATGTTAAGAACGCCATTGTTTTTGGTTACAAGGCCGAGTCTTTCTTCTGACGTCATGACCGTCGACGTTTCATCGCTCGCGGCACACGTCGAGCATTCGACTATATTCTGGCCAATAATCCTAAATCCGGGACTTCTAGCAATACACTGGCTATGAAAAACTGTTTTGCACTTATCACAAACTATTTTTCCTTTTAATTTTTTGTCACAAACCCCACAAAACCGGGAGCGATCTTCACATACGTCATTCAGATCCGCCATCTTATTTTTTTTTAATTTTTTTTACCTATAGTTTTTGAAATTAAAATTAAAGCAGTTTCCTGCTTGCCTCAACTTTTCAAAAATGAAAACTAATCGATTGATCGAAAAATAATCGCCTAATCGGAAAACAATCTATTAATTGGAAAATAAACAATTAATAATACGCTAATATTTTTTATAAATAATAGCCAGTAAATAGCATTTTTTCTCATTAGGACAACAAGGCTTTTGAAATTACGACAAACATAGTTCAACATTCAACTATTCACAAATATAACGTAATAAAATCGGAATATATCAATGAATCTAAAAATAAAAGATTAATTGGAAAATAATCAATTTTGTAATTGTTAAGTAATTTGGTTAATATTCAGTTAAAAGAAACGATAATATGTATAAATTTATAATAACTTATTAATTAGTATTTTATTTTAAATTAAAACGAAAGCAGCTTAATTCTTCAACTTTTCAAAAACCTAAAATAATAAAATCGAAAAATAATCAATTAACAAATCTAGTAGTCAATAATTAATTGGTAAAATATTCAATTAATAAAATATTAATATCTAATTTTTGACATTAAAATCAAAGCAATTTAATTCTTGAACTTTCCAAAGCCGAAAAAATAATCGTTTGTTCGAAAAATAATCGACTAATCGGAAAATAATCCGTCAGTTTGAAAATAATCGATTCATTGGAAAATAAATAAATAATAAAAACGCTAATGTTTTTTTTATAAATAACTAACATTTTTTAACTAGGAGAACATGGCTTCTGTAATTAAAACAAACGTAATTTAACCTTCAACTATTCAAAAATAAGGCAATAAAGTCGTAAAATAATCGATTAGTTGGCAAATAATCGATTAAAAATTGTTCAAAACAATTACTGGATAATTAAGCTGTTAAATATCCAATTCAATTAATAAATCGCTAATATTTGTATAAATATGTGCCTAATAGCTTTTTAAGTAGATTTTATTTTAAATATGGAAATATGGTGCTTTAAATTAAAAAAACGAATGTAGTTTAACACCTCAACTTTTTAAAACGAAAAATAATCGATTATTCGACAAATGATCAACTAATCGGAAATTAATCTATTAATTGCAAAATAATCGATTAACTAGCCTATTAAATAGTAATCTTTTTAATGGGAGAACATGGCTTTTGAATTTAAAACAAACGTAGTTTAGCCTTCAACTATTGAAAAATATAAGGTAAAAAAATTATAAAATAATCGATTCAGAATTTGTCAATTCAATTAATCTAGAATTAATCTGTAATTATTCAATAGGGAAACATGGTGAAATTAAAACAAATGTAGTTGTAATCTGTCAACATTTCAAGAACGAAAAATAATCGAAAAATAACCTATTAATTGGAAAATAATCGATTAATTGAAAAATATGCAGTTAATAAACGATAATATTTTTTATAAATAATAGCCTATTAATTAGTATTTTTTTTAATGGGAGGACATAGTTTTTAAAATCAAAACAAACGTCGTGTAACCTTCAACTATTCAAAACTGTAAGATAATGAAACCGAAAAATATCGATTAATCTAAAAATAAAAGTATAATTGAAAAATAATCGATTAATCGGAAAATAATCGATTCCAATTTTTTCAAATCAATGAATCGATAATTAGTTTGTTAAATAATTAATAAAATGCTAATATTTGTGTATATATGTAATAATTTATTAAGTAGTATTTTAATTTAAATAAGAGTAGGGCAACATAGTTCATGAAATTAAAACAAACGTATTTTAATCCCGCAACTTTTAAAAAACGGAAAATAATCGATTAATCGAAAAATAATTGACTCATCGAAATATAATTTACTAATTGGAAAATATTCGATTAATTGAAATATTTATATATTTAATAGCCTATATTAAATAGTATTTTTTTAATAGAACATGGCATTTGAAATTAACACTTAATGGAGTTTAACCTTCAGCTATTGAAAAATATAAGGTAATAAAATCAAAAAATAACCGAATAACCTAAAAATTAAAGATTAATTGGAAAATAATCGATCAATCAGAAAACAATTGATTCAGAATTTTTCAATTAAAGTAATCGATAACTAATCTGGCTAATATTCAATTAATAAAACACTAATATTTGCAAATAGGGGAACAGGGTTCTTAAAATTAAAACAAAAGTAATTTAAAAAGGCATCTTTTCAAAAACGTAAAACAATAAAATAGAAAAATAATCGATCAATCGGAAAACAACCGATCAATCGAAAAATAATAGCTAATCGAAAAACAATATGTTCAGAATTTTTCAAATCAATAATTCATCGATAATTATTCGGTTATATATATAATAAATCAAATGCTAATATTTTTAATAAATAATAGCCTATTAAGTAGTATTTTTAAATGAGAGCACATGGTTTTTGAAATTAAAACGAACGCAATTTAAACCTTAAAAACGTAAAATAATAAAATAATCGATTAATCGAAAAATAATCATTTATTAAAAAAAATCAGATTCAGAATTTCGCAAATCAAATAGTAGGTACTTAATTGAATATTCGGTTAAATATTCAATTAATAAAACGCTCATATTTGTATAAATATGTGATAGCTGATTAAGTCGTATTTTATTTTAAATATGGAAACATGAAATTTTGAAGTTAAAGCAAAAGTAGTTTAATCTTTCAACTTTTCAAAAATGAAAAATAATCGATTAATCGAAAAATAAACTCGTAATTGGTAAAACATTCAATTAATAAAATAATAATATCTAGTTTTTGAGATTAAAACCAAAGGAACTTTCCAAAGATGAAAAAATTATCCTTTATTCGAAAAAGAATCGACTAATCGGAAAATAGGTAATCTGTCAATTTGACAATAATCGATTAATTCGAAAATAAACAATTAATAAAAACGGTAATATTTTTTATAAATAACTAGCGTTTTTTAAATAGGAGAACATAGCTCCTGTAATCAAAACAAACGTAATTTAACCTTCAACTATTCAAAAATGTAAGGCAATAAAATCGGAAAATAATCGATTAGTCGGCAAATAATCGATTATTCGGCAAATAATCGATTAACTAGCCTATTAAATAGCAATCTTTTTTAATGAGAGAACATGACTTTTGAATTTAACACAAATGTAGTTTAGCCTTCAACGATTGAAAAATATAAGGTAAAAAAATTATAAAATAATCGATTTAGAATTTGTCAATTCAATTAATCGAGATTTAATCTGTAAACTTGTCAAAAACCTAAAACAATAAAATCGAAAAAGAATCGATCAATCGGGAAACAATCGATCAATCGAAAAATAATAACTAATCGAAAAACAATATGTTCAAAAGTTTTCAAATCAATTCATCGATAATTAATCGGTTAAATATATAATAAATCAAATGCTAATATTTTTAATAAATAATAGCCTATTAGATAAGTCGTATTTTTTAAATGAGAGTACATGGTTTTTGAAATTAAAACGAACGCAATTCAAACCTGAGACTTTTAAAAACGTAAAATATTAAAATAAAAAAATAATCAATTATTCGAAAATTAATAATTTATTAAAAAAAAAACAGATTCAGAATTTCGCAAATCAAATATAATTTAATTGAAGATTCGGTTAAATATTCAATTTATAAAACGCGAATATTTGTATAAATATGTGATAGCTTATTAAGTAGTATTTTATTTTAAATATGGAAACATGAAATTTTGAAATTAAAGCGAAAGTAGTTTAATCTTTCTACTTTTCAAAAATGAAAAATAATCGATTAATCGAAAAATAAACTCGTAATCCGAAAACAATCTATTAATTGGAAAATAAACAATTATAGTTCAACATTCAACTATTCACAAATATAACGTAACAAAATCGGAAAATAATCAATGAATCTGAAAATAAAAGATTAATAGGAAAATAGTCAATTAAGTAATCGTTAAATAATTTGGTTAATATTCAGTTAAAAGAAACGATAATAAGTGTAAATTAGTAATAACTTATTAAGTAGTATTTTATTTTAAATATGAGAAACATGGTTTTTGAAATTAAAACGAAAGCACTTAATTCTTTAACTTTTCAAAAACGTAAAATAATAAAATCGAAAAATAATCAATTAATAAAAAAGATAATTTTCAAATCAACTAGTCGATAATTAATTGGTAAAATATTCAATTAATAAAATAATAATATCTAGTTTTGGAGATTAAAATCAAAAGAATTTCATTCTTGAACTTTCCAAAGTTGAAAAAATGATCGTTTATCCGAAAAAGAATCGACTGATCGAAAAATAGGTAATCTGTCAATTTGAAAATAATCGATTAATTCGAAAATAAACAATTGATAAAAACGGTAATATTTTGTATAAAAATAACTAGCGTTTTTTAAATAGGAGAACATAGCTCCTGTAATTAAAACATACGTAATTTAACCTTCAACTATTCAAAAATGTAAGGCAATAAAATCGTAAAATAATCGATTGGTCAGCAAATATTCGATTAAAAATTGTTGAAATCAATTGCTGGATAATTAATCTCTTAAATATTCAACTCAATTAATAAATCGGTAATATTTGTATAAATATATACTTAATAGCTTTTTAAGTAGATTTTATTTTAAATACGGAAATATGGTGCTTAAATTAAAACGAATGTAGTTTTTCAAAACGAAAAATAATCGATTATTCTACAAATGATCAACTAATCCGAAATTAATCTATTAATCGGAAAATAATCGATAAACTAGCCTATTAAATAGTAATCTTTTTTAATAGGAGAATTTAAAACAAACGTAGTTTAGCCTTCAACTATTGAAAAATATAAGGTAAAAAAATAATAAAATAATCGATTCACAATTTTTCAATTAAATTAATTGAGAATTAATCTGTAAATATTCAATAGGGAAACATGGTTCATGAAATTAAAACAAATGTAGTTTAATCCGTCAACTTTTCAAAAGCGAAAAATAATCGATTGATCGAAAAATAATCGACAAATCGGAAATTGAAAAATAAGCAGTTAATAAAACGCTAATATTTTTATAAATAATAGCCCATTAAAGAGTATTTTTTTTATGGAGGACATAGCTTTAAAAATGAAAATAATCGTCGTTTAACCTTCAACTATTCAAAAATGTAAGGTAATAAAATCGGAAAATAATCGTTTAATCTAAATATAAAAGAATATTTGAAAAATCGTTTAATCGAGAAATAATCGATTCAAAATTAATCGATTATTAATTTGTTAAATAATTAATAAAAGGCTAATATTTGTGTATATATGAAATAATTTATTAAGTAGTATTTTAATTTAAATAAGAGGAGAGAAACATGGTTCATGAAATTAAAACAAATGTAGTTTATTCCCGCAACTTTTCAAAAACGCAAAATATAGTTATTAATTGGAAAAAGATAATAAAACAAAACATAATCGATTAATCTAAAAATAAAATATTAACTGGAAAATAATCGATTAATCAGAAAATATTTCATTCAGAATTTATCACTTCAAGTAACCGAGAATTAATCTGGCTAATATTCTATTAATAAAACACTAATATTTGCAGGTAGGGAACAGGATTCTTGAAATTAAAACGAAAGTAATTTAAACAGGCAACTTTCCAAAAACGTAAAGTAATAAAATCGAAAAATAATCGGTTCAGAATTTTTCAAATCAATTAATCGATAATTAATATTTTTTATAAATAATAGCCCATTAAGTCGTAGTTTTTAAATGAGAGAACATGGTTTTTTAAATTAAAACGAACGGAATTATTTAAAACTGAGAATTTTTACAAACGTAAAATAATAAAATAATCGATTACTCGGAAAATAATCATTTAGTAAAAAAATAATCGATTCAGAATTTTTTAAATCAATTAGTCGATAATTAATCTGTTAAATATTCAATTAAAAAACGCTAATATTAGTTGTATAAATATGTGATAGCTTATTAAGTAGTATCTTATTTTAAATTAGGAGAACATGGTTTTTGAAATTAAAAAATAGTTTAATCCTTCAACTTTTCAAATACGTAACGTAAGAAAATCGAAAAATAACCGATTAATTGAAAAGTAATCGATCTATCGAAAAATAATCGATTAATCGGAAAATAATCAACTAATCAAAAAATATACGGTTCAGACTTTTTCAAATCAATTAATCGTTAATTAAACTGTTAAATATTTAATTAATAAAACTGTAAAGTTTTATAAATAATAGTCAATTAAATAGTATTATTTTAAATAAAACAGCATGGTTTTTCGAAAACGCAATTTAGACCTTAGATATTTTAAAAACGTAAAATAGCGAAATCAAAAAATAAAAGATTAATCAATTAATCAAAAAATTATCGATTCAGAATTTTTCAAATCTATTAGGTGGTCAGTAATTGATCGGTTAAATATGCAATTAATAATACGCTAATATTTTTATAAATATGTGATAGCTTATTAAGTAGTATTTCATTTTAAATAGGGAAACATGGTTCTTGAAATTAAAACGAAAGTAGCTTAATCCTTTAACTTTTCAAAAACGTAACATAATAAAATAGAAAAATATCCGATTAATCGAAAAGTAATCGATCGGAAAATAACATATTAATCGGAAAATAATTAACTAATCGAAAATAATACGGTTCATGGGTTTTAAAATTAAGACGAACGGAATTTAGATCTTAGACAAAACGTAAAATAATAACTATGCTGGAGTTTGGAACCTTCGGAAAAATGCACTAAAACATAGTTTTATCTACAATATCCGAACAGAATGTTTGCACTCCACGCCCGTTTCGCTAACCATACTGGGTATCATCAGGATATGATTAAGTTTTAATCAGTTAGAGATGCACAAATTCTGTTTCGGTATTGTGAATAAAACTTTGTTTTAGTTTATCGACCATAACTTTAACTTTTTTTGCGCCTTCAATTTTTAATCCATTTGTCCTGTTGAAACCCCCAGAAGGAGTGTATTTTATTTTTATCAAAAGCTTTTAAGTTTTGTATCTTCCTAAAAGTGATTTGTTCAAGTTACAATTTATTTTATTTTCTCGTTATGTTTTTGAAAAAAAATATTTACTGGACAAGGTTTTGACTAAGTTTTAATGTGAATCTTAGCTTTATATTTAGGTTTTTATAACTTCTTTATATCTGCATCATTTTTTTCTTATATCAAAAAAATTTAAAACATTTTAATACGTTTTCTTTTTCTTTATTTTTTGTAATATTGATTTCAGGTGCTTCATAATAAGCTACCTAGTCTAATATGGGGTAACCATAGGATTTAAAAATTTTATTTTTAATACAAAAATTGTAATGTCCTAACCCAAATAAAGGAAAAATACAAACAAAATAGGAAAAAAAATAAAGAAAACAAGAGGCCAACTGCTGAAAACGACTCTTCATCTGATTCAGATATCGAGATGCATTTGAATAATATTCAAACATAGAATTCATGTTTTGTCACCTTATATTCAAGGTTGATGAAAGTGGAAATGAATGGGTTCAATGTCAAGGATATTTGGAACGGGCTCATATCAAATGTGACCAATGACACGCCGAACTGCATTTGTGACTTTTGTAAATGCTTTTAAGTTTGGTGTATTCCTAAAAGTTTCTCTTAAGTGATTCAGATATCGAGATGCATTTTCAAGAATCAGACGGCTCTTATTTGGATGATTTTGAAGCAGAATGCAAGTTTTGTCACCATGTATTCAAAGATGATAAAAGTGTTCTGACCCAAACTAACCCAACCAAACGAAAAATACAAACAAAATAGATAATAAAAATTAAAAAAAAAAAAAACGAGAAACAAACTGTTGAAAAAGACTGATTATCTGATTCAGATATCGAGAAGCATTTTCAAGAATCAATCGACTCTCATTTAGATGATATTCAAGCAGAATTCAAGTTTTGTCACCTTTTATTCAAGGATGATAAAAGTAGAGATGAATGGGTTCAATGCCAACCATATTTGGATTGCCGGAAATGACACGCCTAACAATATTTGTAACTTTTGTAAAAGTTTTATATGTCCCTAAAAGTTTCTATTAAGTAATTTATTCAAGTTTGTTTATATTTTATTTTCTCATTATATTTTTTTAAAAATAAATTTATTAGACAAGGTTTTCACTATGTTTTAATGTGAATATGTACACCATATTTAGGTTTTTAAAACTTGTTTATATCTGCATCCTTTTTTCTTGTACCAATAAAATTTAAAAGTTTTTAATGCGTTTTCTTTTTCTTTATATTTTCTAATATTTATTTCAGGTACCTCATAATAAGCTGTCTAGTAGCCTAATATGGGGATTTTTAAATTATCTTTTATACAAAAATTTCAATGTTTCATTCCAAACTAACCCAAACAAAGGGAAATTGCAAATAAAATAGATAAAAAAAAATTAAAAAAATCGACTTATAAACTGTTAAAAATGACTCGTCATCTGATTCAGATATCGAGATATATTTTCTAGATTCAGACGACTCTGATTTGGATGATATTCAAGCAGAATGCAAGTTTTGTCACCTTGAATTCAAGGATGATAAAACTAATCCAAACAAAAGGAAAATAAAAACAAAATAGACAATTAAATTAAAAAAAAACAAGAAACACACTGTTGGAAAAGACTTCCCTTCTGATTCAGATATTGAGCTGCATTTTCAAGAATCGGACGACTCTGATTTGGATTTTTAAGGATGATAAAAGTGGAGATGAGTCGATTCCGTATCAAGAATGTTCGGAATGGGCCCATATCAAATGTGCCGGAAAAGACACGCCGAACTACATTTGTGACTTTTGTAAAAGTCAAATATGCTTTATTGCCACCGAAAAATTCAAATAAAAATTATTTTATATTTTTTTATGTTTTTTTTATGTTTTTTCTTTTAAGTAATTTGTTCAAGTTATTATGTATTTTATTTTCTCGTCATGTTTTTGAAAAAAAGAATCAATTAAACAAGGTTTTCCCTATATTTTAATGTGAATCCGTGCACCATATATTAGCTTTTTATAGATTGTTTATATTTGCATAATTTTTTCCTTATTAATAAAATTTCAAAGTCTTTAATGAGTTTTCGCTTTCTTAATTTTTTATAATATTGATTTCAGGCACACCTTAATAAGCTACCTAATATGGGGTAGAGACAGGATTTTTAAATAATTTTTTTTATACAAAAAGTTTAATGTTCTAACGCAAACTAATTCAAACAAAGGGAAAATAGAAGCAAAATAGATAATAAAAATTAAAAAAAAAGGAAATAGACTGTTAAAAAAGACTCTTCGACTGATTCAGATATAGAGATGCATTTCCAAAAATCAGACGGCTCTGATTTGGACGTAATAGTCTCTCCTAAGTGATTTGTTCAAATTATAGTGTATCTTTTTGTTGTTGTATTTTTGAAAAAGAAATGGTTTCCACTTTGTTTTAACGTGAATCTGTATGTACAGGGTTAGTTCTTTTTTTAAATACGAAGTTTAATTTATTTGATTGTTTTTTCAAATGATATTGGCGTTATTAATATGAATATGTGTTTTTAATTTTTTTTTCTTTTTTTAATGAACTCGTTTATTTAATCTCACTATTTTTTATTATTAGTAAAAATAAATGTTCCAATTTTCCACCTAACACAAAAACCAAATGAAGTATATAACTTCAAATGTAACCTAAATTATTTAAAATAAAGACAAAGCAAAATAAGTAATTAAAAAAAAATCAATTAAAAAAGGAAAAAAAAATAAATACATACATTCATATTAATAACGCCAATATCATCTGAAAAACGAGAAAAGAATAAAGTACGTATTATTTAAGAAAAGAAAGTTGATGATGACCCCTTGTAGACGAAACGTCGGATTCCAAACTGGATACCACTATTGGATAGATTGGAAAGAGTGGCAACGCAAAAGTGCAATTCAATTTGAAATCCGTTTTTAAATAAGCCCAGGAAAAAAATACGTGCCTCACCTTTATAAGCACACAGTTGAAGGGAAACTTCTGAGAGATATTGAGAATCGAGTTTTTTTTTATTGAAGCTTCTTTTTCTAAACTTTTGCCCCCGGTTTCGACACATATTTTCTAATGCATGCATCTAAGGCATTCAAGATGGCGTCAGCGGATGGCGACCAAAATATTGGCGTATCTAGAAAGCATTACGAGTGTTGCAAAACAAAATTATGTAGTGTTATGGTGTGTGTAGAGTGTGGAAATTTCTTTCACAAATCGTGTGCGACAAGAGACTTCGCCGAGAAGGTGAAAATTATTGATGAAAACACATTAATTTGTTGCGAAAAGAACATAACCTCAACCAAACAACAAAAAAATTGTGGAACTAGAGCAAGAAAACCAGAAAGTACGTGAGCTTCTGTCACAAACAAACAGAAAAATAGACTTAATGAAGAAAAATAATGAGAATATCCAAATAGAACCCAAAACACCGATATTGGGAAACGAAATTTCGTACCTAAAATTGCTACTGGCTGAATGTACAGATAAAAACAACATATTAAAGGAAAATAACAGACTACTTCTAGAAAAAATACAAGCTTTAGAATACAATTCCTCTAATAAGAAATCCAATTTTCCGCCGAAAAGCATGGAAAAAGCAAAAGAAAATGGTAAGAGAGATAATTGTAATTCGTTTAGCAAGCGGAATCACTTGGATCAAGTCGACGGATCACCTGCTGATAACGCTGTCAAATCCGTAATTCCCACAACATCGGATATTGTCACAGACAAAAATATGGCACTGGCTACCAAGGATAGCCCCCCAGTAGCAACATCGCATCAAACTGTCGAAGAAGTAGAAAATGAGAACATAACCCCAAACAACGGACGGAAAACGCAAACAAATAAACGCAGGAATAATAAAAATGTAAACCACCCTGATAACCCTTTCCAGAAGAGAATTGGCACCGCTAAACAAGCTTCTGGTTTTGGAGGAGTGGAAAAGGAAGCATGGATTTATCTATATCGTGTAAAAAGAGAAGCTACATCTGACATTGTCATGAACTATATAAAATCCAAACAAGAACTCCAGAATGCTGATGTAGAAGTTAAGGAATTACCAACCGAAGAATCAAAAAACAAATGTTTTATGGTGTGCGCCCCTTTTAATTAGAAGGATATCATGTACAATCCTACCTTTTGGCCCCGTGGAGCAGGAGCAAAAAGATATGACTTTCGTCGTCAGGAGAACTATGGTCAAATGTCTTTACTAAAACAGGGTTTTATCCACAATACCGAAACAGAATATTTGCACTCGACGCGCGTTTCGCTAACCATGTTAGCATCATCAGGAGATGATTAAAATTAAAATTAAAATCTACCTAACTCCCTTTTTTATACTACTGTTTGCTTAATCAAGCGGAATTAAAAAGAACCAATCCTGGGATCCCGCTAGTCCCGCTTGATCAACCAATACAATGGACTATACGGAATAGGCCCTCTATATCTATTTAGACTATTCTTACATTTAATAATTTCCATACTTTCATATGCGTCTAATAATCTCATATCAGTTATATTATGAATTAATTTTAAATTTTTAATTGTTATTCTATGATTATTATCAAAAGCATGCTCGGCAACACTTGATTTTTCTGTTCTACCATACTTTAAATGAGCTATATGTTCTTTGAATCTCGTCTGTATAGATCTTCTAGTTTGCCCAACATATTTTTGGTTACAATCCATACATCCAATTTTATATATTCCACTTCTTTCTAATATTTCAATTTTGTCCTTTTTAATGTTAAACTGAGTCTGGTATACTAATTTTAAACCTACTTCCTTAAAAACTTTTTGGAGTCCTCTAGTATACTGAGGATTATACGGTATCGAAACGTATTTTGTATTTTCATCCTGATTAACGAAAGAAGTGGAATCACGAATGGTCTTTCTAAACAAATGCCTATTAATTAGTTTATTTATTAAGTTAGTATTAAAACCATTAACTTTCGCTATATTCCTAATCGTTTCCTTTTCATTATTAAATCTTTCTCTGCTAAGAGGAAAGTTAACCAAACGGTGTACTAAAAAATGAAACCTGGCCATTTTATGTTGGTCGCAGTGGAAGGAGTCATTAGGAATATATCGGTTAGTGGCAGTATTTTTTCTATAAATATTAAACTCTAATGTGTTATTATCGTTCCTAATCACTAAAGTATCCAAAAATGGTAGCTGGCCATTGTTCTCGACTTCATAAGTAAATTTAATGGTGGGGAAACGGTTGTTTAGTTTTGTTACAAAATCTTCAACATTAGCGGTTTTTGTGTCGAAAATCGCGAAAATGTCATCCACATACCTGTACCATAACCTTGGAAAATATTCGAACTCCTCACTGATTTCATTTTCAAATTTACTCATAAAAAGGTTAGCTAAGAACGGCGATAAACAGTTGCCCATTGCCATGCCTTCAAGTTGTTGGTAATAGTTATTTTTGTATTGAAAATAATTTTGATCCATGCAAAGTTTGGTTAAAGTTAAATATTCTTGTTTGATTTCGTTATCAAAACTATTCATCTCAAGTAATTCACCAAGGTATTGCAAGGTCTGTGGGATTGGTACACTAGGGAACAATGAGCTAACATCAAACGAGATTAAAATTTCACCTTCATTAAGAGTCGTGTCTTTAATTTTGTTTATGAAATCTAAGGAATTTAGTACTCCTGAATTCTGTTGTTTTATAGGTAAATTTTCAAACTGGTTTGCTAGCCACTTGGAGTGCAAATATTCTGTTTCGGTATTGTGGATAAAACTCTGTTTTAGTGCATGTTGGATAAAACTCTGTTTTAGTGCATGTTGCCGAAGGTTCCAAACCCCAACGTAGTTGAGATGGCTTCACGGTCAGCGGAACTTAACCTTTATCGTAAGTTTTCTACTAAGATTAGGCTAGTGAGTGCAGATATTTGGTTTCTAAAGTCTTGTAAAAAATTTAATGTTTTCCCAAATTTTATTAAAATTGTTTTACCTAAATCTTCTCCTGTTACAGAAAAAGTACATTCTTTTGCCAGACAAAAGTGGTTGGATTTAGAAATCAAAAATTTGTACAGTAAACGAAGTATGTTTGAATTAGAAGCATACAGACTTTATAAAATACTAACATTTAGATTAACAAATATTGAACATGAAGAATGGTACGAGTTCCAGAGAAAATTGTTTTTGGTAATTGATACAAAATACATCAAGAAAAGGTCATCCGTCAATAAAAAACTTAAGAAACTCAGGAAAAATGAAACCTAAGTCTGATAGTTCTCAGGAAGTCGTAAACATTGTAGAAAACCTATCTTCTCAATCTTTTGATAAAGCTGAATTGGATCTTTTAAACAAGGGTCTGAATTTTGCATTACCTCCACCAAAGGATAACTTACTTGATATTGTAGGTAATATAGAAAGCTCTATTCAACATCTTCCTGACTCTACTAAAGGATTTGTTAGAGAAGCATGCAGAAATCAGATCTCAAAAAATGTAATTAATAATAATGTTAACTCTCTACCTGGAAAAGGAAAAAGTTTAATCAAGAGATTGAAGGAGAAAGATGTTTTCTATCTAAAAGCTGACAAAGGTAATAAGGTTGTTATATTAGACAAAAGCGAATATTTTCAACGGGTTGATAATTTAATAGAATCCGGGCCCTATAACAGAATCTCAAGGAATCCATTATCTAAGATGGTAACACAAGTTAAAAACACTTTGAAGAAATGTAGCAACCTTATTTCTGATGAAATTAGATACAAATTATCTGTAAGTAATCCTACTATGCCGAAACTATATTGTCTTCCCAAGATTCATAAACCTGGGAAGGCAATGCATCCCATAGTCTCGGCAATAGGATCACCAACTTATAATATATCCAAGTGGCTAGCAAACCAGTTTGAAAATTTACCTATAAAACAACAGAATTCAGGAGTACTAAATTCCTTAGATTTCATAAACAAAATTAAAGGTACGATTCTTAATGAAGGTGAAATTTTAATCTCGTTTGATGTTAGCT
>MU181935.1:277072-298068 GCA_016904865.1 Pissodes strobi | reverse complement strand
AAATTATAATGCAAGATTGGCATAGTTGTAAAATTCCTTTTAGAATTATTATGCATAATGCAGAGCTTGTATAGAACACACATTATTAAGGAAACAAGTATAAATGGATAATATGGTAAAATGACTTTAATGCCCGGCACTTTTCATTTAAAATAAGGCTTTAGCCATTTATAAACGGGTAAAATGGTAGATCTAGTGCTATTATGGAAAAATTGAGCCATCTTTTAAGTTAAGCTTACACTGCTTATAACAGTTTCTTGACCACTAATTTGTACCAAATGTCATTCAAATATACTGATTTACATTCATAGAGAGCATAAATAAATACTTTAGAATCAGGCTTCAACGACGAACAGAAGTTCCATCCGCTACCGCTAAGATTGAAAATTAAGTTAAATAAAATCGAATCAGTTTCCTAATTTCGTCAAAATCCGCGCCTCCACTCCTGGAACTTCGGAAAGCTCATTTGCATTAATGGACTTTTAATTTATCGAGAAACTCTCAAAAACATTTTCCGGTTTTTAGGCACTTTCGAAAATTCAATTTCGCAGACGTAAATGGAATTCCGAATTATTCTCAAGTTTATTATTTAAGCTCAAAGTGGATTTTTGCGTCGAAAATTTGCCCCGCTCTTTGTTAGCTTTTAATTTTATTTATTTATTTTAATCTCAGACCGGAAGTCGCAAAAAAAAAACGATGTACTCATTTAAAATCGAAAGAAATCTTCAGCTAACTAATAGGCAAAAGAAAGTGTATGTAAGCCAATTAGCAGAGGCCAACCCATAAGAAAATATCAACGTTAACCAATTGTGGTATGCAAGATAATATACCGGCTGTAAAGCAAAATTATCAAAAGAAACGGGTAGAAATTGGCTGATTAAATAAAAAAAAGAATAACGTAGTACGCAAAAAAAATCGGTTGCAATGCAAATAGTATGTTTACTAATAATTACCTGCCGTACAAGTAAAAGTTAAGTACATGAAAATAAATCGTTAATAGAGACATCAAGTAAGGCAGAGTCTTTACAACATGACGAGAATGTAAATCGCTGGATTTTACCGTAAATAATTGGAGAAGTAGTATTTCATATAGCGTGACCAATATATGATGATATCGTTCTTATGTGTGCCTTTTTTTAATTTTACGAATATTTAAACAATCACGAAAATGAGTAATATCCAATTCTTGACAAAATGGAGATGAAATTTAACATTAACAAGCAATTAAGAATTTCATCATTTTCTAACACTTACAATATAGGATAATCTCAAGTTAAGTAACAATATTTGCATTTCAGTTGCGCTTTCTATATGTTATATTTACAACAAAAATTTTGAATTGACAGAAAAATTAATAAACAATTGACAATATTCCAGGAGCATTTTTCACCCTTGCTTAAGACATTCATAGGGCAAAATTCAATTCGGACCGGCAGCATATATAATAATTGGATTTTGAGTGGTTTCAGCGTTATTCCAACGGATTTACGCCGTAAGAACCCTCCGGATAAATTCAATTTGGACGGTCCATTATAGAAATATTCGAGGGGGCGATAAAAATTACCGTCGAGATACAGAAATCACAATCGATAGTCCCCTGTCTGATGGGGGATATGTAATACAATGACAAGCGTCGACTACTTCATTTGTATCTTGTAGATCTTAATTTTGTGGGGGCGAAATTAATATTCATTCATTCATAACGTTCTTTATTGACATAAATACCAAAGGGCCATTGACCGAAGTCCTTCAGCCTTTTACATACAATTTTATATATTATTTACAATTGGAAAAAAAAAGTGAAAAATATAAATAAACATATTATATAACTATTTACAGGATTGGATATTTTGAGTTTTGGTTGTGTAATATGTGATGATTTACTGTTGCAGATGTATGATGGATTGATATAATGATGTTTCTGGATAGACTCTTCTTCTGTTTGGAGGTATTTCTTTGTTGCATAGTGCATGCAGAACCTGTATATTAGATTCTTGGCTGGCAAATTTGGTACTCAAGTCTCTAAGTCTGGTTGTTATTGGTTCTACTTTTGTCAACTCGTAGAGTAGTTGGTTAGATGGATTATATAACGGATTTTGTGGGTGACGCATCTTGGTAATGGTCCGTAGAGTTGCTGTTTCGGCTACTTTTAGATGTTTAATTGCTGGTGGTCGACAGTTTAAGTAGATAGGATGGCAGTATTCTAGAATGGGTCGACATATTGACTGGTATATATGGGCTGCAGTTTTCAGTGATATTCCCTGTTGTTTATAGGTAAGACTTCGAAAGTGTTTTCCTCTTGTTACGCATTTGGTTTTGATTGTTCTTGTGTGGTAGTTAAAATTAAGTTTTTGGTCGATATTGATTCCCAAATATTTGGCTGATGGCTGTGGTTTTATGGCATGATTATTGATAATAATGGGTGGAGAATTTGGTTTAATGTGGTGGTTGAAAATTAAGAACTGGGATTTTATGGGGTTAGGTTTCAATCGCCATTGGTTAAACCAGGTCATAGTTTTATCCATTAGAAGCTGCAGGGAATTTAACGTGGATGTGATGTTTGAATTGTGAGTAACAAGAGCAGTGTCGTCAGCAAATTGGAGGATATATGATTTGGGATCAAAAAACTTAGAGTCATCTTGGAAATAGTTGTATATGTCATGGCAGTAAATATTATAGAGAAGGGGGGATAGCGGGGAGCCCTGAGGTACCCCCTGATAAGGCATAAAACATCCCGACAAGTTTTTATGGATCTTTATTTGAAGTTGTCGTTCTTGTAGGTAGTTATTAATTAATACTATCAGGTAGTGTGGACAATCAAGTTTCCAAAGTTTAAGAAGCAATCCAGAGTGCCATACACTGTCGAACGCTTTGTTTATGTCCAAAAAAACCGCGGCACTTCGATGACCTGCAAGCTTTGCTGTTTGAACATTTGACGCCAGAATTGAAACTGGTAGTGTGGTGGAACGTCTTTGTTTGAATCCAAACTGATATATTGGAATGTATTCTCCTAAATGTTGTTGTAGTCGTTCTTTTATAATGATTTCCAAGGTCTTGCCGAGCACTGGTAAAAGTGTAATTGGTCGAAAATTATTTACTTGGGAATGGTCTGAGTTGGGTTTGGGGATAGTTATTATTTGTCCCTTTTTCCAGATTGATGGAAATATTTGTTGCTTAAGACAAAAGTTAAATATTTCTATAATTTTCAGGTGGGTATTATGTTCAAGAGATCTTAATATTCTTTTTGTGACATAGTCATACCCTGGAGATGTTGATTTACCTAAGCTAATTATTCTAAAATATGTGGCTTCATCTATTTCTTCGACTTCTTCTTCTCTTCTAGTTTCGAAAAACAACTCGGCCCACCTTGTCACGCTTAGAAGGTTTTCTTCACTATATTGTTGGTCATCGTCAAAGGTATAAGCTTGGCGAAAATAATCTGCAAAAACATCAGCTTTTTTCTTGTCATCCGTTATGTCTTGTCCATTAACTTTTAATGTGGGTATCATAGTTCGTGGTTTGTATTTAGTTACTCTATTTATCTGGTGCCAGTAGTTTTTTCCGTCCTGTTGATTTATGTCATTGCAGGTTGCAATCCATTTGCTTTCTCGATACTGTTTAATCATATTCTGGATGTTCTTATTAAACTCATTTAGATGCCTCTTAAATTGTGGATTTTTATTTTCTAAATATTCTCTGTACATTTTTCTTTTTGTTTTTATAAGTCTTATAATATAAGGGGGTAATTCGTAGATGTAATGTGTAATTTTTGTTTTTGAAGACTCTTCTAGAACTGTTTTTGATAGCATATCATTAAAATCTTCAATAAATGTTTCTGAAATTGATGTGTTTCTGTTTTTCAGTAAAAATGCACTAAGTTTTTGGTTCAAATTTGTTGTGTTGCACTTATTGGTATTAATCTTGTAAAGTTGTTCGTCTAAAATTGTTTTTTTGAGATCTATTACTATTTCAAAACCCAGGTGATCCGATCCAATGTCTGTAACAGTCTGGATACTTATAATGTTATTATCCAAATTTTCCGTGTATAAAATCAGATCAGGGGTTGAATCAGGATTATTGCTCATTATGAATGTAGGTGGTGTAACTGCCTTCTTAAAAGTTGAGTTATCCAAAAAAGTCTTAATTTGTTTTAGTTTTGCCTTATTAACGTTGAAGTCTCCCACAATGATGGAGTATTTGTATAAGGCTGCTTTTGTGAAAATTGTTTCATCAATTAGGGCAGTTGGGTGAATATAGCACAGAAAAAGATGTAGATAATCATCTAAAAACGGAACTGCAAAATGGGTGGCTTCATTAAGAACGTTATTAATTGCCGGCGGATTTCCTTTGCGCATTCTAAATTTAGGATCTATTTGGACCAAACTACCTCCTCTGACATTTAAGTTAACTATATGTCCATTTCGTTGTATGGTGTTCCAGTTTCTATAGTTTGTGTTGCTGTCGGCTTTAGTTTTTGTTTCTACAAACATCGTGCAATTTATTTTACGTTCCTGAATTGTGTAATTTATTATATGTTTTTTAGGTATGTAGCTGTTTAAGTTTGCATATAATATATTAAGTGTTTGAGACATTTACTTGTTTTCCTGTAGTTGGTTCTGTTGGAGCTATCTCGTTAGGGTTATCTAAATCAAACATTAATATGTATAAGCGGTTACCTGAAAAATTTGCACATGTGTCAATGTTGTAGAGTGTTTTAAACCTTTTCCTTAATTTGTTTATGAGTGCATCTCTGTCGATATTTTTTTCTTTGTTGATTTTTGTTATGTATGTATTTACTATTAAATCATGTATTGTTATTGGACTATGTATTCTAGAATTTTTGGTCACTGAATCATCTATTTCTGCAGATCTTTTGTTGAGGGTTTTAATTTGTGTGTTGGGTCTACCTTCTATTGGCTTCACTGGTCTTTTGGGACATTTTAAAGACCACGCACCATGGTCTTCTGCTCCACAAGCAGTACATCTTGGCGGCAGCTGTGTTGAACATTTAAGTTGATGATGAAGTCCATTACACTTGCTACATTTTATTTCTTCTTTGCATTCTTCGGTGGTATGTGTGAATTGGTTGCAACGCGAGCATGGCTGCGGAATGGGAGCAGGTGGAGAGCTCGGGTAGACTGGATAGCGAAATTAATAATATGTCGCGTATGTATTATAACCAGAGGCGTAGCCGAATTGATTGTAAATCTATTTTTGATGAAAACAAACGCAATTTTTTTTTAATTCATTCAGTGAGTGTAGTAATTCATAACAACTCAAAAAAAAAACATTTGCTTGCCGTTGCTTTCCGAGAGGTGTTGAAAAAACCAAAATATAGAAAAATAAAGATTATACTACAAAAAACAAAATTGAATGGGAATTTTTAAATAGAAAAATGTAACAAACAGAAAATAATGTTTAAAAAATAAATCTGTTCAAATAAACTTACTATTAGTAAGAAACAGAACAAGTTTTATATCATATAAAAATAAAACACCAAACACACGTAGATTTAATCCCAAGCAGAACTCGACAAAAAAAAAACAGAATGTTTTCTTGATAGAGCTGCCAAGCAAATTTATTATTCTATTATATTAGATATAAATGTACCTTAGTAACAGCAAAGACAATTCACAGTTTGTCTTTGGTAACAGCAAATTCTACAGAATTATTCTGTAAAATTTGGTAACAGTAAATAAACTTTAGAACTCAATTAGATTTTATCCAATTTTTCAACATATTTACATGTGATCTTTTATCTACATACATACATTATTGAAAGTCGTAATTGCCTTTTTGTAAGAATTTTTATCACTTACTCTATTTTTATTTTTTGGTCCAATCAGGATTTTACTTCGAGTAATACTAGCAGAGGGAGATATGTATTTTTCAAAGAACTATAGTGGTATTTCTATGCTTCAAATGTATACAGTGTGTCCAAAAAAGTATGCAACATATGGGAAACTTTTTTATCATTGGTTTCTCAGAAAATTTTATTCTTGATGAAAGTTGGTGCTTGCCCTGAAACACTATATGAGTATTTCAAATTTTCCGTACTGCTTTTAGTGCAAGCGCAAATGTCATTTTTCTGAAATCGCGTCAAGACTAAAGTACCTTAATTTATAAAGATACAGCAAAATCTTATAAGGAAAAGTTCTTCCAAATTAAAAAAGTTATCTAAATGGGAAATTTGAGTTAAGTACATCAATCATTAATTTTTCTTTTTTGTTTCTGGATTTTTTCTTAAACGTTACGTCACTGGAGAATGTTTTGTTCTTTTGTTATTAGTATACTTGCCAAGTAACTTCAAAATTTATTTAAGATAGAAATTAGTTACATAGTTGCATAATGTTGCAGTTTTTCCACAGATAATAGGCAGTTTAGGTATCAGTGTGTTGCAAACACATTTAAACACTTTTGATTCAACATTTTTTTCACTCAAAATCATGAATAGACCCAACTCTTTTTATTTCATGTTAAACAACTAATAATTTATTTATCTTTTGCACCCGATGTGTAAAATATGTCCAAGTATCCTAAAAAGCCATATAAAATATTTGGTCTTGAAGAGTAGGCCATGCATTTGGAATAAAAACAAATAAATGGCAATAACTCTGACATATGAAATGACTTATTATTGAATCAGTCATTCCAATTATATTTTGTAATAATTATTGTGGATAATTATTTTGGACCAAAATTGTTTAAATATATTTTCAACACACTGATACCTAAACTGGCTTTTATCTCTGGAAAAACTGAAACATTATGCAACTATATAACTAATGTCTACCTTAAATACATTTTTAAGATGCTTGGCAAGTATACTAATAACAAAAGAACAAAACATTCACCAGTAGCGTAACGTTTAAGATAAAAATCGAGAAAAAAAGGGAAATTAAAAGTTGATGTACTTAGCTCAAACTTCATATTTAGATTACTTTTTTATTTTGGAAAAACTTTTCGTTATAAGATTTTGCTGTATCTTTATAATTTAAAGTACTTTACTCTTGACGCAATTTCGGAAAAATGACATTTGCGTCCGCACTAAAAGCAGTACGTAAAATTTCAAATACTCGTTTACTGTTTTAGGGCAAGCACCAACTTTTATGAAGAATAAAATTTTCTGAGAATCCAATAATAAAGAAGTTTCCCATATGTTGCATACTTTTTTGGGCACACTGTATATAATTGTTCTAGATTCATATGATTGTCGTTTACAACAAGGTTATTTTTATTGATGATTTTTAGTAATTTATTTTGTAAGTTTTGCAATAGATTTATGTTATTGTTATAAGCTCCACTCCATGCTTCTATTCCATAACTTATAATGCTATGAAAAAAGCATAATCTATCATTCTTAATGTCTGTTGGCATTATTTTGGCAATTTTATATAAAATAAAGACTAGGTATTTCGTTTTTTGTATGATATTGTCAACTAACATAAAATCATACAGTGGAAAGTTTGAACTTAACCTTGAATCGCAATTATAAATTGTTGTTAATTAAAGTATAAACTGTTATGATTAACCTTGCTGACAATTCAAAACAATACTCGAATTAGAGGTCAAAGTTTGATATAAAAAGCTGGGCAGCAGCCCATACCGGCAGACTTTGATCTCCAGTGCGAACTACCGAAAGGGAAAAGCCCCTCTGGCAGATCAAAGCTCTCATTTTAAAAAAGACCTATCAGTGCGAACTACCGAAAGGGAAAAGCCCCTCTGATCAGGCACGTTTAAAAAAGACCTATCAGTGCGAACTACCGAAAGGGAAAAGCCCCTCTGATCAGGCACGCCTTAGAAGTGAATCAGTGAAAATTAATAACGCCATAAGGCAAAGTGATGTTTAAATTAACTATAAAAAAAAATAAATTACGTAAACTAAAACTTTCATCCACCTAACAATCGATCCGCCCTTCTGGCGCCCCTTCTTTTTGCTATCCGTCAGTATATAATTGTGACACGTGGTGGAGGCAGCCGTTTCGACCCCCGTACACAGGAGGCAGGACCAAGGACTCGTCGAGGAGATACGCTTTTTCCAGATGGACCCCTGATCCAGCTAAAAATAATATTTTGCATCAATCTAAGCCGTCTATATTTTTTATAGCAGTGGTGACCCACAAGATTATTTTCTGTACCAGTTTTCTTTGAGATTTTTTGGAAATCATAACAATTGGCCTTATTGACCATTTGGTGTGAGCACCAGTATTAAATAGCCATCTTCTTTTAAATAAATCTTACAACTAAGATCTAGCATCACGCAGCGGCACGGAGGCCAGAGAAGAAAACTACATCTTCAAGACAGTTGGACCATAAGAAGAATAAGAAAAATCAGTACAAGCATAGAATGGACCAATGGACCAGCACATCACCAAACAATAATCAGAAAGAAGACAGGGAGGTCAATAATGAAGCAAAGCAATTTCAGTTATTTATGCGAGAGGCAATGGCAATATATAAGAAAGATAATAACCAACAAAAAATTAAGAGTAGTATCATTATGAACAAAAAAAAAGGGTGAACAGTTAGAGAAACAACTACTAGCAATTTTTAGTGAAAAAAGTTGCGTGAAATTAAAATTTTAAACACGCGTAACAATCACAAATACCTTAGATAATAAGAAAATAACACTTAATCGGAGGAACAAGCAAATAGAAAATAAAGAAGAAGAAAAGAGAAGAAGTATTTAAGAAGTAGAAAATAAAGGAGAAACTAAGAAATGAGTATATACAGGAAGTATAAAGAATTTTGAACCCAAGTGTCTCAGATAAATACCTTACAGGGAAAATCACAAGTAAGACACTTGGAAAGCAAAATATACGAGGAACTAAGAGATGAAATTAGAGTTTCAAAAAAAGTATATATAAATAGACAATATACGAGGAAAGATTAAACTGGTATTAAAGATGAATATCGCCAAATATAGGGAAAGTTATACAATACTATTATCTAAGGTACTATTGTAACAGAATCTAAGTAAATACAAAAACAAATATATATTAAGTTAAAAGTAACCAGAAACTAAGTAAATGCAATGAAACCAGAAGCTAAGTAAAAAGTAACCAAAAACTAAGCAAACACAAGGAAACCAAAAACTAAGGAGAAAGCAGAAGCTAAGTAACTAAGAAGTGGATTCAGAGGACACAGCGGACGATAGTACAGAAGATACGGATATACAGTTAGTTATACAAGAGGCAGAAAAAGAAAAACGTGAAAAAGATAAGGGGCAACAAAACCGTAATAAAGTTGAGAGTAATGAAGGTATGGACGAGAAAGAAGACGAGGACTTCGAAGGAAGACTGTTAGCGATTTTAGGGAAAAAATAATGACAATGCACAAAGTATCTACAACCCAGGTGTCAATGATAAATACCTTAGATATTAGGGAAAATCATAATAAGACACTTAGGAGTGAGAAAACAGTAGCATAGAGCATATAGAAAAATATATGATACATTTAAAAGGGAAACAATATGTACTTGAAGTAGAAAATAGAGTACATAGATATTGCATATACTTAGAGTAGAAAATAAAGCACATAGAGACACTTAGAGAAGCAAACAGATATATTACAAAGATGGAACTAGAATTTGGAATACAAGTGTTATTGACAACTATCTAAGATACTAGAGAAAGTCATAATAAAAACATGAAGGCGTCCAAATAGATAATATTGAAAGTTAATATAGAGAAAAACGAGACTAGAAAAGTTGAGTTCATTTATGTGAATAATAAAGTTTAAATGGAGAAATGAAACTTTAGTAAAGTTATAATGAGGACGCAATAATTGTTTTCGATTAATACCGTACAGGGAAAGTCATAGAAAAACATATGAGCGTTTCAAGTGAGGAGAAACTAGGAGAAACAAGTAAAAAGAAGTTTAAAGGGAAATTAGATAGAAGGCGAGCTAATGAGAAAACATATAGGCATAGACTATATGTAAAACGGACTTAAGTAGTGATGAATATCTAATCGAGAAAATCACAACACTTAAGGGCCACGAAGCATTGAATGTTTAGAATATGAACATAACAAATCAGCTGATAGATTAAGAAATATAATAGTAAAAATAGAATATAAATAGTGTAAAATAATGCATACATAAAGGCCTAATACATATAGGATATGAGATATAAAAAGTCTAAAATAATTCATATGGCAAACAATAATATACATAGACATAATACATAATAAAATAATAAATGCATCACAGACATATAATATACATACCAATACTATATGGAGCCAGTGCGAGGCAGGATCCGGAGAGATGGGAACCATATGTAAGACAATTAAGGCAGCGTCACGATGTCCAGAGAAAAAAAGGGGGAATCTAGAAAGAAAAAATGTTGTAAAAATGTTGAAAAATTAGGAACTAAATGGGGAAAAATTGAAACGTGTGTAGTTGAACACAACTCTATGTATCTAGCAGTAGCTGAAAAAATGCTACTTCTAAAAACAACGATCAAGTAACAAGACAAATTACAGCGACAGGTTTACATTTATTCAATCCATATTGAAATACACACTGCTACCTACCCAGGCTATTACGAGATAACCTATTACAAAACCATTTCACGCGGACTCGGTGGAGGACTTGAAAGCTCACAGGTACCATAGCACTCACTGGTACCACAGATGTCATTGGTCATCACTGAGATTGGGGATGATGGATATATTGTTACGCATTCTGAAGAGGGCATGGAAATAATCTGTATGGAACTGATCACTCCAATGCAGATCTACAAAACGTCAGCTACAGGTGCACTAAGAACAACATCAAGTAAAGAATTGCTACAGAAATCAAGCAATCGGAAACGTCATCCAATAATAAATGGACAAACGAAAATCACAGTATCATGGTTATATGGAACAGTATGCTATCATTTGCAGTAATATACATAATCTTTCACAAACTCAAGCCAACACTTCCCTTATTAGCAACCCCTGTACATGCAGCAAATGAAATCATGCACGATATACTATTTACAATAACATGTAGCACATTTGTAATATTCCTAATATATCTATTATCTAAATTATATAGATACTTACGCAATACGACCAGCTCCACCAGCACAAACCACTCCCCCACACCACAGGATGGAGACACGTTAAGGATAGAAAATCAAAACTCAGACGGTAGCCTAAATTGCATATTTCAAAAGACTGCGGGAGTCGACCCGAGCAATGGAACATCAACATGACCCGCATTTAATTTTTGCCGACTATGCACAGTGGTATAAATACGTATCGTATCATAATATTTAGAAATAATAGCTTAGCTCTAATTAAATTATCGTAATAGAAAGGCTAAAATACGAATAGATATAAGATTGCCAGATAAATATTCAAAATAATTATTTTAATCCTTTATACGAGGGATTTACAAGAAGTAATAAATAAGAATCTGAAATATGAGGAAATATTGTTATAAATAATCCAAATCTAATAATTAATATAAAAATGGAAACGTCTTAAAACGTGTATTATAAATAAATAGTAGGCCGCCTAAATCTGACCACAACGGTCATACATTGTTATTGTACTTGGCAACTAAAAAATTGATTGATTGTTATTAAATTAGTTATTAGTTAATTATTAAAACAAACCTTTCTTTTGTTCCATGTAAGCAAAAAGCACTGGGTCAAGCAACATACAGAGTCGACAACACTTCAAGACTAATACCGGGTGGACAAAACTGAGCCACGACACGAAGTGGACAACAAGTAACATGAATGGGCAAACTATTGCATCCAGCCAGAACGTCTTGGACCGAGTAGAGATCAGTACGGCCGGGTTGTGATAGTGTTAATTTAAGGTTGAATGCAAAATGTAAAAAATATATATATGTAGTAAGGGAATAGCATATCTGGTAATAAACTCCGGAGGCCGTCGTTTTCTGGAAGGGGGGCATGTGTCAACTAACATAAAATCATACAGTGGAAAGTTTGAACTTAACCTTGAATCGCAATTATAAATTGTTGTTAATTAAAGTATAAACTGTTATGATTAACCTTGCTGACAATTCAAAACAATACTCGAATTAGAGGTCAAAGTTTGATATAAAAAGCTGGGCAGCAGCCCATACCGGCAGACTTTGATCTCCAGTGCGAACTACCGAAAGGGAAAAGCCCCTCTGGCAGATCAAAGCTCTCATTTTAAAAAAGACCTATCAGTGCGAACTACCGAAAGGGAAAAGCCCCTCTGATCAGGCACGTTTAAAAAAGACCTATCAGTGCGAACTACCGAAAGGGAAAAGCCCCTCTGATCAGGCACGCCTTAAAAGTGAATCAGTGAAAATTAATAACGCCATAAGGCAAAGTGATATTTAAATTAACTACATATAAAAAGTAAACTACGTAACTAAATATTCAGCCAGACCAAATAATCTATCCGCCCGTCAATCTAATTGTAACAGCCCTTCAGGCTAGCTCTCCCTCTCTCTCGCTGTTGTTCGTGGTTAACATTTTCGCGAGGAATATCCCAGGGGACTTACGAGATATGCATTCCCGAATATTTTGGTAATACTTACAACCTTCTATACTCAACCTGAAGTTAATAAACCAAGCCTTTTTTACACCGAGTGTTTCTATCCATCTCTCCCAACTACCTATATCTGAGCTCCGTCTTCTGAAAGAGCACAGCGCAACTACTGCAACGAAGTCAGGTCCATAGGCAACAAGCGGTAGGAGCGTATATGTGACAATATACTGTCTCACTTCACGTTATGATCAAAAATTAGACCTAAATATTTACACTTTTCTATAAGATTATCTTTAATTTTAATAAATTAAATAAAGTCATACAAATAGTCTTTTTTACACTTAGAGATAATTTGCTTAATACTAACCACTCATCAACAGTTTTTAAATAAACATTCATTTTTGCTTCAATTTCACCCCAAGTATCACCAGTATCAATTATAGCAGTATCATCTGCATACGATAATATTGATTTATTGGGGATTTCCTTCAAGATATCATTGATATATAGAATGAACAGTAAAGGTCCCAAAATTGATCCTTGTGGAACACCAGTTTTTAAAATCATATAATCACTATAATTTTCATTTATTTTAACCATTTGTGATCTATTACTAAGATAGCTTGAAAGCAGATCTATAGCCATTCCTCTTATTTCATAACAGTAAAGTTTGTCTAACAATATTTTATGGTCAACAGTATCAAATGCTTTGGTCCAGAAATGTTATCAGTATAGGTTTACTAGCATCTAGTTTATTGTAGAGTAAGTTTGTAATATGATTTAAAGCATTTTTTGTACCAATTTTTTTCATAAAACCAACTTGATGATCGGATATTATATTATTAATTTTTATGAAATCAAAAATTCTATTGTAAATTATTCCTTCAAAAATTTTTGCTATGTTTGATATTAGTGAAATTGGTCTATAAATTTGATATATTGTGTTTATCTCCTGACTTACGAATAGGTACAATTTCTGCCTTCTTGAATGCTTCTGGCCAGATAGCTATTTCAATACAAGAATTGAATAGAGGTTCAGAAATGTAATTTGATAACACTTTCAAAGTTTTACTATTAATTTTATCTACTCCACCATTTTTAAGTTTCAAATTGTTAATTATACCGACAAGCTCTTGCACGCTAGTTGGTTTTAAGAAAATAGTATTACAGATCATTTCTGGTAACCTTGGTTTAGCATTTGTTTGTTGTACATTTTTTTCACTCAATTTTTGACCTATTTCACAGAAATATTTATTCATATTGCTAGCAATTATTGTCACATTATCTGTTACTTTTTCACCCTCTACATTAATGTAATTAATAATATCATTTGTTTTCTTTTTTCCAATTTTTTCGTTAATAATTCCCCAGAGTTTCTGGGATTGTTCGAATTATTTTCAATTTGTTTTTTTTTTCATATTTAATCTTAGCATCCAGAATTACCATGTCTAGTATTTTGGCATATTGTTTGTATTGTTTTTTTAGTTCTTCATTTGTATAATCTTTTTGCCATAAGTGATATAAGTTTTTCCTTTGTTGTTTTTGATAATTTTTAGTTACAACTGTAGCAGAATCAATACAAGTTTTTATTTTATTTATTAATTTATCTGTTGTTGTATTAGGATCTTGTATTAATATTGTTTCTCTCCAGTCTATTGTTCTTGCTATTTTATTTAATTTATTATAATTTATTCTAGTATTTGGTAATTTTCTTTCAGTTTTCAACTTATTTACTGCAACAAAAATTGGATAGTGATCAGTTAAGGAATGTTTTAATTTATATGTGACTGTGTTAATATTTTTAGTTTTAATGTAGATATTATCAATACAAGATCCTTTATTGGTTTGATTTGATCGCCTACTGATACCGACTATGCCAGGAAGATAACCTTTCTCTAAGAAATTACAGAGAAACTCTTGGCATATGTTATCAGTTTCTAAAATATCAACATTAAAGTCACCTGTGACTAGGTGATTTTTTATGTTTTTCTTTATATTCAAATAATTATTCAATTCAAGAATAAATTCAGTTTTAGGTATTTTATGAGATCTGTACTCAGAAGAAACCTAATTTATTATTATCATTTAATATAACACAAATATTCAAAATTTTTAACCTGCCAGTTGTAACACTTACAGTTTCTTCCATAACATTCTCATCAACAAAAACCATAGTACCATCTTTTTGATTAAATTTACTATCATTATAATAACTTTTGTAACCTTCAATACTATGCATTTTATAATTAACTTGAATAAATGTTTCAGTACATATGATAATTAAAATTTTACTAAACTTTTTATCAGTATTTTCAGGTTATCAAAATTTGCAAACATACTTCTTATATTTACGTGCATAATGAGATCATTTTTGTTAGTAATATTTTATTAAGATTATTTATACTATTAAAAGTTTTTTCTTTATGAATTCAGTCCTTTTGTATATCACTTAAAAAATCAAAGTTCATCAACTAATATTTACAAAATATAAAACTATATTACCACACTAACGTAATTTTTTGTTCGTGTTCCTTTACTCCTTTGTTGTTGTTGAATTTGCTGTTGATGTTGTCGCTGAGTTTGCTGCTGACTCTGTGTTGGTGCTTCTTGAGTATGCACTTGTTTTCTACTTTTGTCTTTATTCTGCAAATATTTTTGCATATCCCATGTCGGTAAACTAGGTGTGACTGGATAATAAACAGTATCAATATATCTCTTAACTTTGTTCTTCAGTATCACACATGATGTCGCATCAGATGCCATATGATTTACATCATAGTTTGTTTTATACTTTGTATTGCTGTATGTACAGTTATGACATTTTATGTTGTTTGACTTACATTCACTTACTTTATGTTGCCTCATTCCTGCAGCTTTTGCTATGACCAAATCTGCAGCATGAATCGCACGGTCTTATATTTATCAAGTCAAGCACTTTGCAATTTTGATCACCTACAATTGCCCTGTCTTTATTTTCTCTGATGTGCTTATATATTTCAGATGGTACTTCCATGAACACAGTATTGAGTTTTGTTGTGCTGTTTCTGTAAATATGTAACACCTTACCTTGAGTTGTGAATTTTTTTAAATTTCTACTATTTATATCACATTCTATAGTGGCTTGGTCCATATTAGTATAGTTATCAATTCCAATAATTTTAATCCTGGGATTAGCCAGCTTTTTTATTTCTATTTCACAAAAGGTATTTAGTTCCTGTTTAAGTCAGTTTTCTGTGGCTGTTACACTTTCCATATCCATGCAACTAATAATGACATCTTCATTTTTCTTCTCTTGTATTTGTTTATCCTGAATTGTTTTTTCTTTTATGATACACTCTGCAACACTTTTCCTGACATTTATTTCATCGTTGTTTTGTCAACTTTTTAACAATAATTTTAGGAACTCGTGTTGGTATTGGCTTAAAATTATTGATTACAGTTTCAGTATATGACTTTCTTACAGATTTCTCTTTATTCCTTTCGAGTAATTCTTTCAACAGTTCATTTTTTTCTTGCAATTCCTTGATCAGCTGCTTTTGCGGTGTATTTTCAGTTTTTAAGAGTTCAAAATCACCTTCACTACCAAGTATAGTTGAATTTAGTAGATCTTGAGTTTTATCAGTTACTTCAGCCAACATTTCCTTTCTGATTTCTTCTGAATTTTTCATTTTAATTTGTGCAATAAGATGTTTTACTGGTTCACTTAAACTTTCTGCATCTACATTTGAGGTTACTTTTGACTGTTTATGATCTGGACAAATTACAAGTCTTTCCCTTACATTTTCGGTGTTTTTTAATCTGTTGAAACAACTTGGATGATAAGTTGCTTCACAAATAATACAAACTATTATTGTACACTTTGTTATATTGCAACATTTAAACGTTTTATCACTAAGCTTGTCGGGAGGAACTTTCCCCTCGGCAGCCATCTTGATCTTCTTCCACAACAATATAGAACATATCTAATACTGTGTTTACTTAGTTTACTTTATTTACTTTTATTTATTTGATTTTGTTCAAACCAAGACACAAATAACTTTCCTCAGAGGCCACGCTCGCGATTCCCTACTTAAAATACACGGTACCAGGTTTCATTATTGATACATGCGGCCAGAGAGAGAGAAATGCATGTCTCTCAAAAATGAGCGATGTGGCCTCTGGAAAAATGTAAAAACTAATGATCGACATGGCACACAATGTGTTAATACCCTTATATAAGTATTTTACCTATTTTTTTCTTTACTTTTTCCAAAAAAAAAAGGAGAGCATCCCGAAAAAAATCTCTTAGTTTTGGGGCTCGCAATTGAGACACTTTTATTTCACTCTAATTGAACGACTGACATTTTTATATGACGCCCTAAATGAATAAATGACTTTTATTGCGTCCATAAAAAGCCGGAATACACGTGCGCTAACATTGCACGGTACCCCATTGAAGCGTGTGCCCTTTTTTAGGACTCGTAGCTCCACATATACCTACAAATACGCTATAAAACACCTCGTAAACCTATCAAATAATTAAAGGAGGCATAAAATTCTAACTATTATAAAATCTTTCTGTCTAGCCAATGTTAAGGGAAACACTTCAGTTTTGCTTCAAGTAGTTAACATCCGGGTTTTTGTGCATTTGCCCACTAATCCGACCTAAACCCGAGATATTTTCTGATCGTAATACAAAAAATACACTTTTCATTGGTTGTTGAAAAAAATTACTTTAGGTTTTTAATCGTTTTGATAATAAACGCTGTGGTTGCCTTAACGTCGATATAAAAAGACCTATAATATCTTCTTTTACGACCATACGAATTGATGTTTAACCTGAATTTCATCAGCAGTGATTTATCGTTGTCTTAATATGTTATGGTATTTATTTAAAATTTCTCGGTTGCCTCCGTACGATTGTTGAAATTCGAATGAATTTAAAATAAATAGGCCGATTGTTTTGAGAACCCATTGTTAGCTTTACGATTTGAGATTTATGGAGTAAATGGGAAATGCTGCCTATATCATTGACTTTAATAATAATTATTGTACTGTTCCGTGTAAACTTGGAGCGTACGTAAAATTCCGAACTCATTTTGGTAGAGGGAGTCCACAGTCCAAAATAATTCCCTTAACTCAGAGAGTATTACAGATAGAAAAGGAATTTAAGTAAAAGTTCAAATGTTCAATTTTTACTCAAACTTTTGTTTTTATAACTGTCATGTATGTAGTTTTTCTCATCAGCTATAAAATTTTTTATTTTTTAATCGGGACAGCCTGTGCGTTTTTTGAAATACAGAAAAAAAAGTTTCTTCGGAGAAAAAACCAATCAAATTGAAAAAAAATCAATTTTTTCGCTTTTTTTATGTTTTTAGTATTTCGATTGGTACAATTAATTCCATCATCAACTATCAGTTTTTTTATTTTTTTAACGGGACAGCCTGTGCGTTTTTTGAAATACCGGAAAAAAAAGTTCCTTCCGAGAAAAAAAAAACGATCAAATTGAAAAAATTAAAATTTTTCGCTTTGTTAAATTTTTTAGTATTTCAATTGGTACAATTAATTCCATCATCAACTATCAGTTTTTTTATTTTTTAAACGGGACCCCTGTGAGTTGTTTGAAATACCGAAAAAAAAGTTCCTTCCGAGAAAAAACCAATCAAATTGAAAAAAATCAATTTTTTCGCTTTTTAAAATTTTTTTTTACAAATAATTCAATCATCAACTATCAGTTTTTTTATTTTTTAAACGGGACAGTCTGTGCGTTTTTTGAAATACCGAAAAAAAAGTTTCTTCCGAGCAACTCTGTGCTGTACAAAGGTTTAATTGTTTCAGAATCGATCTTGGTCGATTTTCTGAACAAAAAGAGATGTGCTCTTAGGCACTGAAATGTTACCATAGGGCTAGTTCTAAAGTCATTTTGTAAATAAAACAAAAAGCTTTAGCATTATATGAATATTTTAATGAGTTACTTTACTTGAAAATAACCAGAAGCTCATAAATACACAAAATATAAACACTGAATAATGGTACGTAGTCAGTGCTACGATGTGAACAATATTAGTTGAGGCAAATTTCGACCTTGAAAAATATGACATAAATAATACTCTTAAAAACTAAAGCATTGCGTAAACAGTTGTAATACTACACTAATATATGGTTATAAACATAACCTTGAATTTATGTACAGTTAAATGTCTATTAGAGTTCCTGCGGAACAGCTACTTATCAACCATATTAGCTGATTTAGCTTTGATATGAAATACAATAATATACAAGCGATAATAACAGGATTAATATTACCTTAAAGTCCACCTAAAAGCTAATATGTACACTATGAACACCATTGACGAGAAACGTTCAATGCTCAGGAGGTTATCTTCTAACACTGGGGGAAAGTCACTTTGAAAAACACTAGCTAGATCTATGGCTAGCTTCTATTTACAATGTAGTTCGATTTCTTGCAAACAAGAATGACTGGAGTGTAGTGGTTTAACTGGTATGCAGTTAGTGCATATTGGCATGACATGAATGCCTTGTGAATGCGGCTTATTGGTGCACGCATGAATGATTAGTAAGTATGCTATGCAGGTAGCATAGGTAAGCTGAAATCCGCGTATGGGATGTAGCATTGTGATAGCTTGAGTATATTGGCAGACTAGTGCCTTTTAATCCTTATATGAGAATAAGGCATGAGTAGGTATGCAGACTAGTGCAGAGTAATCCTTATATTAGAATAAGGCAAGAGTGTAGCAACCCAGTGGTACACTCGTGATATAGAATGTTGAAAATCCCATGGACAATACCATTGGGGACTGTGCAGCGCATGGCTCAGCCTTTGAGTGAATGTGAACGTGTGAGATTCGAGATGAAACTCGAATACTGATAACCCCATGGACAAGGCCTAATGGAGACGCAAGCACAGCACGGTACTGCGATTTGAGAGTTAGAGATCAGTGGGTCTCCATAATGGCAGAAAAGATGCCGAAATATACCTTTTTGTAGGCTTAGTGAGAATGTGATTGTAAACATGTTCGTTTACTTACTTGAGATTCCGAGACTATGCTCGATTGAGTGTGGTTTGATACAGGGCTCGATTGTAGAACTCCCATGGTTGAGACCAATTGGGACGCCATTGCTCGGCGTGAGACTCGTGCAAATAACGGCAGTATGTTTGCCAATAAATACCTTATTGTAGGCTTGACATAAAGATGATTATGCTGGGATATCACTATGTCACTTGAGTAAAGAACTAGATAGATGAGGTCTCAAAACGTGAAAACTTGCCGGCATGGCGGCTCGCGCCAGCCGGCTAGAAACGGGGGTGCGCCTTTTGCGACTTACATGGTCGAGGTTCAAGACACGACTTTTTTAATACTCAATTCTAGAGCGTGGGAACTAGAGCAACTTGAAGAAGTTGTTACCGCCTCTTATGGTGGGAGAAGATGCACCGCTTCGGGCATGGAAAGGGCAATAATGTAAATACAGAGATATTGTGTAAAAACTTAACATGACCAGTTGTCTAAATTAATATTATATGAATTTTAATACAAATCCGGTTGAAATCTGCTGATTAGTTTTCATGAAACTCGAATATTAAAGCTGTGAATTTTAGGGAATTTTAGTTTGGGTGAACTGGCTATCCTGTAGGATGCGCTGTGATTGGTCGACTCGGTCACCGGGGTATAGCGGGAAACGCTATGATTGGTCAGATAGCTTTCGAGACGCTTTACTTTTAGCTTTCTAGCCTGCCGACGCAGTGGATAAACGTGGTAAACAAGAGATGGCGTTAGTAGTATCGCCAAAGTTTTAAATTGTTTGGAATGCGAGGACAGTGGCGGGATGTTAAATTATACAAAACTAAATAGTTAGATTTGAAGACGTGTTCAAAAATGGTTTTTGAACATTAATAGAATTCAATAAACTACCTATGATCATTAAAACCTCTGATAATTTGGCACAGTTCGGGAGGCTTTTGAGAAAATTTATTTTAGGTGGTAGGATTTGTTCATTTTATCTAGTTTTAATGTGTGAGTGTGTGTCTTATTTTATCTTTACATTGCTTGTTTTATATTTTAATGCGTGCGTGAGCGTCTGATTTTATCTTTACATTATATGTCTTATTTTAATTTTATTTATATAGTTTTACTCCGTTTTTAACTTTTTATCTTATTAGTATAAGTTTAGTATTTGATATTAGTGTTCTCCTTTACATACGATACATAACTTTTGGTTTATTCTTATATTTAAGTGGCCTTTATACTTTTATAGCTATTATGTTGCAACACGTTTTTTTAATGATTGAACCCAGATTTTTTTTTCCCAATTAATTAAAAAAATTGAACCTAGCCCCGGAGAGACGTATTGCAAAGCCCGGCCCCTGTCGTGGGGTCGTTTGAGCGCCACCCGTTCTAGCCAGCTAAACGGAAAAAGCTCGGCAGGTGTTGTACCGAGTGGCTAGATTCGCTCATAAAATTAACCAGTTCCTAATTTCGAACTATCACAAAAAAAGAGAATAATTATCAACCA
>MU181935.1:259297-277062 GCA_016904865.1 Pissodes strobi | reverse complement strand
ATGCCTTATCACTAAATGCACTAAACTACTTATCAAAGTGTTCACTTTCTGGCCCAGCAGAAGAAGTTCTGGCCCAGCAAAAGAAGTTCTGGCCCAGCAAAAGAAATTGGATTGTCAAGTAAACTTCTGCCCAGCAGAAGAACCCTGAAATAATCCAGTACGCATTAAATGAAGCCCCCTTACTTTAATAAAAATCATAGACCCCCTTACTTTAATAAAAAATCATAGACCCCCTTACTTTAATAAAAAAATCATAGACCCCCTCCCTCTTTGCATAAATACATCTTCTTTATAAAACAAATTTTCCCAGACAAAAAAAAACCATGGACATAAAGCAAATAAAAGAGATATTAAGGTTCAGGTAACTCGAATATAAAAAGATAGATATGAATCACCCCTAAAAGAATATATAAACTTCCCCATATGATCAAAATTAAAGTTGCATTAAAATAAAAATTCGGATCAGATAAAATGGAGTAGATAATATAACACATGGGAAAAGCAAATGCCGTTATGTGGACAAAAAAATAAAAGGTAGATAAGCAATCAATATCATTAATTTAGGCAAAAATGGTAGCGATATTTACCTCGAACTCGGACTTGAGGGTGTATTAGAAGAGAGTCGACGGTCTCGGTCTTATGGGACGAACGTGGGAGCCGCTATAAATAATGGAAACAAAAAAAAAATTAGCAACATGGCGGTCAAGTGCTTCATAGGCCACAGAAAAAGGAATCCAGAGAAAATGCTTACCTAGTACAGCTTGTAGAGCCCGAATAATCGGTCGTGTCAAAACACAAACAGAAACGCACGATAAATCCCCTCAAAAGGGTTGTATTATTTCACAATACGCAAAACGTGCCGTTTCTCGCTATACTGGCAAACGTTTCCCAGGCGAGCAAACTTAGCAAAGAGACCTCTCCAACGTTCCGTCTTCCGTCAATTTGCCTTAAATTAAATACTGCGAAACAAGTAGTAATGGGCTGAAAACCTCACGAGTGATTCGATACAAGGAATAATTCTAAGAAAATAAACGCCTTAATTCTCGCTTATTATCATGATAAATGACGGCGGAAGCCACGAATAGTGAGCTAAAATTACATTCGTCCAGAAAGGCTAGGAAATGCTCTAACAGAAATAATAAACCTTCAAAAATCTATCAAATTGAAAAAATTAATTGTTTTTCGCTTTTTTTTATTTTTTAGTATTTCGAGTGGTATAATTAAATCCATCATTATCAGCCTCTGAAAGGCACTAGATAGATAACGATCAGATTGAAACAGATTTTTATGTCATGGTAGTTATTTTGGATATTGATACAATTTCAAAATAAGGCACTCATAAAAATGGTATCGTCATATACAGGGTGTTATGTGGTGTATGTGGCCAAACTTCAGGAGGTAACTCTTTGAGTGATTTTAATACAAAGAGTTTATATAAACACAGGTCCGGAAAGGCATTATTTCCAAAATTCAGAGTGTTCAAGTGTAAGAAAAAAACGGTAGTATACGCCACTGACTTCTTTCTAATTTTGATATTTATTTCGGATTAAGGAACTAAAAATACAACTCTTTTGTCTCTTGAATTATTTTCGCAACTTGCTTACTTTTTAGGGAAAAAAATAAAAACCACCTAGACCGTCCCTAAACATATCACAAAAAAAGTGATTTTTTTTTCGCTAAAACTAAGCAAGATATAAAGATGACACAAGGGATAGGAAAGTTGTATTTTTAGTTGCTAAATTTGAAACAAATATAGAATTTTTAAAACAGTGAGTGGCTTACATTTTTTATCAAAAATATCCAGAAGATTGACTTCCGGGACGCCACTGGACTTAACAATAATTAATCTAATTATGGCTAAATTATCTCCTTATTATAGTAAATACTACCACCGAATTTTTTACAAAATCAACCAAAAGAATATTATGATGTATACAAAATTTTATATTTTTTTTTAAATTTGACAATGTATCTTGGAAACAGTGCATTTCCTGATCTATGTTTATATAAACTTATTCTCTTAAAATCACTCGAAGAGTTGCCTCTTGAAGTTTGGCTACGTACTTATATAACACCCTGTATTGTTAACATTGTGGTATATACTTCCCAGATTAATTTCAGTTAAATTCCAGTAATTTACATCCACGTCTCGTTTTGGTGATTTTACCATCTATTTTGATAATATCCTTTTATGTCAGAATCTTCCGAAAAGTGGTCAAACATGTGATTGCCGTAAATAAAAGTAAATATTTATTATTAAGTGGGTTGAACCACAATTTTGTTGCATGCTTATCAACAATGTTAACTCTAGCTTAAGATTTTCAATTAAATAGTCTCATAGTTCCTTAATTTTAGTGGACTTTATTGATTGCATTTTTTAACGTCCTGTGTTTACTTTCCTTTGTTTATATTTGCATTTGATAGCGTCTTTCGAGGGACCTTCAGAACTTTCTCCGTTTAGTTTGTGTTAGGAAGTGCTGAATTCTCCTAGAATAAACAGGGTTGCTTAGAAATTTTTTGTGCAAAAAGGAATGAGAGACAATTGACTTTACTTTATTTTGTTACAACTACTTCATAGTGAAAGATAATTACGGACAGCTATAATCATAAAATGCCAGACAGTATTTAATTATTAACTAAAATGAGATTTTATTCGTCATTTTTGTTGTTAAAGATTTATCCATCTCCATTTCTGTTCAGAATGGAACAAATATCTGAGTAATGGGTGGTTAGTTTAAATATTGATTATATTTCAAAATAAGGCACACATAAGAATAGTATCGTCGTATATTGTTAGCATTGCTTAGTATATTAATACTTCTCAGTTTAATTACAGTTAAAATCCTGTAATTCATATCAACGTCTCGTTTTGATGATTTTACTATCTGTTTTGATAATATCCTTCTATTTCAGTGTCCTCCGGAAAGGGAAGTACTTTCCAGCCCATTATGCTTTATAAAATATGATATAGCTTAAATTGGTCTTAGTCAAACCTATACTTAAGAAGGGCAATCCTATATTAATGCAGAGCTAATATCTGGGGGGGGGGGTCCTGGACTTGTCATAGACTTTAAACTGACTGGATCACTCAGTGTTACTTCAGAAGCTAGAGTGTTATGGAGTCAGGGTTGGATGCGTTCTTATTTGTTTCAAAAAGATCAGAGAGTAGTGTTAACAGAGAACGATCAGACATGTTTCGAAGAGCAGAGCTGACCGCACTGGTGTTCCGCAGGTTAGTGTAATGGGTTATCTTCTCTTTACACCGTACATCAATGATTTATCAACTACTTTGGGTAATGAGAAGGTTCACTTGATAAACTATGCTAATTATAGCAGTGCTCTCATAATGAGATTCAGTCTGGCAGATTTGATGGAGCGACGTAGAAACTACTTGAAGACCGTACAGGGCTGGCTTTCTGGGAACAAGATGCTGGTAAATCAAATTTGATCCGACAGTGTAGGGTTCAATTACCCGAAACTACTAGTCGTCGGTTTCTATTCCATGATATCGCTTTTTCGCATGACACCAAATGTCTGGGATTATATATAAACCAACATCTGGAATGGAACAGGTAGGTAAAGTATTGTTACGTTTTTCCCGTGGGTTCTTAACAGAATTACAACTTTGCTATTTTCAACTAATACTCTCTTTATTCACTACCACTGTATACAATTTAACACTCTATACTACTCTTATACCTTTACAACTAATGTCTATTCAACACACAATGATTAACTGAACTGAACTAACTAACATTCGCCTTAGGTCTGCTTATATATAATTTCAAATCTATCACGAATATTCGGGAAGTATTCCGAGGCCACTCTATATGATCTTGACGAGGCCATCGAGATAATTCCAGCGATCCCGAAACTTCGCGGCCGGCCGGGCGATGATTCATACAGACAGAGAAGCGAGCGGCACGGCGCGCGGCGCGGCGGCTAGTTCTATAGGGTAGCACAAAAACGTTCGGATGGTTGTCAGTCGTGACATTGCCTTCCTCTTAAACCTGATCGTCCCGATAAGATACTGCATGTCCGTGGTATGATTTCAGTCTGTCGAGGTGAACAACTTTCAGTTTGCTTCTGGGACTACGATGAATTCTATACACAACGTCATTAATTCTTTTGATGACTGTATAGGGTCCTTCCCATACTGGCGTTATCTTGGGAGATCTTCCTTTCTTCCTTTGCGGATTATATAACCAGACTTTATCGTTCATCTGAAATCCCATAGAATTAGCTTTGAGATCATATCGTGTCTTCATTCGGTCACTGGCTTTCTCCGTGTTTTCTCTGGCTAATTCATGGATGTATAGTAACTTTTCCTTAAGGGAGTCTGCGTAGTCTTGAATTTCCATATCCTGGTTGTCTGGCGTTCCGAATAATAGGTCGCAGGGTAAGCGGAGTTCTCTTCCAAATAAAACCATGGCTGGTGTTAGTCCTGTCGTGTCATGAACTGCTGATCTATAGGCCATTAAAAATAGTGGTATGTGTTGGTCCCAATCCTTCTGATGTTCATCTACGACTTTTGACAAATGTTCTTCAACGGTCTTGTTAAACCTCTCAACCATGCCATCTGATTGTGGATGTAAGGCGGTAGTCCGTGTTTTATGGATATTGAGTAAATCACAGACTTTCTGGAAAACCTTGGATTCGAAGTTGCGTCCTTGATCTGAATGCAGCTCTAACGGAACACCAAATCTGCTGAATAGGTTATTCACAAGGACCTCTGCTATGTTAACAGCTTCTTGATTGGGGATTGCAAAGACTTCAGGCCATTTACTGAAGTAGTCAATTGCCACTAAAATGTACTTGTTACCATTATTTGTTTCTGGAAAAGGGCCAGCTACGTCAATGGCGATACGTTCAAACGGTAGGCCCACATTATACTGTTTCATTTTGCCCCTAGATCTTGTTTTGGGTCCTTGGCTTGCGGCACAGGTTGAGCACTGCCGACACCACGATTTCACATCCTGGCAGTAGTTGATCCAGTAAAATCTGTCGCGAATCTTGTCAATCGTTTTGTTCACTCCGAGATGAGCACCAGACTTTCCATTATGAACTTCTTCCAGAACTTCCGATATCTTCCTCCTTGGTACCACTAACTGTGTCTTCACTACTTTGCCATCGGCGCTTTCCCAGGCTCGTTTAAGAAGTCCATTTTCAACCACCAGGAAGTCCCACTGAGCCCACAGAGTTTTAAAAGCAAGTCCTTTATTTGATATCTCGCTCCAGCTTGGTCTTGGTTGCTGTTCTTCTTTAGCTCTTAGCAATAGTGCTATTTCACTATCTTCAAGCTGATCCTTTTTAAGTTGCTCGGTGGTCCACTGCTGATCAACCTCAAATTTCGTTAGCCTAATCGGAGTAATTCCTTTTCGTTAATCTGCTCTTTGGCAATGCTTACAATTATCCGCGCATGGTCTTCTGGATAAAGCATCTGCATTATTATGCAATCTCCCTGCTCTGTGCTTAACCTTAAAGTTATATTGTTGTAACTTTTCAAGCCACCTGGCTACCTGTCCTTCAGGTTGTTTCATATCCAAAAGTCATTTAAGTGCTGCATGATCAGTCCTTATCAGAAATTCTTGCCCATATAGATATTGATGGAAATGCTCAACAGACCGTACTATTGCCAAAAGCTCTTTTCGGGTTACACAGTAGTTACGTTCAGGTTTCGAAAGTGTTCGACTGTAGTATTCGATAACCCGTTCTTCTCCTGCTTGTACTTGAGATAAAACTGCTCCGATGCCGGTGTTGCTGGCGTCTGTGTCCAATACAAATTTACCCTTTTGTTTCGGATATCCCAATATTGGACTAGAACATAGAGCCGCTTTTAATTTCCTGAACGCAGAATCACAGTTATGATCCCAGTTATAATCTGCTCGTTCTTCAGTGAGCTTATGTAAAGGTGCAGCTATATTTGCAGATCCTTCGACAAATCTTCTATAGTAAGTACATAAACCAAGGAAGCTCCGCAGTTCGTGTTTGTCGCGAGGACGAGGCCAGTCTTTGATTGCTGTTATCTTTCGTTGATCAGTTTGAATTCCCTCTGATGACACGACGTGTCCGAGAAATTCAACTTTTTGTTGGAAGAGAAAACATTTCTTTGGATTCAGTAAGAGCTGAGCATTCTTGATCCTAGTAAAAACTTCATGCAGGTTTTGTAGGTGCTCTTCGAAAGTTTTTCCCATTACCATTATATCATCAAGTTAGACCAGGCATGTCTTCCAAGTGAGGCCTCGTAGACCATAAGACGCTCAAAAGTAGCGGGAGCATTGCATAGTCCGAAGGGCATAACTTTAAACTGATATAAACCACTTACGGTAGAGAAGGCAGTCTTTTCCTTATCCTGTTCGTCAATGCCTACTTGCCAGTATCCGCTCTTTAGATCGAGTGTTGAGAACCAATGAGAACCTGCTAGTGTCGTCAATTCTGGGAAGTGGATAGCTGTCCTTTTTGGTGACGGCATTGAGCCTTCTATAGTCCACGCAGAATCTGGTAGTTCCATCCTTCTTGGTGACTAAGACAACAGGAGATGACCATGGACTTGATAACTCTTCAATAATTCCATCTTCAAGCATTTTATCCACTAATGTGGTAACCTCTTGCTGCTTCGTCACTGGTAACCTTCGAGGATACTGCCGTATGGGGTGAGCTCTCCCAGTGTCGATTTTATGTTTTATGATGTTCGTTCTTCCAGTATTGCCATTTTTCTTTTCAAAGGCTGTACTCTGCTCTTTGATAAATTGTGTAGCTCTCTTCAGTTCTTCGAAAGACAGATGTTGCCACGACTTCTGGAAATGTTCTAGGACTTCCTTAGATGATGTTGAGGGTGCTACTTCTGACTGCGTTTCGCAACTGGTTACCCACTGCACCGGCTCGCAAGTGGCTATTACATTTCCTTTATTGATTTTGATGGAATTGGATGAAATATTTGCTATCCTTATCGGTATTTCGCCGTCGGTTTTGACTAGTGCTTTGCCTACGAGGTGTTTGCAAGGCAAATCGTGGTGTTGGATAAGGCCGATGCAGCCTCCAAAATCCTTCTCCAATTTCCCAAAATTATCTGCTCGGTATTTCCGCTTATTCTGACAGTACATGCCGCCACTACTTTAGTCGGTGTGTCATCGTCTGTTTTGTTAAGGATGAACTCTTCGGTGCCAAACTTCAGAAGATTAAGCTTGTTGTCAAAAGAGAATCCATGTTGACCGATGAGATCCATCCCCAAAATAAATTCGTCCTCGATGTCGGCGACTAACACTGTGTGGTGTAGTTTAATTCGTCCCAGTTGAAGTTCGATATCCATTTCCCCAAGTACTTCAGCTGTCTCACCGGTAACTGTACGTAAAACTACATTCTTTGATATGGGTAGAACTTCTACTCTATTCACTCTGTTGGACCTTATCAAAGATACCGCCGCACCAGTGTCAACAGTAATTGTTATGGCTCTTCCGTTGATCTTTCCTGTAATTGTTAGACTGTCGGCGACTTTTCCTAGGCTTTTTATGGAGACGCTCCTGGGGGCTTTATCTTCTTTAGCCAACACCTGCCCCGCAATGTTGGCTAATTGAAGTTTTCCTGATTTGACTTGGAGGCCCTAGCGTCTCTGGATGGTGATCTAGACCGTAGTTGTACTCGGCAGTCTCTTTTGAAATGCCCAGTCCTGCCACATCTATAGCACTGACTTGATGTATTTCGGTTACGTGGCCTATCTTCAATTGGCTCCCGGTATCTCCCTGTGGCCTTAACTTCCGTTAATTTCTTCAAAATTTCGCCCATCTCAGTTAATTCACAGCTGTTTGTCGGCTTTTCTTCCTGGATGGATACGGCCCTGATTTTTGGCTTGGAGATGTTACAGGCCGCCTCGATTTCTAGGGCTCGACCCAAAGCTTCGCTGCTGTTATCAAATTTGGCTAGGCGTAGCATTTTCTGAGTTTCTGGATCTCTAATACCATCCACGAAATATTGGGCAGCAAGTTCCTCTTGAAATTCTTCTGTCGCTCCCGGGTAGGCCAATTGAATGAAACGTCTAATGTCTGCCTCAAATTCTTGCAGGTTTTCACCAGGCTTCTGATGTCGGGACTTAACTTGTGCCTTATAGAGCTGTCTTCTATGTTGGTCGCCAAATCGTCTCTTCAGGACAGCTACAAGTATGTCATATTTCCCCTGTGTGCAGATCCACGAAGCGCTACCACTAGTGATGTAGCCATTTCTTCATTATTCCAACCGTTGGCAACAGCAGCGGCTTCAAATTGCCTTTTGTACATTGTCCAGGATGTTTGACCGTCATAGGGTGGAGGTTTAATATGTTGTCCTGTGCCGAATACCCTCTCGGTGGATCCTTGATTTTTTAGTCTGGAAACTTCTGCTTGTAGATTCTTCATTTCTTTCTGTACATCTCCTACTTCTTTTTGTACAGTTACAACTTCTTTTTGTATATTGTTTACTTCTTTTTCAAATTTCTCATTTTGCCCGTCCAATATTTTCTGTAATTTTCCTTGCTCGCTTACAATTACATCCAGCATCCATTTCTGCAGTTGTTCCTGTTCTGCTTGCCTTCTACCTTCAGCCTCTTCCCGTTCCGCTTGCCTTTTATCTTCTTGATCTTGTAAAATTTTCTGAAGCCGGTCCTGTTCTGCTTGCCTTTTACGTTCATCCTCTTCCCTATCCGCTTGCTTTTTATCTTCTTGATCTTGAAAAATTTTCTGCAGCCGGTCCTGTTCTATTTGTCTTTCAGCATTTAAATTTTCCATGAAATCGGCCAACATTTTAATAATTTGTTCCATTTCTGCCGTTTGTTGCCTTGTATTGACCATAGAATGCTATCAAATTTTACCAGAATCCACCAATCAAACGGTCTCGTTGACGTACTTGTATTTCTTCTTTCCTCGAAAAATACTTCCCATGTCCAGTCCCTTCACAATCCAACTTCTGACACCAAATGTTACGTTTTTCCCGTGGGTTCTTAACAGAATTACAACTTTGCTATTTTCAACTAATACTCTCTTTATTCACTACCACTGTATACAATTTAACACTCTATACTACTCTTATAACTTTACAACTAATGTCTATTCAACACTCAATGATTAACTGAACTGAACTAACTAACATTCGCCTTAGGTCTGCTTATATATAATTTCAAATCTATCACGAATATTCGGGAAGTATTCCGAGGCCACTCTATATGATCTCGACGAGGCCATCGAGATAATTCCAGCGATCCCGAAACTTCGCGGCCGGCCGGGCGATGATTCATACAGACAGAGAAGCGAGCGGCACGACGCGGCGGCTAGTTCTATAGGGTAGCACAAAAACGTTCGGATGGTTGTTAGTCGTGACAGTATGTTTGTGGTAGATTGAGCTTTTGTGCTTTACTCTCAATGTGTTAAAAAAGTATCTTGGTGTGGACGCGCTGGAGACAATCTACTTTACAAATTTTTCCTCTACATTATGAGATGATGTTCTGAGGTGGAAGCATGGACAGTCGGAGGGCTTTTACTATGCAAAAAAGAGTATTGTGTGTTTTGTTGGGTTAGTTTTAAACGTATGGGGCTTCTGAACCTTCGGAGTCTAGATATTTATAAGTGTGTGATGTTTCTGTTTAAAAATAAATGCAGGCTTGAGAAGTACTATGAGGATGACACCAGACTCCTTAAATATGGAATTCCAGCACATAGACTTACATTGACGGAGCGTACGTACGTGGGATTACTCTTGTATAAAATACTTTAATGGTTTGCCAGCCTAACGAAAGAAAATAGGCCAGATATCATTCTCCAAGAAAATAGTCAATGAGACGTTTACAAGTGTGGATCCCTATACAGTTGATGAATGTATGTCCCAGTTAATTTTTTTAAAATGTATTGTCGCATTAAATTGCAAAATTTGTTTTTGTGTTAAGTACTCTTGAGTTTACACACATCTTGAGCAGGCTTTATGTTGTGACGCCATTAGCTTTTTTTTTCTTTTAAATGATTTTTTTCCCAATAAAGACACTTTAAATTTGAATTTTGAACAAGCGATTCGCTTTGGGTACCGCGATTCGTTAACGTTGTTTTTTTTAATCAGTCAGTTTCTCTGTAAATTATCATAATAGACACTGTATTTCGTATAACAATTAGTTAGCATTTTCTGTTGACTCTAATCGGGTTGTAACTTCAACTTTTGATAATAAGTAAATACGTGATTGATAATTATTATGTTCAGGTTATTTATGCTTCAGGTGAAGTAATATATTATTGATGGTAAATGGTAAAAAAGGAACCCTTCGCCTAATCACTTGGCTCATTTTCTTTAGTGCTGCACTAATCGGTCCTATAATATACCTTGACGGCCACCCTCTGCCTTCGACTTTGCTAATTATGGCTCTTAATTACTGATTTAACTTATTTTATTAATTGCTATGCTGTTCGGTTCTAGAAGATACCTTGATGGTCATCCTTTGCTTTAGACCTGGCTAATTCTGACTCCTGAGTACTGGTTTTGAGATGCCTTGGGCATCTGGAATGCATGTGAACCTTTCTTGGAGGGTTGTGTCTAAAAGAAAACAATAGTCGTGGTAGGTTGATTACAGATTAGCAGAGTATTCGGAATGTGATGCATGTAATATTGTGAGGTTATTTAGGAAGATCTAGCACTGGAATTGGAACTTACTTTTTGTAAATTTGATGGTCATACTGTGGTAATTGTCTCGTTGATTTAGATTTGGTAATCCATTATTTTACTTAGGTGATTACGGAATATTTTCATTTTGGGAATGATATTTATTAGAATATGACTTGTCACTCTTGTCAGTTTTGTCGGATTTGGACCATAGACTCATAGTCAGTCGACGAAGGCCGCGTCGTGTCGGTCAATCGATATCGACTCGAGAACCACTCTAAGTTGCGTTGCTTGATTGCAGGTCTTACTTCTCATTCGCTTGAATTGGCTGATTGTATTGGATTGTATCAATGTAGGCTTGTATATATTGACGAAGTATTCCACTGATTATCCGTTATTAAAGTTCATTATTTCAGCTCAGAGTTAATTCTGCATTGCGACACAGAGACAGTTCTATGTCATATAGTTCTGTGGATGTAATTTTGGCGGCATAATTGACAGGTTTCTGGACCAGCGCGTGGTCTTCCCTTTCGACATTGTTAAGACGTCCTGTTTGGCATAATGCTTTTACTTACAGGTGCTGATTGTAATTTTGACTGCTACGTAACGCGTGACTTATGTATTCTCACTGAGCATCTATGAATTAACTTCTAACCGATTCAAATCATTTCAATAGTAAGTCCATTTATCGCTTAAAATGGCGAATCCGGTAATATGTGACGCGGCGTCATAACTTTCTACTACTTTGTCACAAATAGTGATGCTGACAACATGGCACGTTGGGCAGGCGAGGTGATGATTCTTCTGATATCGTCATTTAGGGTAAGCCAATTTAGTCCTTATGTGATCTTGAGATAATCGAATGGTATCAGTGCGTGGCTCTCGAAATTGGAATTTTTCGTTGATAATATTTAGTGTGAAATATACAGTGCCCTAGTAAGGGCACTGATCCCTTGAGTAGGATTATGGTTGTGGATGGCTTCTCGTCTGATGGATGAATGTAGATGAGTGAAGATCTGTAGAATCGGCCACTTGCACCCATGTTGGAGATTTGACTTTCGAGAGCTGCCACACGTTTGAACCCCGTTTAACAGGTGTTTAAGTAATTTTGAAACTATTATGGGTTTGATATTTGTTGAGTTTCCGTACCTGTTTCCTTCATATTTTGGCTTGATCACCGTTTTAATTTGCCCAATTTGTGTTTCAGAGGTTTTTCTCTTTTCCCGTTTTTCTTCTTGGTCTTCTACTTTTCGGTTGTGGTGTTTTTTTTTGGTCTATGGATTTCCAGTGCCTTCCTGGTTTTCCATACTGCATACCGAGACTCCTCCGACAACACGTGGTTTCGGAGTAACCATCGATTTGACTGCGTGTCTCGTTAACTGATCCAAGCCTCAACGCTCACGAAGTGTGAATTCTCGTTCTTGACACTCCAGCGATTTGACGAAACCTTCATCCTAGATGAACGGCTTGATAACGTAAATATCAGATAAGTTAGGTTTACCTCTGGTATGGATACTATTTAATAGGTGAAAATTTTACTTACATTAATCTTTCGTATACTGAAACTAGATCTGTATTTTTGAAAGTATATGTACCGTATATACTGATATAGCACTAATTAAATGCATGTATACGACACGTGATCACGTCTTCGTATTCATAAAGCTTCGCAGGTACAACACAGAGTAATGCAATAAACCGTTACGTTTAACCATCTATCTTTAGTATATAGTATATACATTAAAAGTTATTAGCTAGATATATCTACATATACAAGGTATTCTTTATAGCGGTTTTATACCTTATCTAATTCAAAAGTATAATTACCAAAACTGAATATACATACACCTTGCTTATTGTTGTTTAATTGGGGGTGGTATTTTTTTGTTTTCCCTTCCAAGTTTTCTCAATAGGATACAGCAAGAAGGAGACCAATTCGTGGTTATTGGTCGAATCTTACTGAAGATCCTGCATCAGGGCATAGCGAAAACTTAACCACGTGGCGCTCAGGCATCATAACTGACCACGACCCTTCTGCACTGTCTAAAAGCTGGGGCCGCCATTTTTACCTGCACTAAAGGCTGTACCACTGATTGTAAATTTGGAGATTTATGTGAATGATTGGGTTTGTAATTTGGGTAATTGAGCGGTACACTACTATATTATTTTTTCTTTAACTTTGAGATAACCCACCTCTTTAAAATACTATTTCATTAGACCTGATACATTCATTTTTGAGACACCCTATATATGTGTATATTTTGAGACACCCTTTATACATGTAAAGGATAAAAACAAGTCATAAGTTGAAGTCGAGTTTTTGCGAGGTTTTTTGGAGAAGATCCGAAAGGGATTGCTCGAGAACGGAAAATAGAGAGTCAGAAGCCAGCGGAGTGTACGGTTTATTTTGGTGAATTGTTTTGCTTCTGTGTTGCGATATCTTATTACAAGTCGGTAAAATGAAACTTATAATATTGTTATTAACATAATTTGTACCATCATTGATAATTCATAATTGATGGTATTAACCTGTATATATATTTTCATATTGTTATAAACCTAATTTGCACAAATATTTCATTTATTCTCATTGATAATTCATATTTGATGGCATAACGTGTGTATATATTTTGATATTGTTATTAACATAATTTTCATAAATATTTCTCCTATTTTCATTGATATTTCATATTCGATGGCATAACATGTGTATATATTTTGATATTGCTATTAACATAATTTGCATAAATATTTCTCCTATTTTCATTGATAATTCATATTCGATGGCATAACATGTGTATATATTTTGATATTGTTATTAACATAATTTGCATAAATATTTCTCCTATTTTCATTGATAATTCATATTCGATGGCATAACATGTGTATATATTTTGATATTGATATTAACATAATTTGCACGAATATTTCATTTATTCTCATGGATAATTTATATTTGATGGTATAACATGTGTATATATAATTTTAATGAGATCGTTTTATGCTGTGAATGACACTGTATTGGTTGCTGTCTTTTCGTGCTGGAATTTTAGTTTTCGTATGACTGTTATTGTAATGTAAGTAAGGGACTTGATGAATCCACTAACATTTTCCTCCCCTGACTGAGCGAATATCCTAGCTATAAATCGTGAGCTTGCGAGCAAAGCACCCTAAGTCGTTCTTTTAACAAATGTTATATTTTTAATGATTTGCTTTTGTATGAAACCTATGTGAAATTTAAATTAACATTAATTTGTAACCTTGATTTTGACTTGATGCCAATTGCTTATAAGCACCAGAAATGATAAAAGATCTGTAGCCTGTGCACAATTACACAGATTAAAATCATATATTCGGAATTGAAATATATTATATCGAAATGACTATTAGTAATAAGCAACAGTAAAGGTATAAGCTATTTGAATCGTTCTTCCGCATCCTATAATCTTACAGCCTACAAGAGAAATACTATTCAATCACAAAAGTGTTTACATAATATAATCAATCGCTAAGCGATGACGAAGGAAATATATATTAATCGGCCTGCAGGTCTTACTAGAGATATTGGCTCAATTTGCAACTATAGCTGAGTAGCCTCCCTTATGGGACCTCAGTACCTGCTGGCGACGTCTGGCTAACTAATACCACACTCTTCAGTTTTGAATGTATTGTAGTATTGTCACAAGTGTGGAACGACAAATTGCGGTGCGTGAGACAGTAGTTTAATTAATTGTTATACTAATAAAGGTTGTACAGCATAACTCGGTTTAGGAATTGTGATCGAGGTTTTCTCTGCCATGCTCTTTTCCCTCGTGAATTCCAGGCGGAGTATGGCACGTTTTTCTTTAATAAATTAGGCGTATTAGAAATCTGTGGTTTAATTTACATGACGCACCTTTCCCTCAAATTTCCCTAATTGTGTTTAGTCGAAGCGCAATCCGAATAATTAAAAATTGTGTAAGATATAATAATAACACAACGTAGGTATTGGTTTGTCTCATTCAACTATGTTGAACAGACCCGGGTGGGTTATACTACAACTTTATTAACTGAAAGTCAAACCTTTAGACCTTTGTAATGGAACGATTCATTCTGCCGTGCATCTTTAGCTTTAAATTTTCTTTTAACTTAATTCAATCTTAGTTTCTTCTGATCTAATAAACAAATAAAATTTAAAGATAACAAAGAAAATGGCATATGACGAAAAGGCCTTAGACTACCGTCGTCGTTACGTACATTTCAATCCCCCAGTTTTGTTTTGTAATATGACATATTGCAAGGGTACCACTTTGTTGGACAACCCTGTACAATGTGTGCATTCTTAGTAGTAATTACAATATGGTGCCAATTTTACAGTCTTGTTGTTGGGCTTTCACAAGCCTCTTAATACGAATATTCACTTTGATAGGTGCATCGTCAAAAGACATGCTCTCCAATTAAAAAAGTCGCTTAATAATGCGAATTTTGTGTTTCAAGTTGATAGAGGACAGATCCATGGATGGGGGGATCGCGTATGTCACTGTTAATCGTTTCAAGTCCAAATCGAACTAGTTAACATTCATTACGTGTCAAATATACAATTTATTTCGCCCTAAGCGCAACGCTCGTACTAGAGCGGGCCCTCCAAAATACGAATTGCAGAATCCCCGGCAAGAGAGTCTATTCAATGTGCAAATCTTAACTCACTTTGAGCAAAGACTACAAGACATTTCCTGTCTTTCGGCTTATTTCGATCGAAACTGATAAAATTTTGTTTTCCCCCGCACATATTTGCCCCGGGGCTACAATACAGTAATTGCGATATAGGCCCTTTTCGGGGACCGGAGCGTCTATCTCTGAGGGATTGATCACCGCTCCAGAATAACTTATTAGAGGGCGAAAGTGAAGTAGATATACGGAGCGTTTACGTACGTGAGTCAACCCTGTAGCGATTTCTACAAAATCGCAAAAATCTATCTATTTATCCCGTATTTCCCTTTTCCTACCCTACGTGCGAAAAAATCTCAGATAATCAATTACTTTGATGTTGTTTTGTACCTGTTGATGAGAAGACTGGAAAATTCCATTTTCCAGAGGCAAAATAAATGGAATTCGGGCCCAGACACGATTTGGGCGGAAGAGATTAAAGATTAAAACGACGCACCGGAGTTTTGGTCAGCGTATTTCACTCGGGTAGCACGGGAGCGGCACCATATAATCGCTTTATATTTAGTATTCGATAGTTAAAGTCAAATTTTACCTCGAAAATATTTTCTTTTTTGCAATATCTAGAAAATTTTTGTCTTATTTAACTTCGATAGTTAATTGCATTTTTTTACATTTGTTAAATTTGCTATTGACTTGATCTTGTGGGATAACCATTAGACAATTAGAATGTCAAAATTAATTTCTGAAAAAATAGTTGTTTCGAGGTCTTCGCGAAATAGCGAAAATTTAAAGTTCAACTAGCTCACCCTGTATAAAAAGCTTCATCATTTCCGAAGTAACATCTAATACAGTTTTCGACGTAGATTTGCGTCAAGTAATCTTGTTTTTTATATATTATGTCTTTGAGTAATCGGCTCTAAAAACAACACTCTTCCAGAGAAAAAGAAAGACATTAATTTTTTAACTTAGAAATCGATGCTATTACATTTTCCCTGAAGAGTACATTTTCTCGGCATTTTCAGGGAAGCATTTAGAAACTTTTTCTCCTAAAAATTCTCTATCAAACTGACCCCTTTTTCAAACATATACACGTCCAAAAAAAAATACGGGTAGACCCGAGCTCTACCCGAATGAACGTCACATAGTCGAGAGTTATACGTGACAGCTCAGTCGCATTCAAAAAAAAATGTAATGAAGACGCCCAAAGAAGTTTAAATTAAAATTGTTACTAGACACTTTCTGGTGTTTTCGAAATTGGACTCATTTGAAATTATATTTTTATTTTCTTTTCAGTTTGAAATACATTGCATAATTTGCTTTTCTTTTCCTTTGCCATTGTTTTCCTTTTCTCGCCTTTATATTTTATACCAGATTGTAACAGCTATTATAATTATATAATTTTATCAATATTGTGTATTTGATTTTTATTGTTTATATTTGGCACTTCATTGAGAATTCGTCCGTGAATAAATAAACAATAAAAATCGATTCAAGCGAAAAATCTAGACCACAGAGAAGAAATAAAAGAAAAACAGCAGAATTAAATTTATCAGACTTATTGAGAATATAAACTAAAATAACTTTCGAAATTATAAATTTGTATTGTTATTGCATTTTATCAAAATGTCTATATAATCACGTATTGGAGAAGGAATTATTCTGTATTATTGTTCTAGGCTGTTTAGTTTGTTAATATTTTAGGTCATATTTTGTCGCTTAGCTTTTCATTTTGTTTCAATCGGGTTTCTAAGTCGTCTTTAATTTGTATTTTTCAGTCTGAAATACATTATTTAATTTGCTATTCTTTGTCTTTTCCATTGTTTTCTTTTTCTCGCCTTTATATTTTATATCAGGTTTTAACTGTAATTATATAATTTTATAGATATTGTATAATTGATTTTTATTTTTTTTTTATTTAACATTTTGGAGCTTAGCTTTTCATTTTATTTTAATTAGGTTTCTAAGTGGACTTTAGTTGGTTTTTATCAGTTTGAAATACATTATATAATTCCCTATTCTTTGTCTTTTCTATTGTTATCCATTTCTCGGCTTTATATTTTATACTAAATTGTAACTGTAATTATAAAATTTTATCGATATGGTCTATTTGATTTTTATTATTTTCATTTAACATTTTGCAACTTAGCTTTTCATTTTGTTTCAATTAGGGTTTGAAATACATTATATAATTTCCTATTCTTTCTCTTTTTCATTATTTCGCTTTTCTCGCCTTTACATTTTATACCAAGTTGCAACTGTAATTATAAAATTTTTATCCATATTGTCTATATAATTTTTATTCAACAATTTGCAGCTTAGCTTTTCATTTTATTTCATTTAGGTTTCTAAGTGGACTTTAGTTTGGGTTAGTGGACTAAATTGTAACTGTAATTATAAAATGTTATCGATATGGTCTATTTGATTTTTATTATTTTTATTTAACATTTTGTAGCTTAGCTTTTCATTTTGTTTCAATTAGGTTTCTAAGTCGACTTTAGTTGTTTTTTTTT
>MU181935.1:214373-259287 GCA_016904865.1 Pissodes strobi | reverse complement strand
TTTTATTTCAATTAGGTTTCTAAGTGGACTTTAGTTGTTTTTTTTTTCAGTTTGAAATACATTATATAATTTCCTATTCTTTGTCTTTTCCATTGTTATCCATTTCTCGGCTTTATATTTTATACCAAATTGTAACTGTAATTATAAAATTGTATCGATATGGTCTATTTGATTGTTATTATTTTTATTTAACACTTTGTAGCTTAGCTTTTCATTTTGTTTCAATTGGGTTTCTAAGTCGACTTTAGTTGGTTTTTTTCAGTTTGAAATACATTATATAATTTCCTATTATTTGTCTTTTCCATTGTTTTTCTTTTCTCGCGTTTTTATTTTATACCAAATTGTAACTGTAATTATAAAACTTTTATCGATCTATTTGATTTTTATTATTTATATTTAACATTTTGTAGCTTAACGTTGTATTTTGTTTCAATTAGGTTTCTAAGTCGACTTTAATTTGTATTTTTCAGTTTGAAATATATTATATAATTTACTATTATTTGTCTCTCTCATTGTTTTCCTTTTCTCGCCTTTATATTTTATACCAGGTTGTAGCTGATATTGTCTATTCGATTTTCATTATTTATATTTGGTACTTCTTTTGAGAATTTTTCCGTGAATAAATTATAAACTAAAGCAACTTTCGAAGTTATAAATTTGTATTGATATTGCATTTTATCAAAACGTCTATATAATTACGTATTGGAGAAGCAATTATTCTGTATTATTGTTCTAGATTGTTTTAGTTGTTAGTTAAATTTTAGAGTAATATTTTGTAGCTTAGCTTTTCATTTTCTTTCAATTAGGTTTCTAAGTCGTCTTTAATTTATTTTTTTCAGTTTGAAATCCATTATATAATTTCCTATTCTTTGCCTTTTCCATTATTTTCCTTTTCTCGCCTTTTTATTTGATACCAAGTTGTAACTGTAATTATAAAATTTTATCGGTATTGTTTATTTAATTTTTATTTAATATTTTGTAGCTTAGCTTTTCATTTTGTTTCAATTAGGTTTTTAAGTGGGCTTTAGTTGGGTTTTTTCATTTTGAAATACATTATATAATATGCTATTATTTTTCTTTTCTATTATTTTTCTTTTCTCACCATTATATTTTATACCAAGTCGTACCTGTAATTATATAATTTTATCGATATTGTCCATTTGATTTTTATTATTTATATTTAACATTTTGTAGCTTAGCTTTTCATTTTGTTTCAATTAGGTTTCTAAGTCGTCTTTAATTTGTATTTTTCAATTTGAAATATATTACATAAATTCCTATTTTTTTTCTTTTTCATTGTTTTCCTTTTCTCGCCATTATATTTTATATCAAGTTGTAACTGTAATTATATATTTTATCGATATGGTCTATTTGATTTTTATTATTCATATTTAACATTTTGGAGCTTAGCTTTTCATTTCGTTTCAATTAGGTTTCTAAGTCGACTTTAGCTGTTTTTTCTTCCAGTTTGAAATACATTATATAATTTCCTATTCTTTGTCTTTTCCATTGTTTTCCTTTTCTCGCCTTTATATATTACACCAAGGTGTAACTGTTATTATAAAATTTTATCGATATCATCTATTTGATTATTATTATTTGTATTTAACGATTTGTAGCTTAGCTTTTTATTTTGTTTCAATTAGGTTTGAAGTCGTCTTTAATTTGTATTTTTCAGTTTGAAATATAATATATAATTTGCTATTATTTGTCTCTTTCATTGTTTTCCTTTTCTCGCCTTTATATTTTATGCCAGGTTGTAGCTGCAATTATACAGTTTTATCGATATTGTCTATTCGATTTTCATTATTTATATTTGGTACTTCTTTTGAGAATTTATAAGCTAAGCAATTTTCGAAGTTAAAAATTTGTATTGATATTGCATTTTATCAAAACGTCTTTATAATTACGTATTAGAGAAGCAATTATTCTGTATTATTGTTCTAGAGTGTTTTAGTTGTTAGTTAAATTTTAGACTAATATTTTGTAGCTTAGTTTTTCATTTTCTTTCAATTAGGTTTCTAAGTCGTCTTTAATTTGTATTTTTCAGTTTGAAATATATTATATAATTTTCTATTTTTTGTCTTTACCATTGTTTTCCTTTTCTCGCCTTTATATTTTATACCAAGTTGTAACTGTAATTATATATTTTATCGATATTGTCTATTTGATTTTTATTATTCATATTTAACATTTTGCAGCTTAGCTTTTCATTTCGTTTCAATTAGGTTTCTAAGTCGACTTTGGTTGTTTTTTTTTTCAGTTTGAAATACATTATATAATTTCCTATTCTTTGTCTGTTCCATTGTTTTCCTTTTCTCGCCTTTATATATTACACCAAGTTGTAGCAGTTATTATAAAATTTTATCGGTATCATCTTTTTGATTTTTATTATTTATATTTAACGATTTGTAGCTTAGCTTTTTATTTTGTTTCAATTAGGTTTCTAAGTCGACCTTAATTTTTTTCTTTAGTTTGAAATACATTATATAATTTGCTATCCTTTGTCTTTTCCATTATTTTCCTTTTCTCGCCTTTATATTTTATACCAGGTTGTAGCTGCAATTATATAATTTTATCCATATTGTCTATTCGATTTTCATTATTTATATTTGGTACTTCTTTTGAGAATTCGTCCTTGAATAAATTATAAACTAAAGCAACTTTCGTCTATATAATTACGTAATATTATTGTTCTAGACTGTTTTATTTGTTAGTTAAATTCTTTAAACAGACTTTAATTTGTTTTTTTTTATATTGTTTAGTATATTTTGTTCCCTTTCTTCGGTTCGATCTACTGTAGCTGCCATGAAACTAAATGCCATAACACTTCTGGACCAACAGGAACTGCTTCGCCTTAACCTAATCCCCAATAATGTTATCATTCCCTACTATATTATGTCAAATAGAGACCTGTTACGAGGTGGCTCCCCCAAATGACGCGCGTGCTTTATTCCGGTGTTCCGGACTCCGGGAGGTCAGCTAAACGTACGGTCACGTGATTGATGAGCTCCCCGATTCCGATAAGGGTTATGGCGATGACCTGGAGGAATTCTCAAATGCACTTAGGGTTTTATTACAAAATACAGGTCGGGTAAATGTCTCGCGGAGACCAAAAACCTCCTTAATAAATACATTAAACAGTTATGGTTAAGTGTAAATTCTATCCAAGCTCTGCCAAAAGCTTCTTATAAAAGGAGCAACTTTAATACTAAGTGCTTGTAACTCCTGCAGAAGTATCTTAAGCCGCTTAATGTATTTCGAAATTACCTCAGGTACTGCCAAAGTATCTAAGATTATTCTAAAAGTAACCAGTTCCTAATAGAAAATAACTGTTACGAGTTACTGTTAAGTATCTAGAATATAGTTACTTTTTCCTCGCGAAATAAGCATCTTTAACACTAAATCCAAAAGTATCTTAGATAGTACAGAAGTATCTAAAACACTTTCAAAGCAATGTTGGATCACAAATTTGACAGTAACTGCAATTATATAATTTTATCGATATAGTTAGCGATGATTTTTAATTAAAACAACATAGATCATTCAACACTCATGGCTAAATTGGCTATGCCCAAAGCTGTGAGTATTAACCCTTTGTAGTATCTTAGATACTTTTGGAGTATTTTAGTTAAGTTTGAATATATCTTAACAACATCTGAGGACACTTAATAAAGTGACTTCGTGCTTAAAGCAAAAAGTTACGGTAATTTTGTAAAGTAACTCTTAATAGTTTTTAACTAATAATTAGTTACTTAGTACTTTTGCAATTCCTTTTGAGCTATCTTAGATGCATATACAGCAAAGGTATTTTCGTACAATAACTCTTAACAGATATTTCCTATGAAAAACTCATTACTTTTGAAAATATCATATTTGTGCTCCATATTAGGTACTTTTGAGGTATTTTTTATACTTATGAACCCAAACTATCTTAGACACTTATCAAAGATGGTTTTTTGTGAGGTCAAAGTAGTATAGTAGATACTTAACAGTAACTCGTCACAGGTATATTTTATTATCCGGCACCGCAGTGAAACTTCTGCGGGGGTGAGCGACCTGACCGGATGCGTCCCCGGGCGGCGGATAGGGGAGTGGCCTGGCGTCCTTGGACACTGGGTCAGTGGTGACCATAATGGAGGATGAGGGGATTAAAACCCCCAACAGCGCCTCCTAAAGTCACTGCCGCAGACCAGCTCAACCCAGGGCCTCATAGCTAATGAGAACGGGCCTAGCGAACCCGGGGTACCCTAGCTGGGTCTGAGCTCTTTTTCAACTAGTCTTGGGCCAGACCCCCTCCTTTTACCTTTCTGCTGTCCGATCTCCCTTGATCAACTCTTGTTCTTTTCGACCCCATTGCTATTAGAGCATTCGAGGGCATGGGGTCAGCTCCTTTTTCCCTTCTACACCTGACCGTAGGGGGCTCACATCTTGTGAGTACGAGAATTGGCGTTCTCGAGGTGCCCGAGTTGAATTGTGCCCCTCTTTCATCTAGTCTTGGGACAGATTCCTACCTCTTTTGACTTTCCTATCGATCTATCTTGATCAACTCTTGTTCTTTTCAGGTCCCGACGCTATTAGAGCATTCGAGGGCTAGGGACCACTCTTTTCTTCCTCGCTTACTTTCTTCCTTCAACAAAAAGAAAAAAGCTGGCAGCAGCTCTAAAATGCAAAAAACAAGATGTGTGATCAAAACAAATACATACCCCAGGTGAGTAAAAATCTCACCATCGACTCCGACCGAGTGTAGCTCTGCGACTGGAACAAAAAAAGATCACTGTGAAAGAAGAGAACCTAGAATCATGACACCCAAAACGAGGACACTATCCCTGCCGGACCTGGAAATGCGGGAAGTGGCCGACTCTAGTGGGACGTACGCCAGAGAGAAACCCACTAAGCGAAAGCGGATGGAGAGTTCGGTAGATGGTTCAATTGGCAATGATGCAGGAGAGGCTTGCAAAATCGCGGTGACAAAAATATGTAATCAAATACAACTATTAGACAAGGTAATTAAAGAAACCTACAAACCAAAAAAGGAACTAAAAGACATAGCAGACCGACTGGTTCTCCAAGTTAAACAGCTTAAAAGTGCAGACCTGGAGGAATGGCTGGATAATTAAGTCAAAAAATCCATAGGCAAGGAACTGAAATTGCTGCAGGACGAAAATGAGAGTCTTCGCGGAGAAGTATTGCTCCTGAAGAGAAGGTATGCAGAGGGACCGCAAATAGGGGAAGAAATAAGGAAAGACACACAGTGCGAAGAATGTAAACGTACTAGCATGAAAGCTTCAAGGAGATCAGCCTTAAAGCATGAGGAAAACTATGAGGACTTCCAAAAAATAACAGAAGAGGACTGGTTAGATGAAATTTTCCCAAAAATCCAGACATGCCAGGGTAACATCTGGGATGTGTCTGTAAGCCATGCACTGATCCTCCCATGCCCAAAAAGCATAGACAGCGGGGACAAATATATCAGCAGGGCTATCGCTAGGTTTGGGGGCAAGGAAGGACTCAAAAGGCAAAAATGGTCATGATGAGATACTCTCTAGGCTTTCCAGACGAGGACGAAAATTTCACTGAGACAACAAGAGACATTTATTATCCCATTATCTCAGACGGGGAACCATGGGAAGAGGCACAGGATACGAATATTTTCGAGGCATTAAAAGCCATGAAGAAACAAGTGCTGCGAGACAAGATATCCAAGCTGGCTATACCTGATATGGAGGGAGTAGTAGGTCTCGTGGTTACGAGAATCATGGAGTTCCTTTTTTCAGACACCGCAGTGGAAATTACAGTATACCAAGCAGCTGCTACTAAAGGGAAAAGCCCGGTAGACATACCCAGGACTAAAGTGTCAAACAGAAGCAGACTAAACACAAACACAGAAGATCCAGACAAAATTTCCAAGAGGAAAAGACCAAAGCAGGATGCCCTCAAAATCAGTATGGGGAACACAACATATGCGGACCTACTTAGAAAAGTGAAACAGGCTGTAAACCACAGCGAAATAGGAGTGGAGGTAAGAGACCTCAAAAAGACAAAAACGGGAGACCTACTCCTCACAGTGCAGAACGGGCAGAGTAAAGCGGAAATCCTAAAGCGAGAAATCGGGGGAAACCTGCCAGAGGCAAAAATATCTCTTCTTGCAAACAAAAAAGTCCTGCACATTAAGGGGATGGATGAGCTCGCAACAGAGGAAGAAATAAGAGAAACCATATCTAAATCCCTCTCAATAAGGTTAGAAGAAGTAGAGGTAAAATCCCTGCGGCCCGCATACGGGGGCAAACAAAACGTGACTGTAAAAGTAACCGAAGCAGAGGCAGAGAAACTTATTGAGATGGACAGAATTAGAATCGGGTGGACAAGATGCAAGATTCTTGAGAGGCTAAAAGACCTAAAATGCTTTAGATGTTGGCAATTTGGGCATGTTAAAGCGGAATGTAACGGACCAAATAGGGAACACTTATGTCTGAATTGCCGTAAAGCAGGACATAAAGCAACAGAGTGCAGCAACAAGGCTTATTGCATACACTGCCGGGAAGAAGGCCACCAATCAAGTAGTTCCAAATGTCAGAGGAACGTGAACCGGAACGCCAAAGCAAGAGACCAGATAGAAGTGGCATCAAATGACAATAGTGGAAATGAAGCTACTCCAAATCAACACTAACCGGAGCCGTCCAGCGCAAGATATGGCCTTAGCAACGGCCCACGAAATAGGGGCGGCCATGGTGCTCATTTCTGAGCCAAATCGAAATGCTATGGCCAAGCGAAAAGACTGGACGTATGATGACCGCCTGGACACCGCCATCAAAGTTATTGACCGAGACATAGTCATAAAGAGACAAGGCCAAGGCCGGGGATTCACATACATTGCAACCCATGCGTTTACGGTGTACAGCTGCTACGCGTCACCCAATCAAGACACAGAGGACCTAGAGGGGATCCTCCTGGAAATTGGAACACTAGTGCGACGCCACAAAGAAAAAACCATTATAGTCGGGGACTTCAATGCCAAGTCGCCGCAGTGGGGTATGGGCTTTACCGATAAGCGTGGCCGTATAATGGTGGAATGGATTGCTGCAAATGATCTAATATGCATAAACAAAGGGGACAAACCTACTTTCCAGAGGCAAAACTGTACCTCCATCATCGACCTCACCATGACGACGGCTGACGTCCATATCAGGCGATGGGAGGTGAGCGACAACGAATCAATGAGTGATCATAACTACATCGTCTTTGAAGTTGCAGAAAAGAAGAATGTACGTGAAGGAGGAAACCGGAAACCCAGAGGCTGGTAAGTGAAGAAACTCGACAGAAGGAGACTGCAAGATACGTTAGCAGAAATGACGGATGAGAGGGTAGCGTGTACCGCCAGAGACTTCTCAAATGTGTTGTCCAAAATTCGTGACGCAACAATGCCAAAGAAACGAAATACTGGGAGAAGAAAGCCGGCTTATTGGTGGACCGAGGAAATTTCGGAACTGCGCAAAGAGTGTACAAGGAAAAGAAGAACATACACCAAAAATGCAGGAAAGAATCTGCCTGCACTGAATCAATATCTCTTCGAGGAATATAAAGACTGCAAAAAAAAGCTGAGGAATACCATCAACGCAACAAAAGGAGCATGCTGGAAAGAACTATGTGGGGACGTTGACAACGACATTTGGGGTGACGGATACAACATCGTCATGAAGAGAATAGAAGGCTACCCACCGAGGCCAAACATGTCAATGGAAAGTATGGAGGAAGTGGTAAAACACTTGTTTCCAATACACCAGAGGGTGCAATTCATGTGCGACAAGGACGCTGTACATCAAAGCTTTAACATAGAGGAGCTACAGGTAGCAGCGGGGAAGCTGAAAGTAAACAAGGCGCCGGGGCCAGGATGTATTCCTCCAGAGATACTGAAGAAGATGGCAAAGGTTAAGCCCGAAGGTGTACTTAAAGTATACAACAAACTGGCAGCTCAAGGACAGTTCCCTGAACAGTGGAAGCGGGCCAGACTTATCCTTCTAAGGAAAGGGGACAAGCCCCTAGACAACCCAGCCTCATATAGGCCTATTTGTCTCCTGGATGTGGAAGGCAAATTATTTGAGCAGCTTAATCTGGGACGGCTCAAGGCTGAACTTAAGCGCACGGGAGGACTGGCGGACAGACAGTATGGTTTCAGAGAAGGCAGACAAACGGTGGATGCAATCAACGAAGTAGTCAGGATTGCTAGAGAAGCAGCGGACTACCCCTGGCCCCAGAAAAGGATATGTGCAGTGGTTACAATCGACGTCAAAAACGCTTTTAATAGCGCGTCATGGCAAATAATTCTTAACGAACTAAGTAGCAGGGGAGTCGATGAAAGTTTACTGAGACTCATCGCGAGCTATCTCTCAGAGAGAGGGCTTATCTTGGAGGCGGAAGGCAAAGTGAAGTTCGTGGAGGTAAATAGCGGAGTGCCTCAGAGATCAGTACTGGGCCCAACGCTGTGGAACGTCCTTTACGATGAACTGCTGAGAATGGAAATGGCGGAAGGCATGACGCTGGTTGGTTTCGCGGACGACGTGGCTTTGGTCGTAGTAGGCAGAGAAGAGAAGATTCTCATGGAAAAAACAAATATTGGCCTCCAAAAGATATCCAAATGGATAAACAAAAAGCAGCTAAGGCTAGCGCCTGAGAAGACTGAGGCAATTCTACTTACAAGGAAGAGAAAAATGGACCCTATATTCTTCGAACTACAGGGAACGATCGTCACGCCCTCAAACTCAGTTAAATATCTCGGTGTATGGCTGGACAGGAAAATGACTTTCAAGGAGCACATTAAGCAAACGGTGCAGAAGGTGGAAAAAACGGTGAGGGCCCTTTCTAGCCTAATGCCCAACATTGGGGGACCCCGAGCAGCAAAAAGAAGAATCCTGGCTAGTGTTGTACAGTCGCAGATACTGTATGGTGCTCCAGTTTGGTATGGCGTAACGGAGACTCCGACGCTTCTGAGAGACCTAGCTAGATTACAAAGAACTATGTCAATTAGGGTCACTAGTGCTTACAGATCCCTATCGGCTGAAGCTGTCGGAGTCATAGGGGGAATTGCCCTTATAGACCTCCTCGTAAGGGAAAGAGCGGAAATATACCAAGGAGACCAAAAACAAACTGCCAGAGAAAACCTTGTATCCAGATGGCAGCAAAAATGGCAAAATAGCACGAAAGGACGGTGGACATATTTTCTAATCCCAGATATTTCGACGTGGGTCAGTAGACCGTATGGCGACGTGGATTACTTTTTGACGCAGGCGTTGTCCGGGCATGGCTGTTTTGGTAAATATCTAGACGAGAGGGTTAAGCTGGAAACTGACAGATGCACCTACTGCAGGGAACTTGACAATGCAGAACACACACTCTTTGAATGCCCAAAGTGGGATGAAACGAGAGCGGAGTTTGAGGAAAGAACTGAAAGAGTATTTAATGCTGAGAATTTTAGGGTTGGCTTAGTAAGATCGGAAGACTCGTGGAAGAATGTATATACAACAACAAGGACAATAATAGAGACTAAGGAAAAAGAAGCCAGAAGATAATAAGGACAGCCATCCTACTGAAGTAATGCGCGAGCGGTTCCGGTATGATGAGCAAAGAGAAAGACGGGGAAGGGTTTAGTCGGTCGGTGCTTCCTGAACTGGAACACTAACCCGACACACCCCGGGCACATAAGATCGCCATGAGCCAAGCCCGGAAGTCTGATAATGAGCAGATTCCTAATCCCCTCAAAAAAAAAAGGTATATTTTATTAAGAACTAGATACTTTTAAAATAATTTTAGAGTCTTGCAGTATCTAAGAAAAGTCTGAGGTACCTTAAGTTTCTTAAGTTACTACATACACCTCTATTATTACCTAATATTAAAGTTGCTTGTTCCATAAGGCAAAAAGTAACTGTGTTTTAGATAACTCTGTACTACAATAATTCATAAAAGTTATTTTTCATTAGAACCCATGATAGTTTTAGAACTATCTTAAGTTTGTAGATGTTTTTAAAATATCTGGAGTATTTCTGCAGTAACTAAAAATAGTGTGTATACTTTCATGCAATTACTTATAAGAGGTGTTTTGAATTAGTAACTAATTATTTTTGAAAGGATCGTAAATACCATTGTATGGTATCTTAGTTACTATTGAAGTAACTTGTAATAATAACTTTTAATTAGTAACTAGTCGCTTTAACAAGTAGGGTCTTTAGATGGTTATAATAATTTTAGGTAGTTTTGGAATATGTATAGTAACACATCTCACACTTTTATAGAACAAGTGATAAATTTACTTTCAAAACTATCCTAAATAATTTTTCTAGGGGTTTAAGTTACCCAAACTATCTTTTGGACTAGCTAAAGACTTTTGGATTGTTTTAATATATTTTCGCCGCAACCAAAGGTACTTACTAATTATGATATCTACTTATTTAGGTTGCTTTTTCCATAGGGCAAGATTAACTATATCTTAGTTAAATACATTCGTACAACAGTCTGTAACAGTCATATTAAATTTGTAACTACTTATTTTTAAAACTAACTAAAGTACTTTCGCCGTGTCTTAAGTTTTTTTAGGTATCTTGGGTACTTTTGGTGTGTTTTAAAACACTTCTGCAATAACTAAAGATACTCGATAACAAAGTTACTTCTTTCTTAAACCAAGAAGTAACTATAAACTTTCGTATAGTAGTCTCTAATAGCTATTTTAAATGTTTATCCAAAGGGATAAAAATAAAGATTTTTACAAGTAACTAAATTACTTTTGCTGTGCTTTAAGTTTTTTCAGTTATCTTAATTAGTTTTGGAGTATTTTCAAATAGTTTTGCATAGAGATAACCGATAAATAAATTCGACCTTAGGTGGTGTTAAATTTAATTGGCTATCTTAAGTACTTTTGAAGTATCTTAAAAAGTTTCGGATTGCCTTAATATCTATTTTCTCAGCAACTAAAGATACTTACTAGGTTATCTACTTATCTGGGTTATTTTTTTATTAGACAAAAGTAACCATGCTTTCGTTGTAGCATGTACCATTTATTTTTAAAAATTTAGCTACTGATTTTTAAAAGTAACCAAATTACTATTACAGATTCAAAAGTTTTTTAGGTATCTTAGTGACTGCAAAGAGCCCATAACTAAGTTACTTCTATCCTAGTTAGTGTAAAATTTAGTTAACAGTTAGTACTTTTCAATTTGCCTTAGTATATTTTCGCAGCAACTTAAGATAATTATCTAGATTCCTTTTTCCATAGGGATAAATAACTACATCTGAGACACTTTTGTATAGTAGTCTGTAACAGTTATTTTAAATTTGTAACTACTTATTTCTGAAAATAACTAAATTGTTTTGAGGCATCTCGGGTAGTTCTGGGAACATTTAAAAATATTTCTGCAGTAACTAAAGATACTTGATAACTAAGGTACATTTATCTTAGCGTTAGGTTTAATTAACTATCGTAAGTACTTTTAGAGTACCCTAAAAACTTTTGGATTGGATCAATCTATTTTCTTCAGCCAGTTAAGGTTCTTACTAGTTTATTTACTTAACTTGGCTACTTTTCCATAGGGCAAAAGTAACTATATCATAGATATTTTCGTATTTCAAATGATTAAATCTTTATTTTCAAAAGTAATTATCAGGAATTACTTTTGCATGTCGTAAGTTTTTTTAGACGTCTTAGGTACTTATTGCGTTTTTTAAAATATTTCTGCAGTAACTAATTTTACTCAATAAACAAGTTATTTTTATCTTAAAAAGTGATAAATTGAATTAACAAAATTAAGTACTTTTGAAATATCTTAAAAACTTTTGCCTTAATGTAGTTCCGCAGCAATTAAAGGTACTTACTAAGTTATCTACTGATCTAAGTTACTTTTTCCATAGGGTAAAAGTAACTATGTCTTAGATACTTTCGTATAGTGGTTTGTAATATTTATTTTAGAAGTATCTATATTACTTTTGCATTGTCTTAAGTGAGGTATATTAGGTAATTCTGGGAGTATTTTAAAATACTTTTGCAGTATTAAAGACACTCAATTACAAAGTTTCTTCTTTCTTAAGCAAATAGTAACAATCTTAGATAGTTTCGCGCAGCAATCCGTAACAGTTACTTTAAATTGGCAAGCAATTACTTCCAAAAGTAGCTTAAGCACATTTACAATGGGTTGAGTGTGTTTTGAGTATCTCAGGTATTTTCGGAGAATCTTAAATAATTTTGGGTTTGAGACCCTCAAAATTACATAGATCGAAGTTACGTCTTTTTTAAGACAAAAAGTAACTATATCTTAAATACTTTTGCACAGCAAATAGCAAAAATTGCATTTAAATGTAGCTTTTAAAGTAATTAGAGATACTTAGTTATCAGGATTTTTTCTTCATCTCTAACTCAAAAATAAATTTAAATACAATCGTGTGGTAATTTGCAGTGTTATTTACTTATCCAGGTTGTTTTTCCCATAACGCAAAAGGAACTATCTTAGATACTTTTGTATAGTGGTCTGTAACAGATCTTCTAAATTATTAATTTATTAATTATTATTAATTTTTAAAAGTAACTAAATTAATTTTACGATGTCGCAAGTTTTTTGAGGTATCTTAAGTACGCCTGGGAGTAATTTAAAATGATGCTACAACTGAAGACAGTCATTAGTTAAGTAATTTTTTCTTAAAGCAAAAAGTAACTTCTTAGATGCTATCGTACAGCCACTCGTAACATGTAGTTACTTTAAATTAACAGGCAATTACTTGAAAAGTAACTTATACTCTTACAATGTACTTAGTATGTTTGAGTATCCTGGTAGAGGTTACATCTAAATGAATCTTAAATAATTTTACAGCATCTTAACTACTTTTTGAATATCTCAAAAACCGTTAGTGTATCCTAAAATACTTTTGCAGTAACGAAAGATACTTAGTATCTAGTTTTTTTTCATAAGGCAAAAAGTAACTTAAATTTTAGGTCTCAAAATCTTAAGACTACATAGATCGAAGTTGTATCTTGTATCTTAGAATATCTTAAAAATTGTTATACCTTAAAATACTTTTGCATTAACTAAAGATACTCAGTATCTAGGTTATTCTTTTCGAATGACAAAAAGTAACTTAGATAGATCCGTATAGTAATTTGTAATAATTTCTTTAAGATGTTTGCAATATCTTGAGTATTTTAAAAAATTTGGGTTATCCTAGATAGTTTTGCAGTATCTTAAAGGCTTGTGCAGTAACTAAAGATACTCAATAGCTAAGTTACTTTTTTCCTATATTAGCGACCAATTACTTCGAAAAGTAGCTTAAATAATTTTACAATGTCTTAAATATGTTTTGAGTATTCTACGCGTTTTCGGAATATTTTCCATTATTTTAGGTTTGAAAATCTTACGATTACATATTTGTCAAGACAAAAAGTAATTATATCTTAGATACTTTTATATAGCAAGTTGTAAAAGTCACTTTGAATGTATCTTAAATATTTTTGCAGTATCTTAAATAACTTTAGATTATCTTAAAAACTGTCAGTGTATCTTATAATACCTTTGAAGTAACTAAAGATACTTAGGTTTGAAAATCTTACGATTACATAGATCGGAGTTTCATCTTTCTTGAGACAAAAGCAAATATATCTTAGATACTTTTATATAACAAATAGTCAAAGTTGCTTTTAAATGTATCTTAAATAATTTTGCAGTATCTTCAGTAATGTTAGATTATCTTAAAAACTGTTAGTGTGTCTTAAAATACTTTGCAGTAACTTAGTAACTAGGCTATTTTTTTGAATGGCAAAAAGTGATTCAGATAAATTTGAATAGTAATTTGTAACACTTACTTTAAGGGTAACTTAATTACTTTTGCATTGTCTTAAGTATTTTAAAAGTTTTGAATAATCCTAGAGAGTTTTGAAGTATCTTACAATGCTTGTACAGTAACTAAAGATACTCAATAACTGAATTACTTTTTTCTTAAAGCCAAAAGTAACTATATCTTAGATACTTTTGTACAGCAATTCGTACCAGTTGCTTTAAATTAGCAAGCAATTACTTCTAATACCTTTACAATTTTTTAAATCTGTTTTGAGTATCCTAGGCATTTTCGGGGTACCTTAGATAATTTTAGGTTTGAGAATCTTAAGTAACCATATCTTAGATACTTTTAACCGCAAGTGGTAGAACTTACATTTAAATTTATAATTTAAATTATTTTGCAGTATCTTAGATTATTTTAGAATTACTTAAAATCTGTTAGTGTATCTTAAAATACTTTTTCATTAACTAAACATATTCAATATCTAAGATAGTCAATTAATTATATCTATAGTATTAGCAAAATAACATTAGAATAGACAAAGACGTGGAACATGGCAAGAGTTAGTTAGTTCCTAAAAATCACGAAACCTAGTACAGATAAAGAAACATATTTATAAAAATAATATGTTGTACAAACAGACAGATGATTGCATAAACACTGATTTTGGCAACGAGCACTATTTGAATAAAAAAGAAGAAACAAAAAATGATAAAACAAATAAGATGAAAAGTAAAATAAGGTGCATAAATTACTTCAGAGGTTCTGTTAAGATATATTATTTAAGTAAGTTATTTTGTAGGTACCTTCTTCACGAAGATAACTGCAATGTGACTAGAAAAATTTTAAATTCCCCCCCCCCCCCTTTCTAAGGCTATGGAATTAAATAAAGAAAATAGGCGTGCAATAGCGGTTGCCTAAGAGAAGCGGGATTACCCTATATATTTCCTTTAGGAGAATATCAAGTATCAAATATCCGAAACGAAAAATATAAAATATGTCATCAAAAAATTAATCTCGGAGTCAAAACGTCGGAGAAATACAAAACGATCCATTCCATCTTATCGATGAGAGACTTGATATTTCGCGAAACAAAATACCGTTGACACATAAACGATTGTATTTGTGCCAGACTTCCTGTACCTAAATTTCTTTCTTCGAAGGTAGTCGGTTGTAAAACTGTCATCGCGGAATATCGCATTTTTTCGGTCTGGCAACCGTATGGGTTCCATAAGGGCAACAGTTAGTTATAAAGTGTGTGACAAAAAGGTTTCCACTTTGATTATCTGGCTCGGAAGTCAATAGCAGCGAATGAGCATGTTAGAAATTAAATAAGGAATTAAAACATCAACATTTATTTAAGTATGACAAATTTTAAAATTCTTGTACATATTTCATCAAATCTATAAGAAAACAAAGAAGTCCCACGTATTTGCTTTTTCTAACATTAGTTTTCTATTTGGAATAATAAAAGATACTAAAAGATCTAAAGATCTCTCTTAGATATTGGGTATCTTTAGTTGATGCAGAAATATTTTAAGACACTCCAGAAGTATCTGGGATGCTCCGAATTTACCTTTCTAAAATATTTAAAATACTGCAAAAATAATCAAATTACTCTCAAAATAATTGTTTCAAATTATCTTACGAATATATCGCAGTTGCTTTTTGCCTTATGAAAAAATATCCTAGATATTAAGAATCTTTAGTTACTGCAAAAGTATTTTATGATACACTAACAGTTTTTAAGATACTTTAAGAGATATTGCAAAATTATTTAAGATACATTTAAAAGTAACTTTTATCACTTGCTGTATAAAAATATGTAACATAAACTAATAATTACTATTTGTCTTAAGAAATATGTAACTCCGATCTATGTAACCTTAAGATTCTTAAACCTAAAATTATCTAAGATACGATGAAAATACCTAGAGTGCTCAAAACGTACTTAAGATATTGTATGAGATTTAGGCTATTTTGATTTTGGAAGTAATTGTTTGCTAATTTAAAGTAACTATTAGGAATAGCTGTATGAAAGTATCTAATGCATAGTTACTTTTTGATCTAAAAAACAATAACATAGTTGCTAAGTAGGTATCTTTATTTACTGCATATGTGTTTTAAGATATACCAACAGATTTTAAGCTACTCTAAAATTTCTTAAGATACTACAAAATACATTAAAGATACATTTATAAGTAACTGTTACCACTTGCTGTATAAAAAATACAAAAATATAGTCACTTCAGATCCAACTTCTAACTATGTAATCTTAAGATCCTTAATCTCAAAATTCTCTAAAATACCCCGAAAATACCTAGAATGCTCGAAGTAACCGTTACGAATAGCTTTATGAAAGTACCGAAGACATGGTTACTTTCTACTTTAAGAAAAAGTAACTTAGTTGCTGAGTATCTTTAATTACTGCAAAAGTATTTTAAAAAACATTAACAGTTTTTAACGTACTCTACAATTACTGAACATAACTTACATATTTAAGGTTCATTTAATAGTGATTTGTACCACTTGCTGTATAAAAGTATTTAAAATATAGCTACTATTTATCTTACAAAATATGTAACTTACCTAATAACTTGAAAATACCTAGGATATACAAAACATACTTAAGACATTGTAAAAGTATTTGCTTTCTAATTTAATGTAACTATTACAAATTTCTGCATCAAAATATCTAAGATACAGTTACTTTTTGCTTTAAGCAAAAATAACGTAGTTGGTAAGAATCTTTAGCTACTGCATAAGTGTTTTAAGATATACAACAATTTTTAAGATACTCTAAAATTTATTAAAGTACTACTAAGATATTTAAGATACATTTAAAAGTAACTGTTGCCACTTGCTGCATAAAAAAATCAAACATATTCTATTTTCAGATCTAACTTCTACCTTGGTAATTTTAAGATTCTTAAACTAAAAATTATCTAAAACACCCCGGAAATACCTATGATACTCGAAGTAACTCTTACTCTTTATGAAAGTATCGAAGACATGGTTACTTTGTATTTTAAGAAAAAAAAAAGCTTAGTTGTTGCTTTTAGGTACCTACTGCAAAAGTATTTTAAGATAAACTAATAGTTTTAAAGATCCCAACAATGACTTAAGATACTCTAATATTATTTAATATACATTTAACAGTGATTTTCCCACTTGCTGTGTAAAAGTATTTAAGATATAACTACTACTTATCTTATGAAGTATGTAACTTAGATATATTTAATCTTAAGATCCTGACCAGCTAAAATTATCTAAGATACATCGAAAATACCTCGGATACTCAAAAGATCCATAAGACATCGTAAAAGTAATTGCTTACTAATTTAAAGTAACTGCTCGGAATAGCTGTATGAAAGTATCTAAGACATAGTTATTTTTTGATTTAAGAAAACAGTAACATAGTGGTTAAGTATTGCTGCAAAGGTGTTTCCAGATACACTAACAGTTTAAAAAGGTACTCTAAAATTACTTAAGTTACTACAAAACATACTTAAGATACATTTAACAGTAACTTTTACCACTTGCTGTATAAAAATTCTAAAATATAATCACTTGATCGAAGATGTAACTTCGATCTACATAATCTTAAGATTATCAAACTTAAAATTATCTAAGATACCCCGGAAATACCTAGGATACTCGAAGTGACTGTTACGAATTGCTTTATAACATTATCGAAGACATGGTTACTTCTTAATTTAAGAAAAAATTACCTTAGTTGTTGAGGATCTTTAGTTACAGCAAAAGTATTTTAAGATACACTAACAGTTTTTAAGATGTAGAGTATTAATTAAGATACTTCAACATTATTTAAGATACACTTAATAGTGACTTTTACCACTTGCTGTATAAAAGTATTTAAGATACAGCAATTATTTATCTTAGAAAATGTGTATCTTAGATCTATGTAATCTAAAGATTCTCACCACCTAGAATTATTTAAGTTACCTGGAAAATACCTAGGGTACACAAAACATACTTAAAATATTGTAAAAGTATTTGCTTGCTAATTTAAAGTAACTCTTACAAATTGTTGCATGAAAATATCTAAGACATGGTAAAAAAATGTAAGTTAGTTGTTGAGTCTCTTTAGATACTGCAAAAGTATTTTAAGATACACTTATAGTTTTTAATATACTCTAAAATTACTTAAAACACTGCTAAATAATTTAAGATAAAGAATCCTGCACCATCATAAATTCACAGCTATGATGATACGATGTTGATGATATCTGATAATAATCGACATTTGGCAACCTGGTATCTATCACCCACCAATTTTGGGCTAGAGTATGTCATCTGTCATATATCAATATTCGACGTTTGGCATCATGGCAGCTAATATTTTTGATCACTTGATCCCATTTTGAGTTATGTCGTGAGACTTTTTGTTGCAGCACAGAAGTGCTTTAATATATACTAACAGTTTTATGATACTCTAAAATTACTTTGGATACTACAAAACATATTTAAGATATATTTAAAACTAACTTATACCACCTGCCGTATAAACATTCCAAAACATAGTAACTTAAAATGTAACGTCGATATACGTAATCTTATTATCCTTAAACTTAAAGTTATCTAAGATATCCCGGAAATACCTAGTATACTCGAAGTTACTGTTACGAATAGCTTTATGAATATATCGAAGATGGTTACTTTTTGCTTCAAGAAAAAGAAACTTAGTTACTGAGTATCTTTAATTACTGCAAAAGTGTTTTAAGAAACATTAATAGTTTTTAACATACTGTACAATTACTTAAGATAACTTAACAATATTTAAGATTTATTTATCTTACAAAATATGTACCTTATCAAATAACTCGAAAATACCAATGATACTCAAAACATACTTAAGACACTGTAAAAATATCTGCTTACTCATTTAAGGTAACTGTTACAAATTGCTGCAACAAAATACCTAAGATACAGTTACTTTTTGCTTTAAGAAAAAATGACATAGTTGTTAAGAATCTTTTTTTTGCGTAAGTTTTTTAAGATATAGCAACAGTTTTTAAGACACTCTAAAACTACTTAAGATTCAACAAAATATATATCAGATACATTTAAAAGTAACTGTTACCACTTGCTGTATAAAAAATTCAAAGATATAGTCACTTCAGATCTAACTTCTAATTACGTAATCTTAAGATTCTTAAACTCAAAATGATCTAAACAATCCAAGAAATACCTGGGATACTCGGAGTAACTGTTACGAATTGCTTTATGTAAGTATCGAAGACATGGTTACATTTTGCTTTAGTTGTTGAGTGCTTTTAGGTACTGAAAAAAATATTTTAAGATAAACTAGTAGTTTTAAAGATCCCCTAGAATGACTCAACATACTTCATTACTATTTAAGATACATTTAATACTGATTTTTACTACTTGCTGTATAAAAGTATTTATTAACTACTATTTATCTTATGAAGTATGTAACTTAGATCTATTAATCTTAGATTATCTTATGAAGTATGTAACTTAGATCTATTTAATCTTAAGATGATGACCACCTAAAATGATCTAAGATACCTCAAAAATACCTAGGATAGGTACTCAAAAGATGAAGTGACCACAGTTACCTCGTATTTGAAGTCGAAGATGCGGAGCTTCTCCGACTTGTGGCGAAAGATCCGATGGGTTGTGGATGGAACGTCAGAAAGCTAGACCGCGACAATCTTCGTTGTGCTGCTCAACGGATTCCCACTGGCCCAATGGCACCGAATGCAGCGGGATTTTCCACCAAACTGGATGAATTGTGTGCTGGATCAATGCCAAGAAGACGGAGAGAAACAGCACACCGGCCGGTATACTGGTGGAGTGACGAGATATCGGAACTTCGAAGGGCATGTATTCACGACAGAAGAAAATACACAAGGAGCCCCAGAGGTGAACTGTGGACAATGACATTTGGGGCGATGGCTACAAGATTATGATGGGGAGACTTTCTGGCTATCCCCCCAGGGTCAATCTCACCATCCAGACCATGCAGGAAGTTGCCAACTATTTATTTCCAACTCACGTGCCCGTGACTTTCTATTGTGAAGATGATCCCGGATTCTTGGATTTCACGCTGGATGAGCTCAGGGCGGCTAGTGACAGGTTGAAAAACAACAGAGCTCCCGGTCCCGGCAAGGTCCCCCCTGAGGTAATTAAACTCCTAACAGAGAGTAACCCAAAGTACGTGCTAGCTGTGTACAATGCACTGGGGAGGAGGGCGGACTTTCCAGCCCGATGGAAGGAGGCCCAACTGCTGCTTCTGAGGAAAAGTGATAGACCAATCGACAGTCCTGCTTCTTTTAGACCAATATGTTTGCTGAACGCGGAAAGTAAGAGCTATGAACATCTATTGCTGGCTAGACTGCAGGTGCAACTTACACGAACTGGAGGCCTGTTGGATAAACAGTTTGGCTTCAGAAAGGGGAGGCAAACTGTAGACGCAATAAACAGAGTCCTCGAAATCGCCGGGAGTGCGGAGGCTTTTACACCGGGTCATCGCAGGCTATGCGCAATGATCACAATTGACGTAAAGAACGCGTTCAATAGCGCTTCCTGGCAGCTAATCCTGGACAAGCTGAGAGAAAGGCGTGTTGAGGAAAGTCTGATTAGCATAATAGCTTCGTATCTGTCCGACAGAAAAATACTCCTTCAGAGCTCCTCGGAGAGAAAGACTCTCATGGATAATAGTGGTCGCAGGGGTCTGTTCTGGGACCGACTTTTTGGAACGTTTTATATGATGATCTGCTAGAAACGGACATACCCAATGGGGTTGAATTGGTTGGTTTTGCGGATGATGTTGCTGTCGTCGTTGTGGCTATCGGTGAGGAGACGCTAATGAGTACTGCTGATGCGATCCTGGTACGGATCTCGAACTGGATGACAAGAAACAAACTGGCTCTAGCCCCGGAGAAGACAGAAGCGGTTCTTCTGACCAAGAAGCGAAAAATAAGACCTATAGTTTTCACGGTGGGGGGCGTAGCTGTCCATCCGAGCAAGGCAGTAAAGTATCTGGGGGTGTGGCTGGATACCAAGCTGACTTTTGCTGAGCACGTTGGGAAAGTCATTGTTAAGGTCGAAAAAACAGTGACGGAGCTCTCCTGTCTGATGCCGAACATGGGATTTAGATGACCTGGGGCTCATCTAAACGTCGGCTGTACGCGAGTGTGGTCCATTCACAGATACTCTATGGCTCACCGGCCTGGTACTCGGCAACAAAATCCAAAAGGCTTATGAGCAAATTGAAGAGCCTCCAGAGAAAATTGGCCATTAGAGTGGCCAGTGCGTACAGAACAATATCGACTGAGGGGGTGGGTATCATTGCTGGAGTCCCCCCAATTGACCTGTTGATCGTGGAAAGGCGGGAACGGTATAAAGGGACTAGCAAAGACGAAGCTAGGGAGCATCTGATGAGTAAATGGCAGGACTTTTGGACAAACAGCACGAAAGGACGATGGACCCACAGCCTTATGCCCAACATCGATCGTTGGATAAACCGCCAGCACGGGGAAGTGAATTACTTCATTACGCAGGCTTTGTCTGGACATGGCTGCTTCGGTGCATACCTATGTCAGCGGGGGCGCCGGGCTTCCAGCGAATGTACTTACTGTGGAGACGATGAAGATGATGCGCACCATACTTTGTTCAGGTGCCCTAGATGGGAGCAAGTGCGGGCAGTTTTTTTAAACAACACCGGTGAACGTTTCGAGCGTCCCACTATGATTGACTGCTTTCTTCGGAATGAAGAGACTTGGAATTTCACCCAGGATGCTATTAGGACCATCCTTGAAACGAAGGCAAGGGATCAAAGAGCTGACGTGCAGAACCTGTGATGATTGCTGAACTGGCACGCTATAACGAAGTAATGCGGAAGCGGTTTCCATTGTAGCGCTGCTGCAAAAGAGGGGGAAGGGTTTAGTCGGTCGGTGCTTCCTGGACTGGAACACTAACCCGACACACCCCGGGCACATAAGATCGCCATGAGCCAAGCCCGGAAGTCAAAAGATCCTTAAGGCATCGTAAAAGTAATTAGTTACGAATTTAAAGTAACTGCTCGGAACAGCTGTATGAAAGTATCTAAGACATAGTTATTTTTTGATTTAAGAAAACAGAAACATAGTTGTTAAGTATTGCTATTTCCAGATACACTAACAGTTAGGGTACTCTAAAATTACTTAAGATGCTACAAAACATATTTAAGATACATTTGACAGTAACTTTTACCACTTGCTGTATAAAAATTCTAAAATATAATCACTTAAGATGTAACTTTGATCTACATAATCTTAAGATTCTCAAACTTAAAATTATCTAAGATACCCCCGAAATACCTAGGATGCTCGAAGTGACTGTTACGAATTGCTTTATAACATTATCGGCATAGTTACTTCTTGCTTTATGAAAAAATTGTCTTTGTTGTTGAGGCTCTTTAGTTACAGCAAAAGTATTTTAAGATACACTAACAGTTTTTAAGATGTAGAGTATTAATTAAGATACTTCAACATTATTTAAGATACATTTAATAGTGACTTAACACTTGCTGTATAAAAATATTGAAGATACAGCAATTATTTATCTTACGAAATGTGTAACTTAGATCTATGTAATCTTAAGATTCTCACCACCTAAAATTAACTAAGATACCTCGAAAATACCTAGGATACCCAAAACATACTTTATACATTATAAGTGTTTACCTGTTAGTCTAAAGTAACTGTTACGAATTGCTGTATAAAAATATCTAAGAAATATTTACTTTTTGCTTTTAGAAAAACTGACTTCAGTTACTGCAAAAGGATTTTAAGATGCACTAACAGTTTTTAAGATATTCTACTTAAGATACTTAAAAATTATTTAAGATATATTTAATAGTGATTTTTGCCACTTTCTATTTAAAATATCTTAGATATAGTTATTTTTGCGTTAAGAAAGATATAACTTCGAGGTATGTAATCTTAGGATTCTCAAACCTGAAATTATCTAAAATACCTGGTAGATTTAAAATATAATTAAGAGATTGTAAAAGTATTTAAGTTAATACCTAATCGCTTGCTGATTTAAAGTAACTATAACGAATTGTTTTATGAAAATATCTAAGACATAGTTAATTTTTCCTTAAGGAAAAGGTAACGTAGTTGCTAAGTTTTTTTTAAATACTGCAGGCGTGTTTTAAGATAAACTAACCGTTTTTAAGATACTTTCAAATTACTTAAGATACAACAATACATAATTAAGATACATTTAGAAGTAGCTTTTACCACTTGCCGCATAAAAATTTTAAAATATAGTCCCTTAAGATATAACTTCGATCCACGTAATCTTAAGATTCTCAAACTTAAATTTATTTAAGGTGCAGCAAAAATAGTTAGAATAGCTTTATAAAAGTATTCAAGACATTGTTACTTTTTGTTTTAAGAAAAAAGTGACTTAGTTGTTAAGTATCTTTAGTTTAGGTTACTTAGTTATTGAGTATTTTTAGCTACTGCAAAAGTACTTTAAGATATGCTAACAGTTTTTTGATACTCTAAAATTCCGTAAGATACCTCGAAATTATTTAAGATAAATTTAGTAGTGATTTCTACCACTTGCGGTATTAAAAAATATGTAACTTAAAAAAATGTAATCTTAAGATTCTCACCACCTAAAATTATCTAAGATGCCTGGAAAATACCTAGGATACACAAAACATACTTAAAATAATGAAAAGTATTTGCTTGCTAATTTAAAGTAACTCTTACGAATTGTGCCATGAAAATATCTAAGACATGGTAAAAAAATGTAAGTTAGTTGTTGAGTCTCTTTAGATACTGCAAAAGTATTTTAAGACACACTAATAGTTTTCAATATACTCTACAATTACTTAAAACACTGCTAAATTATTTAAGATAAAGAATCCTGGACCATCATAAATCCCCAGCTATGATGATACGATGTTGATGATATCTGATAATATTCGACATTTGGCAACCTGGTATCTGTCACCCACCAATTTTGGGTTAGAATATGTCATCTGTCATATATCAATATTCAACGTTTGGCATCATGGCAACTGATATTTTTGATCACTTGACCCGGTTCCATATTGAGTTATGTCATCAGACTTTTTGTTGCAATCATTCACTACAAATTTTTCTAGGATGTACTGTGCTGAGCTGCTTTTTATTTCAAAGTTGATTTCAACTGTCAAAATTGGGTGCACCTTTAAGATCGATTACTTTACTTAATTTGGGTCACCGCGCGGTCGTGAATTTCGATATAACTCAAGTTCGAAAATCTTTTTTACTTTAGCTTTTCTAATTTTGAAACAATTTTTAAATTGCAATATCAAAGTGTCTTTATAAAAAAAAAACGTCCATTAATGCCAAGCACAACAAACTGGCTTTTTAAAATCAATTGCAAATTCTGTCTCACTTTCGATCCAGCGCAGCGGCGGCGTTGAAGCTCTATTAAAATAAAGTATTTTTCCTTTCGGATAAAACGTAATTAATTTTTTGCAAAAAATGGCTTTAATTTTTCTCGTCCTTATTGACAAGCTTTCTGCATGCTTTTTTCATGGCCGAACAGATTAGGTTCAGAATTTGCCCTCGCTTTATCAAGGATTTTCCTGGTATTTCACGACCAGATTAATCGCACCGAACAAACTCCAATTATTCAGGAGATACTGAAGCACCGATTGAATACTTCCGTTGTCATTCAAAATAAAATATTTAAGGATAAGAACATCCTTTTGTTATCTGGCAATGCCTATAGGAATGGGCATCGTTATCGATTATGTCACTAGTCACAAAAGTAACCAATCAGGAGTTTACCCTTTTAAGTTTTGAGCCAATAAAACTACGGCGTATAATACAGAGTGGCCAATAAAGAACCATTTTTGATACACGGATTTCTGTAGGTGTAGCTCTAATAAGCTACACGATCATAGAAGGTGTCCGTATTGTTAAAACGTTTTATTTAAATAAGGAGTCAATAATTGCAATTACACGGAACTTACGAAAAGATTTCGGTCGAGACAATGTGCCCAGTAAAGATTTGCCAAGGACTGGTGGTGTTCGAAATGTTGAGAGAGTTCGTCAAAGTATAGTGGAGCGCCTTAACGCCTCTACCAGACGTCGTTCTCAAGAACTGGCCATGCGACGCACCTCATACAATACAGTTACGCAATATTACAGCTTAAAAACCTAACTAAAATTTGAGAGAATGTTTCAAGCGACGGACGCTCAGTTTATTTCAGTCAATTGTTTCAGATTCATGTTTTGCTCAGTTAATGCATCTGATAGAACACGAACAACATTATTTTATTAAATAAAAGTTTTCACATATCGACTTATTTCTCAGCTCTACGTCAATGATAACAAAAAAGGAGCTTGCGAATCCCGCTATATAATTTTCTAGTTCAGTTTTTACCGTTAAATTAATCGCAATGGATTTTGTAAATAAAGCGAAACCTAATATTATTTTAATTCTACTTTTATTTGTATATATCGATAGTAATGATGGAGCCACGAGATTGTATTATTCGACACATGCTAAAAACGGCTTCTCTGGTGTCACTAATGCCAACAAGAAGCTCGACATCACTTATCAGTGCCCAAACGGCGGTAATGTAAGTATCAACAAGGTTATCTATATTTTTCCGCAAAAATAAATTCGATAATTCCAAGATATACTATCTTGAGAACATATTGCATCTAAAACAGCCATTTGTGCTCCAGGAGAAGTCGAAAGCTGCTTTATTTATCACCAATTATTTTAATGAAATTAGACACTTATATAAAAAATTACGTCTAGTTAGACTAAAGCTAAACGAAACCATATCTTTAAGCCTAAGATACATTGAAATCATCCAAGTATCTTATATGCTTTTCAAAATAACTAATTATCAATTAAAAATATCTGTTATAAATATTTTTTACGAATAATGAATAGTTAATCAAGTATCACAGCGTTAAAAATATTGCAAATACCTCTAGGAAATATTTTTGCATTTAATTTTTCTTTGCTGGGTTGGATCCAAAGTAAAGTAACAGAATGTTATCTATAAGATACTTCTAGATATTGCATACGTATCAAAGATCCTTTGAAAAGTAACTACGTGATATCTGAAAACATCTGTTGCAAATATTTTTATATTTTTAATGAACAACGAATAATTACTTTCTAATCAAGTATCACAACGTTAAAAATATTGCAATTAACTCTTGGAAATATGAATTTAATTTTTATTTGCGGAGTGGGATCGAAAGCAAAGTAACAGAATATTATCTATAAGATATTTCAAGATATTGCAAACGTATCTAAGATACTTTGAAAAATAACCAGGTGATAACTAAAACATCTGTAACAAATATTTTAATATTTTTAATGAATAATGAATAGTTACTTTCTAATCAAGTAACACAGCGTTAAAAATATTGCAAATAACTCTTGCAAATATTTGTTCATTTAATTTTTCTCTGCAGAGTTGGATCAAAAGTAAAGTAGGAGAATGTATCTATAAGATAACTCAAGATATTGTAAACGTATCTAAGATACTTTGAAAAGTAACCACGTGATAACTAAAAACATCTGTTACAAATATTTTTATATTTTTAATGAATAATGAATAGTTACTTTTTAATCAAGTAACACAGCATTAAAAATATTGCAAATAACTCTTGCAAATATTTGTTCATTTAATTTTTCTCTGCAGAGTTGGATCAAAAGTAAAGTAGGATAATGTTGTATATAAGACATTTCTAGATATTGCAAACGTATCTAAAAGTAACCAGGTAATAACTAAACACATTTGTTACAAATATTTTTATATTTCTAATGAATAATTAATAGTTACTTACTAGTCAAGTATGACAAAGTTTAAAATATTCCAAATAACTCTTGGAAATATGTTTCGCATTTAATTTTTCATTGCAGAGTTGGCTCAAAAGTTAAGTAACAAAATATTATCTATAGGATACTTCTAAATATTGCAAACGTATCTAAGACACAGTAAGATATGTTTAAAAGTAACCAGGTAGTAATTAAAAGTATTTATTTCGAATATTTTTATATTTGCAGCAGATATTTCTAATGAGTGATGAACTGACTAATCAAGTATCAGAACGTCAAAAATATTGCAAATAACTCTTGGATATATGTTTTGCATTTAATATTTCTTGTCAGAGTTGGATTAAAAGTAGAGTAACAGAATGTTATTTACAAGATACTTCTAGATATTGTAAACGTATTTAAGATTCTTTTAAAAGTAACCAGCTAATAATTAAAAATATCTGTAACAAATATTTTTATATTTACAGCAGATATTTTTAAGGAATAATGAAGTTACGTTCTAATCAAGTATGACAACGTTAAAAATATTGCAGAGAACTCTTGGAAATATGTTTTGCATTTAGTTTTTCTTTGCAGAGTTGCGTCAAAAGTAAAGTAACAGAATGTAATCTATAAGATACATCTAGATATTGCAAACGTATCTAAGATACTTTGAAAAGTAACCAGGTGATAACTAAAAACATCTGTTACATATATTTTTATATTTTTAATGAATAATGAATAGTTACTTTTTAATTAAGTATCACAGCGTTAAAAATATTGCAAATAACTCCTGCAAATATTTGTTACATTTAATTTTTGTCTGCAGAGTTGTATCAAAAGTAAAGTAAGATAATGTTATCTATAAGATAACTCAAGATATTGTAAACGTATCTAAGATATTTTGAAAAGTAGCATTTTAAGATCCTTTACACAAATAGAGCACTATGTAAAAAAGGACCTCTCCTATTGGTCGATCCATCTCGTATTACAATATGTCTTCGTGATGCAATCTATTTGTGGCAAGAGCTCTCGTGGTCGAGACGTTTAGATGGCTGGGTCTCACCTGGACGGGGTTCAAACCTCGTTGCTTTTTTTATTATTTTTTTAAGATTATGTTTCTAAATAGTTTTTTTCCTGATTTTGGGTATGTCTTGGGTTAATTTGGGTTAGCACCTGGTTAGTTTCCTTTTCTTGAGCCCCCGTAGCGAGCGAAGCGAGCGGAGGACCATGCGGATCGACCAATAGGAGAGGCCGATTTTTACATAGTGCTCTATTTGTGTAAAGGATCTTATAATGCTGAAAAGTAACCAGGTGATAATATTTCATATTTAGATTACTTTTTTAATTTGGAAGAACTTTTCCTTATAAGATTTTGCTGTATCTTTATAAATTAAGGTACCTTACTCTTGACGCGATTTCGGAAAAATGACATTTGCTTCCGCACTAAAAGCAGTACGTAAAATTTGAAATACTCGTTTACTGTTTTAGGGCAAGCACCAACTTTTATGAAGAATAAAATTTTTTGAAAATCCAATAATAAAGAAGTTTCCCATATGTTGCATACTTTTTTGGACACACTGTATAAGATACTTCTTAGATATTGCATACGTATTAAGATACTTTTAAAACTATCCAAGTTATAACTATAAATATCTGTTATAAATATTTTTAATGAATAATGAATAGCTAATTTCTAATCAAGTATCACAGCGTTAAAAATATTGCAAATAACTTTTGGAAATATTTTTATAGTTTTGGATCAAAAATAAAGAGTAACAGAATTTTATTTGTAGCATACTTCAAAACATTGCAAAGATATCTAGAATACTTTTAAAAGTACCAGTTATTAATTTAAGCGGCTTAATTTAGTTACTAATTAAGTATCAGAACGTTAAAAATATTGCAATTATGTGCTACGGCCTATACAATGTAAAGCATCTAAGATATTTCGATGATAATTGAGATAGAATGACTCTTGGATATATTTTCTGCATTTAATTTAGCTTTATAGTGTTGGATCAAAAATAAAAAGTGACAGAATATTACTTGCAGCATACTGCAAAATATTGCAAAAGGTATCTAAAATACTTTTAAAAGTACTACTTATTAATTTAAAATATGTATTACAAATATTTTTATATTTGTAACAAATATCTTTAATGAATAACTAGTTACTAATTAAGTATCAGAATGTTAAAAATATTGCAATTATGTGCTATATACGGCCTACAATGTAAAGTATATAAGACACTTCGATGACAACTGAGATAGACTCACTCTTGGACGTATTTTCTGCATTTAATTTAGCTTTCAAAAATATTGTTACGTTTTTCCCGTGGGTTCTAACCGAAATTACAGCTTTTGCTATTTTAAACAAATACTCGCTTTATTCTTTATCACTCTATCCACTTAAACACACTAAACTACTTTTATAACTTTACAACTATTAGATCTTTACAATTTAGAACTCAATGATTAACTAACGACAACTTACCTCTATCCGCTATTTATATACAATCTAAAATCTATCGCGAATACTCCGGACGAAGTTAGGCCTCCCTGTATTATTGTCGACCAAACATCGAGATAATTCCACAGTTGCTGAATCTTCGCGGCCGGCGATGACTCATACGTAGACGCGGCAAGTCTAGTTCTCTAGGGTAGCACAAAAATATCCGGATCCTTTGCGATTTACATAACCACATGAAATCCTATAGAATTAGCTTTGAGATCATATCGTGTCTTCATTTAGTCACTGGCTTTCTCCGTGTTTTCTCTGACTAATTCATGGATGTATAGTATCTTTTCCGTACGGGAGTCCGCGTAGTCTTGAATTTCCATGTCATGGTTGTCTGGCGTTCCGAATAATAGGTCACAGGGTAAACGGAGTTCTCTTCCGAATAAAATCATGGCTGGAGTTAGTCCTGTCGTGTCATGGACTGCTGATCTATATGCCATCAAAAATAGTGGTATATGTTGATCCCAATCTTTCTGATGTTCATCTACGACCTTTGAGAAATGTTCTTCAAGGGTCTTGTTAAACCTCTCAACCATGCCGTCTGATTATGGTTGTAAGGCTGTAGTCCATGTTCTATGGATGTTGAGTAAATCACATACTTTCTGGAAAACCTTGGATTCGAAGTTGGGTCCTTGATCTGAGTGCAGCTCTAACGGAACCCCAAATCTGCTGAATAGGTTATTCACGAGGACCTCTGCTATGGTAACAGCTTCTTGATTAAGGATCGCAAATACATCAGGCTTTTTACTGAAGTAGTCAATTGGCACTAAAATGTACTTGTTGTCATTATTTGTTTCTGGAAAAGGGCCAGCTACGTCAATGACGATACATTCAAACGGTAGGCCCACATTATACTGTTTCATTTTCGTTTCGTTCACCTCGAAATGAGCATCAGACTTTCCGTTATGAACTTCTTCCAGAACTTCCGATATCTTCCTTCTTGGTACCACTAACTGTGTCTTCACTACTTTTCCATCGGCGCTTTCCCAGGCTCGTTTAAGAAGTCCATTTTCCACTACCAGGGAGTCCCACTGAGCCCATAGAGTTTTAAAAGTAAATCGTTTACTTGAAATCTCTCTCCAGCTTGGCCTTGGTTGATGTTCTTCTTTAGCTTTTAGCTGTAGTGCTATTTCACTATCCTCAAGCTGATCCTTTTTAAGTTGCTCTGTGGCCCACTGCTGATCAACTTCAAACTTCATTTACCTAATGGGAGTAATTCCTTCTCGTTGATCTATTCTTTGGCAATGCTTACAATTATCCACGCATGGTCTTCTGGATAAAGCATCTGCATTATTATGCAATCCCCCTGTCCTGAGCTTAACCTTAAAGTTATATTGTTGTAACTTTTCAAGCCATCTGGCTACCTATCCAGCAGGCTGTTTCATATCCAACAGCCATTTAAGTGCTGCAAGATCAGTCCTTACTTATTAGGAATTCTTGTCCATACAGATATTGATGAAAATGCTCAACAAAACGTACTATTGCCAAAAGCTCTTTTCGGGTTACACAGTAGTTACGTTCAGGTTTGGAAAGTGTTCGACTGTAGTAATCGGTAACTCGTTCATCTCCTGCTTGTACTTGCGATAAAACCGCTCAGATGCCGGTGTTGCTTGCGTCTGTGTTCAATACAAATTTAACCTTTTGTTCCGGATATCCCAATATTGGACTAGAACATAGAGCCGCTTTTAATTTCCTGAACGCAAAATCACAGTTATGATCCCAGTTATAATTTGCTCGTTCTTCAGTGAGCTTATGTAGAGATGCAGCTATATTTGCAAATCTTCTATAATAAGTACATAATCCAAGGAAGCTTCGCAGTTCGTGTTTGTCGCGAGGACGAGGCCAGTCTTTGATTGCTGTAATCTTTCGTTGATCGGTTTGGATTCCCTCTGATGACACGACATGACCGAGAAATTCAACTTTTTGTGGAAAAGAAAACATTTCTTTGGATTCAGTAAGAGCTGAGCATTACTGATTCTAGTAAAAGCTTCATGCAGGTTTTGTAGGTGTTCTTCAAAAAATTTTCCCATTACCATTATATCATCAAGATAGACCAGGCATGTCTTCCAAGTGAGGCCTCGTAGAGCAACTTCCATAAGACGCTCAAAGGTAGCGGGGGCATTGCATAGTCCGAAGAGCATAACTTTAAACTGATATAAACCACTTCCGGTAGAAAAGGCAATATTTTCCTTATCTTGTTCGTCAATGCCTACTTGCTAGTAGCCGCTCTTTAAGTCGAGTGTTGAAAACCAATGAGAACCTGCTAGTGTCGTCAACGTGTCATCAATTCTAGGAAATGGATAGCTGTCCTTCTTAGTGACGTCATTGAGTCTTCTATAGTCCACGCAGAATCTGGTAGTCTCATCTTTTTGGTGACTAAGATAACAGGAGACGACCATGGGCATGATGACTCTTCAATAATTCCATCGTCAAGCATTTTATCCACTAATGTGGCAACCTCTTGCTGCTTCGTCACTGATAACCTCCGGGGATGCAGCCGTATGGGGTGAGCACTTCCAGTGTCGACTTTATATTTTATGATGTGTGTTCTTCCAGTATTGGCATTTTTACTTTCAAAGGCTCTGCTCTTTGATACATTGTGTAGCTTTCTTCAGTTCTTCGGAAGACAGATGATGCCACGACTTTGTTACAGTTTTTTTTGTGAATGATTTAAACCTTCACATATACTATTTCTAATGTCCGGATTGGCGGAACAATAGCCACACAATTTGAATTTCATTGCTGCCACTAGTCGTTTTATCAAGCAATATCGTTGCACGGTTCCACTCTGAACCGCTTTTCTATGGTTCCGCCTGACGCCAAGAAACAATCGATATCCGTAGCTCGATTCAGGTGGGCTGCGCGAAATCATTTTAGCCCAATATTTATGGTGCCAGAGTCAATTGTCATTTATGGAAATTGACTTTCACTTTCAAGTTAGGATTTTTAAAAATGACGCAGGAAATAGGAAGTTGCTTTTTTGTGTACAGTGAATATTATAAATAGAAGAGACAACGTGAACACGGGGTCTTTTCTTTGTGCACGATCGCAAACGATGTGAGGCCGCCTGAGTGACAGAAGAACATTTATATATATAATATATATAGTTTGTGACCAGTTAATGGGATAAATCGTCACCAGAGAAAATTTCTGTCCAGATCTAGTTTGGTTTTTTTGGGAAATCTGGACAGGATAACCTTAAGGGGGATATAAGGCTTTTCACATGCCCACGTGACAAACGGGCACTCTAAACTCAGCACTAAAGATAACCACGTTTCTTGGAGCCCTTCATTGTTGAGAAGGTAAATACTTTGGTTCCTGTATTTGTAATTTGTACTGAGCAACGTTATCAATAATCTTGTTACTATTTTATACTGTCTATAAGATAATAGCTAAATTCCATTTAGAACAGTATTCTGGTCAGCGTCAGTTTTTGAAAGGCCGTGCTGAATATTCTTACAGGGTTATTTTTATTACTTTAGTGACTCTGTTATGTCTCGGAAGACTGCTGATGTTTTGTTTTTCAAGAATTACTCTGTATAGCTTACTTTTCATAACATCTTGCTCGAACATGATGAAACAAACTTGGTTCTAGGGTTCTTAGGGACTCAAAGACATATTTGACCTTTCTTCTCAGTACTTTATTAAAGGCTAAGTTTTGCTTTTCGTTCTGAGTGGCCCATTGTATATATAATGTTTTAATAATCATTTAGATTTGTTATTTTAAGTCAGCATACTGCGTATGCTATGTTAAATTAGAAGAGCTTTTACTCTTTTAGATTAATGGAGCTGTAAATTAGTAATTTAATTGTAACTTTTGTCACTGGTCAGCTCCGTGTAACTTGGAACTAACTGTTTCAAGTTATTAATTAGTGTTTGGATTTTGTAGGGTTCTATTTACGGACTTCAATCTACGGATTTCAATTTACAGGCTACTTTTAGCCACAGACTACTCTTAGCTCAACTAGTTTATTGCTGCTGCAGCCAGTCAAGTGAGATGTTTACTACTTCTACGTCGAGCCATTGTGGTACGGCTGCGAGGCAGTGTGACCGACTAAGGGTATATGTGAGCTTGTTCAGCACGAAGAACACCTAGCAATAAAGCTAAGTTTAGGTTAAGTTAGATTTAAATCTTTCCTTTCTTCCTTCCTCTTTTCACTTGCTTTACCTTCTTTTTCTTCATCATCATCGACGAGGAAGTCGACAAGATGTTGGCGACAGGTGTCATCGAACCCTCCAAGTCTGCTTGGTCTTCTCCAGTTCTTTTAGTGCCTAAAAAGGATGGCCAATATAGATTTTGTGTAGATTTCCGAAAATTAAATGCAGTTTCGGCTAAGGATGCGTTCCCTGTACCTTATATTTCATCTATTCTGTATAAGTTGGGGGGAGCTCGCTATCTTAGTTCTTTAGACTTGAAAAGTGCGTATTGGCAGGTGGAACTCGAGGAATCTAACAAGCAGTACACGGCATTTACGGTGCCTGGACGGGGTCTTTTTCAGTTTAAACGCTTACCATTTGGGTTGCATAATGCTCCGGCTACTTTTCAACGTCTTATTGACACTGTTTTAGGTCCTGAACTAAGTCCCTTTGTCTTTTGTTATTTAGATGATGTAATTTGTATATCTCCTGATTTTGACACTCATATTAAGGTCCTACAGGATGATTTCAATCGCTTAGAGGCCGCTGGACTTACGTTAAATCGCGAAAAGAGTAAATTTTGTCGGTCCGAACTGAGTAAAGTAAATCGACATGGCATTTCTGTGGATCCTCAAAAAGTAGAAGCCATTACGAAAATGACAGTTCCAGAGAATGTTAGGGGTGTTCGTAGAATAATAGGCATGATCTCTTGGTATAGGAGATTTGTGCCAAAGTTTTCAGACTTGATTTCACCGTTAACGAAACTTCTTAGCAAAGGTACCAAATTTGTATGGAGCGAGGCTTGTGAGAGTGCATTTGAAGGTATTAAAAATGTTCTTGTTTCGGCACCCATCTTGACATGTCCTAATTTTGAGCATGAGTTTGTTCTTCAGACAGATGCAAGTGCATATGGGATAGGCGCGGTTTTGTCTCAGATCTATGATGGCAGGTAGCATATTATTTGTTATGTGTCTCGAACATTATCTCGTCAGGAACGTGTCTATTCGGCTACCGAACGAGAACTACTGGCAGTACTTTTCGCTGTTGAGAAACTTCGTTGCTATTTGGAAGGAGCCAAATTCTCAGTTCTTACTGACCATTATTCTCTACAGTGGCTCCATAATCTGAAAAATCCACAAGGCAGACTCGGCAGGTGGGTCTTACGTTTGCAACAGTTTTCATTTGAAGTCATTCATCGAAAAGGCCGTGAACATGTGGTCCCGGATGCTCTCTCCCGTGCTGTTCCAAAGTCCATCGAAAATCTAGCAGTGACGAGTGTTAATATCGACTCGGATACTATCCAAGATAAGTGGCATATAGAGCTACGAAATAAGATTTTGAATAATCCTCTAGCATTTCCTAAATGGCGGGTTGAAGGTAATATGGTCTATAAGTATGTGAAGTTAGATTTTCCTGGTCTGCGTGAGAAAGGGGATTACTGGAAGTTGCTTGTTCCAAAGGAAAAACGTCGTGAAGTTATGCAATCTTGTCATGATGTTCCAACAGCAGGTCATTTAGGTGTACAAAAGTCTTATGCTAAAATCTGTAGACTTTATTATTGGCCTGGTTTGAAGTCAGATTTAACTAAATTTGTTAGGGAATGCCAGATCTGTCAAAGGGTGAAACCAGAACAGGAACGTCCGGCAGGTTTAATGGGAGGTTCGTTTATTGCCAAGCGTTGCTGGCAAATTGTTAGTATGGACTTGTTTGGACCACTCCCTAAGAGTAAACATGGCAATTTGTATATCTTTGTCGTTACCGATACTTTCAGTAAATTTAACCACTTCTTTACGATTAGACGTGCAACCGCAGACGTGATAACTTCTGGAAATGTTCTAGAACTTCCTTAGGTGATATTGAGGGTGTTATTTCTGACCGCGTTTCGCAACTGATTACCCACTGCACCGGCTCGCAAGTGGCTATTACATTTCCTTTATTGATTTTGATGGAACTGGATGAATTATTTGCCACCCTTATCGGTATTTCGCCATCGGTTTTGACTAGTGCTCTGCCTACGAGGTGTTTGCAAGGCAAATCGTATTGTTGGATAAGTCCGATGCAGCCTCCAAAATTCTTCTTCAATTTCCCAACAATTATCTGCTCGGTATTTCCGCTTATTCTGACAGTACATGCCGCCACCACTTTAGTCGGTGTGCCATCGTCTGTTTTTGTAAGGATAAACTCTTCGGTGCCAAACTTCGCAGAAAGTTAAGTTTGTTATCAAAAGAGAATCCATGATAACCGATGAGATCCATCCCCAAAATAAATTCGTCTTCTATGTCGGCTACTAACCCTGTGTGGTATAATTTAATTCGCCCCAGTTGAAGTTCAATATCCATTTCTTCAAGTACAGTGACGGAAATAAAATCTCGTACACTGAGGTTAACATGTTATGTCATTTTTGAATATTTTGGTAAACTGAGCTTTTTACCATTATCTCACCTTTACACCTTGCGTTTCTTACTTCAGTAATAACAGAAAATAGGTTATAATATAAAATTATTTATTCGAAGAAAGTATTCCTATACAAATGGTAGTTGAGGGAGTTGGAAAACTAAAAAGCACTATACAAGACCTCAAAACTAAATTAAAATACAGGATCATTGGATAGAAGAGCTGGAAGTGGTAGAAGAAAATTTTCAAAGAAAAAACAGGCTAATGATATACAATAACATACGACTTCAAAATTAATTATAAAACAGAAAAATATTGGTTTAATATTTTAAAACTAATCCATTTTTTCCAACAATAGGTTTAAACATCTAAGCATTGATGCCACCGGCATTTGGACGTAATGAACATTGTAATTATTCCAGGTTTCATCAATTTTATTCCACAAATCATGACTGTTTTCTGGATGGAAATCATTGATTTGTTGATTTCTTTCACGATATATCCCCAAACGTTTTCAATTGGATTGATATCAGAGCTTCTTGAGGGCCAAGGCAACAATGAAATGTATCCAGTCCAAAACTCTGCTTGCTGTATGGACGGGACAGTTATCATGCTGGTATATAATTTTTTTTGGTGAAATATATTGTTTACTGACGGCAACATAACATTTTGAAGAATGTGTATATAAGCTTGAGTGTTAAATCTTTCTCGAATATGGTGACATATTCCTAGCCCTCTGGAAGTCGTATATCTCCATATATTAACAGAAAATCTTCCACTTGTTTTAACATGTTGGATATATCTTTTTTCATACCGCGTATTTGGAAGCCAGTACACTCTAATCTGCCCGCTGGCGAAAATTTTTCTCATCGGTAAATAGTACCTTAGTCTAAAAGTCCATACCTTGCGGTAAATATTCCATCGCAAACCCTATTCTTTGCTCTTTATTCGTATCGGTCAAAAATGGCGTTTTAGCAGCTACCCTGTTCTCAGTTCCGAATTTTTCTTTATACGATTTCTTGCCGTTCTTACTATCCCATAAAAATTAGTTTGGTTAAGTGCTTCTACTGCTGTCTGAAATAGATTGTTTCGCAAATAATCTATTAGATCATTATCTTGATTTTCGTTTGAAATTTTTGGGTCAAGTTTCGTTTAGCGGAAATCCGTTAGGAAGAAATTAAATTTATTTTTGACATTATAGTACCTGTCTCAACTCAGAACAATCAAAGTTTTCCCCGCAAATACATCAATCTCATTTTGAAAAAAAAAATTAAAATAAAAGAGCGAAAATCCACTAGAAAAAAATTCTTGGCTTAGAGTAGCTCTCTACCTCTCTAACCTTTATTAACCAGAGTAAAAAGACAAGCGCGCTACGCGCGCTTGTCTCTTCACTATCCCAAATTACCCCAAACTAACCCAGGCTAACCCAAACTAGTCCTAGCTAACCCAATCTAACCTAAACTAACCCAAACTAACCCAAACTAACCCAAACTAACCCAAACTAACCCAAACTAACCCAAACTAACCCAAACTAACCTAGACTAACCAGAGTAAAAAGACAAGCGCGCGTAGCGCGCTTGTCTTCACTATCCCAAATTACCCCAAACTAACTCAAACTAACCCAAACTAACTCATATACTAACCCAAAATTATCATATAAAAAAATCTAGTTTTCTGTAAAACAAAACATTTGCGGAGAAAAGGAAAATTATTTTTGTGCTAGTATTCTTGTGTAGAATCATTCTATAGAACGATATTTTTGTAGCCGATTTCCGCTATTCTAAACTACAAAAAAAAATAAAAAATTTTCATTAAATAGGCATTTTCGGATAAAACTAATAACACCGTTTTAATTAATAGGTTTTTCTGAACCGGCCTATGACAAAAAAAATAAGGTGAAAATTATCCAAGTATAGGTTTTAGCTAAATTATCATATAAAAAAAATCTAGTTTTCTGGAAAACAAAACATTTGCGGAGAAAAGGAAAATTATTTTTGTGATAGTATTCTTGTGTAGAATCATCCTATAGAACGATATTTTTTGTAGCCGATTTCCGCTAAAAGAAACTTGAGCCAAATTTTTTTTCTGCCACCTATAGCCCTTCTATCCAATGCCAATGATTCATTTAGTTATGAGGCTTTGTATAGTGCTTCTGGATTTCCCAACTTGCTCAAATATTCTTCGTAGAGAAACGCCTTCTTCGAATAAAGCAATTAGTCTCGCCTTCTCGAGTTGGTTCATGTTCAAAAACTATGTTAAAATGAAATAACATAATTTTCAAATCTGATGACACCGATAACAATTTGTCAAAAAGTGAAGTGTATTGTGTATTTCCAGGTGATCTAGGTATACAAAAGCCAACATCACATTGGGAAAAAACAAGTGTACGAAATTTTATTTTCCTACTTGCGTGCGGAAAAACGTTTTTACGCACGCATATGCGTGTGCGTAAAAGTTTTTTTTCCGCACGCTTGGAATAAAACAAGTTAAACGGTTTGACGGTTTTAATTTTCGTTAATTTAATAAGGAATGAAAAAAACTTTAATCGTTTTCATATTTTCTTATTTTATTTTACATTAACAATCAAGTTAACATCAATAATAAAACACAATACCAATTGTAGAAAACATAACAGAAAGCAAGTTTAAATGCTGCTATAGTTCAATACTAGTTTGCACCTTGCCTAGCGCGTTTGTTTAGCAATGCTTAACGAACTACGTGAAAGTTAAATGTACAGTTTGTAGCATTTTGTAGACTTAAAACTGAAGCAGCCACTTTTTCGATAGTTTTGTTTTCAGATACTGACCTAGTAGTTGATACGCACTGAAAGCCTGATGTCGATGTGCAAGCTTGTATTTCTACCACTGAAGTGGGCGACAAAGGTTCATCCGACTCTTGATGTTGTTGATTTTCATGGATAGGATAGGGATCATCATTCTGCAGAATTTGGTTTGCGATTTTTTTTTATTCGCAACCGATTCCTCGACATACGATTCAGCGACAGTTGAGGTCTTCCAGCCACCATGTCTCTTCAGAGTACATACTTATATTTGCTCCAGTATTGGCTAACAAAGTGGCCGAGGATCGCCTAAAACAGTGCCCAGTATAGGTTTCTGGGTTTGGAAGAAGTAAAAAGCCAGCGATGTTGCTGGGTATTTTTCCGAAAGTATTTATACCAACAACTTGTGCCGAGCACTTTCCATTATGGTAGGAGACAAAAAACCGCTGGTGAGGTATTTTGGTTGGTCTCAATGACCTATATTTTTTATATAGGTTCATGTAACTTACTCCGTCCTTACAGGATCACACACTACAAAACTTCTCAAGGTATGATTTTTTGTGTCTTGAATTTTCACTACCAATATATCCTCCTTTTCTTCTATGTCGTTCACAAGCAAGTTTGTCAGTTCTGCTCTTCTGCAGGCGCCAGCAACTCCAAAAACTATTACTACCTTGTTCATCAGATAGATATGATCTGGAGCCTCCGTCAAAAATTTATTGATTTCATTTTTCTCGAAAACCTTAGACTTTTTTGGCCTGAAGCCAACGTTTTTTCGACTAATGAAAGATATCAATTGGTAATACCTACCAATATCTTTTATGAAGCTTTAAGGATAGCTTCAATATGGAAAATTTTGCTCATAGCGTAGATGGTACAAAACTATTTGATAGATATGAAAAGTATGCAAGGAAAACCTCTTCTTTGTGTGAAACAGTTTTCTTCGTTTCGCACCATTCTTTAAAGGCTTCATACTCCTTTTCATACCTTGCACGTGATTTCTCGGGAATAAGTTGGTTCTTTGCGGATACTGCGTCTTCGAGAATGCACTCGGGAAGCTGTAAATCTTCATTTTCGAAGTCCATTTTGAAGCAAACGTGACACAAATCAACCGCGAAAAATAACTTGACCTAAGTTTTATTTGACAATACCACAGGGGACCATAACAACAAAACAATGGATACCAGCAGGTTATAGTTCAATATACAGGGTACTTTCGGAAACATCAATCTTGGATTGATTTATTATAGCGATAAACCCAAGCAAAGAACGAACGAAACGAGTACTTTTGCTGACTTAACCTGGTATTATCAATGCGTATAATACCACTGGTGCACCTAAAACCACCTTTTCCGGAAAATTTTTCTACTACAACAAAAAGGAACATAAAAACCATTATTAAAAAGCTACGTCGAACTTAATTGATAAATGATGCTATTCCGAATTTTTTTTCCAAAAAAACTGCTGACAGCTAATGTCAGGCACTTTTGTCACTTGAAAATTAAATATGAAATATAAATTCCTGTCCGTGTCTGGTCAAAATTAATAAGAAGGAAATAATCATTGAAAAAGGTTGAGCGTGCGTAAAAAAAAATTAAGCACGCCGTGCTTAAAAAAAATTTTTTACGCACGTTTACTTTTTTTTACAAGTAGCTTGTATAATTTGCTTATATCTTATTAGCGTTATACAGTTTGATCAAAACAAATATTTTTCTGATTTTTAAAACCAAAAAAATACAAAATGTTGTGAAAATATGCATATTGTTTAGGCAAGAAGGAAAAATATTGTACCTAACATTTGCGGAAAGTGCCTTTTCCACACTTGGTGGCATGTCCGAACTCCGCTTCGCGTCATTCGTACAACTGCCACCGCGTGTGGAAAAGTATCACTTTCCTCCCTTGTTAGGTAAATACCTATTCCGTCACTGTACTTCAGCAGTCTCACCGGTAACCGTACGTAAAACTACATTCTTCGATATGGGTAGGACTTCTACTCTATTTACTCTGTTGGACCTTACCAAAGATATCGCCGCACTAGTGTCAACAGTAATTGTAATGGCTTTTCCGTTGATCTTTCCTTTAATAGTTAGACTGTCAGCGTTTTTCCTAGGCTTCTTATGAAGACGTTCCTGGAGGCGTTATCTTCTTTAGCCAACACCCGCCCCGCAATGCTGACTAGTTGAAGTTTTCCCTATTTGACTTTGAGGCCCTAGCGTCTCTGGATGGAGAGCTACACCGTAGTTGTACTCGGCAGTCTCTTTTGAAATGCCCAGTCCTGCCACATCTATAGCACTGATCTGAAGTATTTCGGTTACGTGGCCTATCTTCTAGTGGCTCCCGGAATCTCCCCGCAGCCTGAAGAACTTCGGTTAATTTCTTCAAAATTTCGCCCATTTCAGTTATTCACAGCTGGTCGCCGGCTTTTCTTCCTGGATGGATACGACCCTGATTTTTGGCTTAGAGCCCTACCCAAACTTTAACTGCAGTTATCAAATTTGGCTAGGCGTAGCATTTTCTGAGTATCTGGATCTCTGATACCATCCACGAAATATTGGGCAGCAAGTTGCTCTGGAAATTCATCTGTTGCTTATGGGTACGCCACTTAAATGAGACGTCTAACGTCTGCCTCAAATTCTTGCAGGTTTCTGATGTCGAGACTGTATTTGTGCCTGATAGAGTTATCTTCTATGTTGGTCGCCAAATTGTCTCTCCAGTGCAGCTACAAGTATGCCATATTTCCCCTGTTGGCTGATGCGAATGGTCTGTAGCAGCATAGTATAAACAAACTAGTAAGTTCACTCACCGGTAAATCCTTTGATGTAATTCAGCCACATTCTTTTATATCACGTGATAACTGGAGATGAGCGATGCGCTGCGTAAGTGTCCGATCGAGTCGCGTGGTTTCAGTCAGGCAGGCGGGAGGCGTTTACCAGAGATGTATTCAGGAGATTGTCTGGACTCGTACCGACAGACCTACTGACTGCCGGCCGGGTGAAAAATCAAGTGAAACTGAGCAAAGTTGTAAAAATATTTCCATAGGAGGAAATTGAAAAAAAAGATTGCTATACAGGGTGTCATTTTTAGGTGATACCACTGTTGCTATCTCAGAATCTAACAAGAATTTAACAACATTGCAATTCGATCTTGAAAAGGCACCAATAATGGCAACTTTTTTCTAGTTTAATAATCTTTGTAGCTTTGACCGTTTCAAAGATAGCAATAATAGTGGAATTATCTAAAATTTATTTAAAAATATATAATAATATCAATAATATAATACTTCGGAACCTCATTTTTACTATACTTCTTTGGTTTCATGAGAGTGATTTTTCAAGGCCACGACACGACATGATTTATGTTTTCGTCTCGCGTTACGGAATTTTCGTATCGTTGATTGAACGACTAACCCAAACTAACCAAATCAATCAAAATTGATTATACCGTATCGGCACCGGTTCAAATGACTACAATAAGTTGAGACTAAGTGAAACTAACCCAAAGTTGGTTCGACGACTAGCCCAAACTAACCAAATCTATTAAAATTGATTAGAACATATCGGAACCGGTTCAAATGACTAAGATAAGTTAAAACTAAATGAAACTAACCGGAACTTGATTCGACGATTAACCAAAACTAACCAAATCTAGTAAAATTAATTATAACGTATCGTAACCGGTTCAAATGACTAAAATCAGTTGATACTAACTGAAACTAACCGAAACTTGATTGGACGACTAACCCAAACTAACCAAATGTATTAAAATTGATTATAACATACCGGAACCGATTCGAATGATTAAAATAAGTTGAGACTAAGTGAAACAAACCGAAAGTTGAATCGACGACTAACCCAAACTAACCAAATCTATTAAAATTGATTATAACGAATCAGAACTGCTTCAAATCACTATAATAAGTTGAGAATAAGTGAAACTAACCTAAAGTTGAATCGACGACTAACCCAAACTAACCAAATCTATTAAAATTGATTATAACGTATCGGAACCGCTTTAAATGACTAAAATAAATTGAGAATAAGTGAAACTAACCGAAAGTTGAATCGACGACTAACCCAAACTAACCAAATCTATTAAAATTGATTATAACGTATTCGAACCGGTTGAAATGATTAAAATACTTTGAGACTAAGTGAAACTAACCGAAAGTTGAATTGACGACTAACCCAAACTAACCAAATCTATTAAAATTGATTATAAAGTATCGGAACCGGTTTAAATGACTAAAATAAGTTGAGAATAAGTGAAATTAACCAAAAATTGAATCGACGACTGACCCAAACTAAACAAATCTCTTAAAATTGATTATAATGGAAGAACCGCTTCAAATGACTATAATAAGTTGAGAATAAGTGAAACTAACGAAAGTTGAATCGACGACTAACTCAAACTAACCAAATATATTAAAATTTATTATAACGTATCGGAACCGGTTGAAATGATTAAAATAAGTTGAGACTAAGTGAAACTAACCGAAAGTTGAGTCGACGACTAACCCAACCTAACCAAATCTATTAAAATTGATTATAACGTATCGGAACCGCTTTAAATGACTAAAATAATTTGAGACTAAGTGAAACTAACCGAAAGTTGAATCGACGACTAACCCCAACTAACCAAATCTACTTAAATTGATTGTAACGTATCGGAACCGGATTAAATAACTAAAGTAAGTTGAGAATATGTGAAACTAACCGAAAATTGAATCGACACCTAACCCAAACTAACCAAACCTATTAAAATTGATTATAACGTATCGGAACCGGTTCAAATGATTAAAATAAGTTGAGACTAAGTGAAACTAACCGAAAGTTGAATCGGCGACTAACTCAAACTAACCAAATCTATTAAAATTGATTATAACGTATCGGGACTGCATTAGGTTTGTGACATCCCGCTTTAGTCATTAATTAGAAGTAATCTAATTCCGATATTAGATTCGATTTTTATTTCTGTCCCGCGTGACCAAGTAAATCTGTTTTGATTGGGAAGTGTAGGTACCCCGAAGTAAAATTTCTTGCACGCGGGTTCATCTGTCGAGACGCGAACGAGTCATTTTTTTCAGCTTGGAAGGTATGAGCCCTTTTCCAGAGAAGCCTTTCAGACGTTAAGGCGATTTTAAAATTTGTTTTACGCCGAGTTATTTTAGGCGGATTCTGTCGACTAACAACGTAGTGTTTCCCGTATTAGTCGTTGCGATTTGTTTTCTATTAAGTTGAGTGCTGTGAATACGAGGAAAATCTCGCCTAGAGCGAGGATTTTTGAAACGGTTTCTTTTTTCTTATGAAGGCAGCCAATTTAGTACCTGGCGCTATTTTTTATGTGTCGTGTAGTTTTCGCCCTCCGTTTAAGAGAGGGCCTTCCGCCCCCGGGCAGGAGATAGATTGCCGTTCCACCGGACGAGGATTTAGAAACCCTTTCACCAGGCGGAACCTTGCTGGTTCGCCTACTTGTCAGGACTGCTGTAGTTCTGGCTTAGCGGAGCTAGCTTACCTGGTATGACCAGTTCGTCCATTGGACCGGGGAGACGTGTTGGACGTCGGAGGGTATTTTCCACCCAGCCGGGGTGATGGATGTTGGATTTTTGGTGAAGGAAAGCAAAGAGATAAGTGTTTAGGTTAAAGTTAGATTTAACTTACTGTGTCTGGAATAACTGTCGATTTTTTATTAGCGCACCCTCTGTCCTATTAAGTTATTGCGACCAACCTATCCTAGCGGTTTACGTGATCACGGCCCCGCGCGGTAGACCAAACCCAAGTTTTCTTTTTACTACCCCAATTACTCGCGGGGGGTCTTAGGCGTTTAAGTCGTGCCTATTTCATTTTCATTCAACCTTAATATTTATACAGTTTTGTCAACCACTGATAATTGTTTTCTTTTATACTTATAGCTAAGTTCATTATTATTATATAGTTTAGTTTTTTTGGGGTTTAAACCACCCTCCATCATCGGTATCATACCTAAAAGTATTTATATCAAAATTTTGGGCCTTCGTGATTTACTTGTACGCTTTTGTATTTATCGCTATTTTTTTTTGGCTCATCTAGATCTTTTCAAATAAAGAGTATTGTATTTGCGGCGTTTTTATTTGGATAGACAATAGTAGTGTAACATTTCAATTCGTCTATAGATCGCTGTTGGCATTCTCTTCCTTTGCGATTCTTACCGGCAAGGTTTATCTTGAGGAACCGAGGTCTTGCAGCAAGGTCCAAGAAAAACGCGGTGATCTCCAGTTTGGTCCGTAACAAACTCGGTGGCGATGGCGCCCGGAGCAGCGGGCAAATTGCGCGCTCACTTTACAACTTGCTACAGGGCCTGGTAATCCGATCTTGCCGGGTATTTTAACGAGGGTGATCTGGTCTGGTATAAGTGTATATTAATACTACTCTCGGTGGAACTCGTCAGAGCTCCACGAGCATCGAACAACATAA
>MU181935.1:171888-199373 GCA_016904865.1 Pissodes strobi | reverse complement strand
TTGGCGTTGGTACTTCAAAGCTTCCATAATTTTTTAAGTTCAGGTCAAGCCTCGCGAATAGTCTTGGCTGTTGCCTCTCAGGATACAGATCCAAATAGTCGGCGGTGGCAAGATTTGTATTTCTATTACATTTAATATAACATTCTAATATGTCATATTTTTCTTCACTGGCATATCGCGTGGCGATATTTAGAAATCAAAATTTATGAAAATTTAAACAAAAACTACCAAATAGAGTTTTGACTGAATAATGTCACTTTTCAGTAAAATGACTTAAATGCCGCCGAATCACCATAGCAACACTATCATTTATTACGGCAAATGGCCTCCGCCGTTATGGCCAACTCAGTTAAAAATTAACTTTGTCGTTTTTTAACATACAAATAAAATATTTTTATAAAGTGTTATACATCATAAGAAAGGAAAAAATATGTTCTTTTTAAATGTGCTAAAAAACAAAATGACCGCCATAAGAAAAAACGAAGTTGATGATGGTTTCTCAGAACCGAAACGTCAGAACTAAAAACTGATTACATGGGTGCATCGAGCGTAAAAAGTTGTCCTAACAATGTTTTTACAGATTTTAAAAATATGTTTAAATAAAAAAAGTACAGCGCTTTTTCGAAAATACAACTTTTTGATTTTTTCAAAATATCTCAAAAACAAAAAGAGAGAAAATCGTTATCAAAATGGCGTTGAATTGGGAATTGAATGGCCTACAACTTTCGCCATTTAACCATTTTTCTATCTCATATAATTTAGAAGATACCCATACATGTATACCCAATTTGGGCCACACTGTATATATATACAGGGTGTTTCCTAAGTACGTGGAGAAGATTCTTGAGCCAATTTTAAGTAAAAAACTTTATATAAACATATATCTGCAAATATTTCGTTTCCGAGATACAGGGTGTTGAAAATAAAATTTTATTTTCGTTTTTTTAAATAAATTTTGTTATAAAATAAATTTTTTTTAAAAAATTAGGTAATTGCGGGTATATACAGGGTGTTTCCTAACTACGTGGAAAATATTCTCGGGCCAATTTTAAGTAAAAAGGTTTATATAAACATGTATCCCCAAACGTTTCGATTCCGACATACATTTCAAAGTATTGAATATGAGATTTGTTATGAAGTAAAATAAAAACAGTTTTCGCACAAAATTGGGTAACCGAGGGTTTTTGAAATGAGAAACCCTAATTTGGTTTTAATTTTTATGCAGCACTTAGAGGGCGCTACGTACGCTATTATTATTTACTTTAAGTTGTCCTAACTTTTTTGAGAGCAAATTTGTGGGAGTTTTTATGAATATACCTTATTCGTACACCTTTTCTAAGCAAAAAAAGTATACTTGCTCAACAACCCTAGAGATGACCGTTTTCGAGAAATTTGCAAATTTCTGCATCGATGCAAGTGATTTTTAATCGTTTATTATCTTTTATCGCATCTATTACCGAATTTTTGCACTACCGTATACGATATTATCTTGGTTAGCAAATGTCTTGCTATCATCACTGTAATTATCTGATTTACCTTTTTGTATTAAGTACATTTACTTAAATGCTACGCCCTTACTGTAGATCATATAATTACTTATCTTATTTTTATCGAACTTACCGTTAAATTACTATGACCGTGATTACCGCTATTTCATTAATTAATTAATACCGACTTCTTTCATTACCGTATATGATATTATTTTGATTAGCAAATGTCTTGCTAACACTATAGTAATTATTTGATTTACTATTTGTATTACTTAAATGCTACGTACTTACTCTGATTTGCTGTAAGCCTTATGGCAGTAGACCGTCTTACGTAACTACCACTTTAGGTTTTTGTTCATATGCCGCGCCGCGCGCTGGTTAACGAGTTGAGCTCACTTCGAATTCTCCTGTAAATCTTCATTGATCATTTATTCTCTATTTGATTTAATACTTTTTTAACTGTATATTTGTCCTCTGATACTATCGCTGTCATGGGATTAATTTGTAATTGATTCTTTTATTTAGCAGATTAATCTTTATTTAAGATGTTTTATTTAAGACCTTCTGTGATTATCTTTTGTTAGAACTTTAAAAATTCAGTTTTTGGTGGAGAATATTTAAAAAATAGGAACTAACCAGTATTAGTGATTTAGAACTATTATGATTAATGGTTAATGATCTTATAATCTGGGTGATACTTATTTTAGAGAATCTTATCATCATTTTAAGTGCGATACCATAATCTCAATTAGGTTTGAGACCTAACTAATTTTCCTTTGTGCACGTTATATCTGAGAATATATTTAATATTTAAATAAGTTTGATATTTATTTTGATATACTGAAGTCAAGGTCAAGTTGGAATACTGCAACGACCAGAAGGAAAGTTTAGAGGTACTATTACAGACTCACTTCCCTGGGTCACAAATCGTAGAAGATACCCAGAACCAGACTAATCTTCACAACGAAGGGTTCCAGAGCCCGAACAGGAAGTACAAAAGGCTGGCAGGAAAAAATCTTCACTAACGATAGAACAAAATGGCCTTACAAATCCCCCGGCAAAGACGAGATCTTCCCTGCCCTGCTTCAGAAAGGCTATGAGATCCTGAAGATATACCTACAGAAAATCTTCAAAGCTAGCCTAAACCTAGGACATATACCACTAGCTTGGAGGGAGGCAAATGTGATATTTATGCCTAAGACCAGCCGATGCCCGGAGGACGAAGCAAAATCTCCTCAAAACAATGGAGAGAGCAGTCGATCAATACATAAGAAGCGAAACTCTAACGAGAACACCCTTCCATTCTAAACAGTTCGCCTGCCAAGCAGGTCTAGCTAAAGACATAGAAAAGACAATCGAATGCAAAGAAAGTGCTCTTGCTGCGTTCATTGACATAGAGGAAGCATTTGATATACCTCACATCAGCCCATCAGAAGAGCAGTTCAGGAATGGGAAGTTGAGCTCCTAATTATAAGATGGACAGAAACAATGCTAAATCACCGCTAAGTAATAGCACAAATAAATGCAGCGTCAACAACCGTCATCACATTGAAATGGTACCCTCAAGAAGGTGTTCTCTCCCCCCTACTGTAGACACTAATAGTGGATAAAATCCTTACCACTCTGAGTAAAGCTGGATTTATGTTCTAGGCTACGCAGACGACCTAGGAGTAATAATACAGGGCAAACATGAAGGCATAGTTTCAAACCGCATGCAAAATGATCTAAACATCATCAAGAATTAAAGCGAAGGGGAGGGACTCTCCCTAAAGGAAACTCTCGTTTACAAAAAGAAGGAAGCCAGACATGAAAGAGCCCATCCTACACGGAACAAAGTTAACCTTTTCCACAGAGATAAAATATTTAGGGGTCACATGGGACCCTAAACATACTTGGAACAAGCATCTAGAAAACACCATCTCTAAAGTCACAGCCCCAATCGGGACATGACGCAAACTAGTTTGCAAGACATGGGGCCTTAAACCAAAAATGGTATATTGGATCTACCAAACAATAATAAAGTCAATGGCAAGGTCAATGGTCACTTATGTCTCGCTGGTATGGTAGTCAAAAACCCAGCAAGTCACCGGTCAGACCCAACTTAATAAAGGCTGATATGCCTAGGAATAACAGGGGCAATGTGAACGTGCCCTACCGCAGCCTTAGAGGTACTGCTGAGCATGCTCCCTTTTCATCTCAGTGTGAAGAGGGATGCGATTATCAATGCTCACGGACTGTTCCAAATAGGCAAATTCAAGCCTGGATATTTGACTCGTCACCTGCGCATCTTTGAAGAAATAAAACTGGAAAATGCCAGCAAACCAAATGACCATCATGTTAGGCATAGATGTTAGGCATAGATTCGCAGTGGTTATTAATGACCACCAATCATGGGAGAGTAAAAAACTACCTCAGGCCGCTAGGCAAGTATGTAAATATCTTCCAAGCGGAAGTGCTTGCCATAAATATATGTGCGGAAGAGTGCCTCACACAAGGACTTCACAGAAAGCACATCTACATATTTTCAGATAGCCAGGGGGCTATAAAAGCTCTAAAAGCTTTCAAGTGGGTGTCAAAGCCAGTCTGGGAATGTAAGCAAACCCTAAAACGACTAGGAACACCCAACCAGGTAACTTTCATGTGGGTTCCTGACCATAGAGGCATAGAGGGCAACGAAAAATCAGACTGCCGTTCGAAAGAAGGAGCTGGAACACCATTCTATGGTCCAGACGCCCATTGTGGCCTTATGAAGAGCCACATCACCGAAGCACTAAGCAAATGGAAAAAAGACTAACTCTTACTAGAGAAACACTCTAGGACTAAGACAGGCGAAAAGATTTATCACCATCTATGCAAAAAGAACAGAACAGCTCTTAGACATGAACAGAGCAGATATTATAACTGTCGCCGGACTGCTCACTGGACACTGCCTGGTGAAATTCGACAAAACAGAAGACGACCAATGCAGATTTGGCAATAATGCAACTGAAACCGTAGAACATTTACTCTGCCAATGTCCAACCCAACACTACAAGGAGCACAGCTATCACCTCAAGAAGTGAGTCAACTGCCTTCCAAGAAAATAGCTTCGTTTGAAAGAAGCCTATGTCTTTTGGGCACAAAATAAGTTGTAGGGTCGTGCACAAAGTATCTGTAAAGGTAGCAGTGCCGGGCTGCTGAAACTAGCCGAAACGACTCTCTAGGAATCTATATAGAATTTATAATAGTAAATTGAGTGGCGCCGTAACCCAACTGTCAACTCTACAATCCACACCTATAAATATTAATATAGCTGAATGAACCAGGCATATGGACCGGTTGTTAAGCAATTAACTAATCGCGTTACACACTTTCTTGATATCTTAGTTGTTTCTTAACTACAGGTAACTAAGGTAATCAGAGTACGGTAACCAGAGAAAAATCAGTTACAAAAATCGTTTCATTATGAAAATACGATTTACGTATAGTCAAGATAATACCTAGATGATGTTCTTAATTCATTTTTTTTTTCTAATATCTAGAGTATGTAGATTAGTTACCAAATTTTGCATTAAACCGGCGAACGTTTAAAACAAGTCAAATTTCCGATAAAGTTTAATACCCGAGTAGTAGTCATTCTTTGTTTTTATTAATTGAACATGAGATTAAATGATTTTAATATTGTTCTTATGATTTAGAGTTTATAACGGGATTTATCAAATGTTTAACTTCGTACAAAATGTTTCATCAGTGGTTAAGTGTATTTATAATATTTGTAACTCCGCCCCTGACGTGCAATAACTTAGTTAAATAAATGAAAGGAGATAACTTCGTACTATTATTTTATTTTCTCTATAAATATAATAGGTATCCAGAAACATATTAGAGAAGACTGTGAAGTAAATACTTACCACAATTCTTAATCCACTACTTGCAAAATTATTCATCGACAGTTATAATTTAGTTTACTGACCCGGCAATTCTAAATCCAAACGGCAATTTACTAAAACAACGGTTTTATGATCATGAATAGCCCAAGTATTTTCCCGCAAAAATGTATTATGCACATCTTCCAAAAAAAAATAGTAAACCTTTCCTAGACCAATAAAAACCATATTTTAGTTTTTTATGCGTCGACATTATGTTGAACAAAAGTGGTTGCAAATGTCATTAATAAAACATAAATTAATATATCAGTATTGAAAATGCTATTGCGATCACTTTTATGGAAACTTAATAAGGATGTCGTGACCTCGACCAGCGTATACGGATAATATTGGATTTCGTGACCTCGACATAATGAAATTCCGACATTGAATCGGCGCGGTTAACGCTCAGTAAATAAAATATCTTGCTTGTGATAAATAAAATATCTTGCTTGTGATAAGACGTAACGGATACTTTGTCGACGCTGACGGTGTGTTGTGGGTTATTCTAAATGCTCGAATAATATTGTTGAATAAGTTAAGTTAGTGTTATTTTATACTGTGATTTAAATCTAAATTTAGACCGTAAAGATTAAAATGCAATATTTTTATTACTTATTAGAAGCTCGATTAGAAGATACAGGCTGATTCTCAAAATATGTCGATTTTATGACATAGTATCTGTAAAAAATGTGAAATTTGACAGTTTCGCTATTTAGGAACCGAGTTGAGTGAAATTTTATAAGTGGATTAGGAAAAAAATGTTAAAAATGTAAAATTTGACAGTTTTGCTATTTATGAACCGAATTAGATTAGGGAAGATAAAAGGAAAATATTCTATGACGTACTTAGTACCGATCCGTCAAAAATGTCAAATTTGACAGTTTCGTTATTTATTAACCGATTTGAATATGCTTTCAAAAAGTTACAGGGTGATCCTCAAAATATGTCGATTTTAGAAAAATATTTTTAACAGAGTATCTGTCAAAAATGTCCAATTTGACAGTTTTTCTATTTATGAACTGATTTAAATGAAATTTTATAATTAAATTAGGGAAAATAAAAGAAAAATAAGTTTTGACATATGTAGTACCTGTCAAAAATGTTGAATTTGACTGTTTCGTTATTTATGAACCGATTTGAATGAAATTATTTAATTGGACTAGGAAAAATTTAAAAAAATTATTTAATTGTAACTAGGAAAAATAAAAAAAAAAAATTTTATCATAGTATCTCTTAAAAATGGCAAATTTGACAGTTTCGCTATTTATGAAACGAATTAGATTAGGGAAAATAAAAGGAAAATATTTTTTGACGTAATACCTATCTGTCAAGAATGTCAAATTTGACAATTTCGTTATTTATTAACCGATTTAAATAAACTTTCAGATTAGATTAGGGGAAATGAAAGACAAATATTTTTTGACAAAGTATGTATGGATGTCACAAATGTCAAATTTGACAGTTTCGTTATTTATAAACCGATTTGAATGAAAGTTTAAAATTAGATTAGGGAAAATAAAAGAAAAATATTTTTTGTGATAGTATCTGTGAAACATGTAAAATTTGACAGTGTTGCTATTTATGAACCGATTTGAATGAAATCTTAGAATTAGATTAGGGAAAATATAAGAAAAATAATTATTGACATGGTCTGTCAAAAATGTCAAATTTTACAGTTTCGCTACTTATCAATGTTTTAAAATTCTTGTTTACTAGGTTTAAATTTTTTAACATAGTATCTGTTAAGAGTATCAAATTTGACAGTTTCGCTATTTATGAACCGAATTAGATTAGGGAAAATAAAAGGAAAATATTTTTTGACGTAGTACCTACCTATCTGTCAAAAATGTCAAATTTGACAATTTCGTTATTTATTGACCGATTTGAATAAACTTTCAGATTAGATTAGGGGAAATGAAAGACAAATATTTTTGACAAAATATGTATGCATGTCACAAATGTCAAATTTGACAGTTTCGTTATTTATAAACCGAATTGAATGAAAGTTTAGAATTAAATTAGGAAAAATAAAAGAAAAATATTTTTTGTGATAGTATCTGTGAATGAAATCAATGTTTTAAAATTCTTGTTTACTAGGTTTAAGTTTTTTAACATAGTATCTGTTAAAAATGTCAAATTTGACAGTTTCGCTATTTATGAACTGGATGCCGCTATAAATCAACAGATTTTGACGACAGGCACTCAGTAGCGTAATTATATACGAGCTTTTGGCTTTAGTAATCAATCGCTTATTTATTTGCTATCTTATTTAAACTGACTTTAAAAATATTATACACTTTTTTTATGTAACATTATCATTGGGTATCACTTCGGGTGACACGATCTCAACCCCGCAAAATCGGTAAACATAAATTAATAGTAATTAATTTGTTATATTGTGACAGATGTAAATCATAAGTTTTTTAAATTTAAAAATTGTGTCAGGCATTTTCAATACATAGGATGCTTGCGTAAGGTGTGAGATCCGTGAATTTTTAAACACCCTTTTTAATAGTAGCTTCACAAAACATTAAATAACGTACAAGTATGTGTAATAGACATCATGAATCTGTTAATTCTTATCCAATCTTAACGCAAAATAATACAGTCCGGTAATGCCGAGGGTAATGCGGTCTTTCAAATGAGCAAATGCTGTAAAATTAATAGTAATTGCAATGAAGCACAGCGCCTCTCGCGGTTCACGTCTTTGCATAACAACGATTTTTCTATTGGGTAGCTTATATTTTCTTTGCTAAAAGGCAAAAGATTTATATGCACCCTTTTAGCGGGCCCCGAAATTGAGGTCTATTTTTCGTTTGATATTAAAATGTCTTCATTTAAATATCCCGAATCCCCTACACATAGTTCAAATGACTTTTTCCCTTGTTCGCTTTAAGCGAGAAAAATTGGCAAATGCCCGGTCGAGAATTTGAATTTAAAGAGTATGTATTGCTTGTAGGAACGCCTATATAGGGTGTTTAAAAACAGTGATCTGTTGTGGAGCTTAGTTTGGTTCATCTAATACGTATGTATGTCGTAAATGCGTCTTTGTTACACAAGTTACATAATATGCTGGTTTGTTCTAATATAATATCTGCCCCATTCACTTTGACTTTGATATAGTGAAAATATTTGATACATACAATCAGCAATAAACGCAATTCAATTAATAATTTTATATTATTATATTATATATTCTTAATTTAATTCTATGAGTAACTAGAACTATGAAAAAGTCTTTTAGTTTGTTTATTTGTACTTTTCCGCACTTTATTCCTGTTGATCTTATAGTGATCAATATATTCTGGTAACGTGTGAAGGGTTTATTAAAACAACTAGAAAGAATATTTTTAAGACAACTGTCAGAAAAATAATGGTTTGAATTTACAAAGGTAAGTGAAAAACGCATAGCACTAAACTTTTTTTTTTTTTTAAGAAAATTTCACACTAGTACCAAAGAGTATATAATGTAAAGAGAAGACAGCCGGCGAATTTCCTTTGATCTTTCGTCAGCCGTTTCAATGACCTCGTCCCTTTAACTCGGAGATATCGCGACGTTGCCGGATGTAACTTTTTATCAAGGCGGGCGATGTTGACGTCAAGTCAAACAAGATGGCAAATAATCGATTTCATCACAGTGGATCGAAATAACGAAAATGAGGACAAAATTTACTAAATATCTAATACTTTCTGCTAGGATAAAATTTTATATCGAGTGATTTTCATTCAAATTCTCTGAATTTGTTTAAACTTTTGCATTTTCTTAAAATCTCAGTGCTCAACTTATTTTAATTAAAAAATGTGATAAAATTCAGTTTTTTAATGTTTCCGGCGAATTTTTATTAAAATTTATTCAGGACGTCTAAAAGCTTTAATTAATCAAATCAGAATTTCCTTCAGTTTAAATTAAAAAGGTGTAATTAGTATTTTTCGATTATTTTAAAAGAAAGTTTCATTCAAAACATAGAGGGGATAAACTCTTAGTATATAAATAAACCAACGAAAAAGTAAATTCTATTCGAATCTCACTTTAAAGCTTCATATTCACTTCCGCAAATTTCGCCTTTTTTTGACAGTTGTTGATTTTTCGCGCGAATGTAAGTTTTGGTCCATACTCATTGACGCGAAATTTCGTCGGCGAATATTTCCTAAAAAGTTCAAATAGTTTTAACTTTTTTGCGAATTTATGCTTTTAGTGGAATAGGTTTTATAGGTTAGGTCCAAGTACCGGATGATGTAAGCAGGTTAGTAATATATTTTTAAGTCTAGAATGGGCTTAATTAATCTCATTTCTGCAACTAAATTGCGAAAATCGCATTTTAAAAATATATTTCTAACCGAAAATTTTCTTTTCTGGTGTCATTTAGCTGGTGGGTATTTCGTAGTTTTAGAATAATTACCAAAAGGACGCAAACGGAATATAAAATAATATCTCCACCGAAAAAAATTATAATTAATATTATTATCCAATGGTCAAAGTATCTATTCTACAATTTAACTAATGAACCCAATGCCTGAAAAGAATAAACAATTAAATATAGCAAAGCAGTCAAGAAATTTGAGGTTAATTCACAATTATGGTAGAATTCGTAAAAAAAATAAAAAATTTTGCCGCGAATAATTTTAAAGCTGAAAATGACAGTTTATGTCAAAAAAGGCGAAATGCATGTATTGTAGGTAAGCAAAATTTTACCGAGTGATTGTTAAAAGATTCTATTAAATGAATTGTGTTACATATCATAATTAAAGTTTACACACCTAATTTCAATTACACAATATGAATTAAAAAACTAAACCAAACGTATCCCTAATAAATCTAAACTTGACCTTTACGAGATATATTTAACCCACTGTGTTGGCTGATCGTCCTTGCTTGACGATTGTGTCCGATATAATCCGATAACATACGAGGCGCCCTTTAAGTCGGAGTCCTCATCTATCCCTCTCTAATTTGATTGCTCTGTCTTACTGTCCTCTCTTTACATTAAATACTCTTTGCTAGTACTTTTTAACCAATCAAAATGGGTTTTTTGATAGGGCGCCATAGCAGCGCATGTATTTTATCGGAAATTTTTCTCTCTACGGTAGGTAACCAACAGCGAATAATTATAGTGGAAATTTGTTGACATAATGACAAAATTTTATTTAAACGTATTTACATTTCGCAAAAACGCACTTAACTTTTGTATAAACTAAAATTTTGATAGGTACATCTCATGCTGCGAAGGTGTTTTTTGTATTATTCTGCCACCTCCTACCTTCTTAAAGGCGAAAAAGCTGAACTTAAAAATAAATATATATAAAATATATACATAATCTTAGACATTTTTCCATTTAATAGCTTCAATTTTGAATAATTTAGCTTGGGTTAGTATTTTCGCGAAAGAAGAAGAATCCTAGATATCTCAATGGAGCCCCTTCAGGCATATTATTGCCTTGTTGCAAATAATGGATGGATAAACACAGAAATATTTTTGGAATGGACGCAATTCTTCATCTCCAGCGGACGTCCAACTGCCGTGCATAAATGCCTGCTAATTATGGATAATCATTCAGCTCATATATCAATCCAAGTCTTAGATCTCGCATCAGCAAATAATATAATATTATTAACAGTTCCACCACAAAACCACACACAAACTGCAGCCGTTGGACGTAGCTGTTTGTGGACTTTTTGGGAAATACTTTCAAAAGTCTATTGATAAGAAGTGGCAAAAGTCTCATGCGTCACAGCACGTAAGGTTTATTGATATCGGAGAGATATTTTGCAATGTATACCTACGAGCAGCAGTTCCTAATAATGCGATTAAAGGATTTCAAAAACCGGAACTAGTAGATGTCTTCACGGATGCTGATTTCTTGCCTGCGGACGTGACAGAATGTCATATGGAAATCTCGGATTTAAATACAACCGATAAAAACTCAATTCAGGGAGCCACATGTACAGGGTGGCCCGTTTATTACGGGATGACACCTTACCTCAGAATCTACGGGGTGTACTAAAAAAAATTAATACAAAAATTGTTGGCATTTACTTAAACTTATTAAATATTATTTATATATACAGGGTGTTCGTATTTTCGTGCACAAGTATCAACTTCCTTATTTTTTTAAATGGAATTCCCTATATATTAAGGCATTTTTGAATTCCTCGGAAAATTTTAGATATATTTTTTTGACATATTTTAAATTTTATGTCAAAAATGACGTTTGCAGGTCTAAATATAACTATCAATTTCTCCTATTGAAATCCTTTATTATTTAATTGGAGTTTGTTTTCTTGTAGAAGGGCATCTAATTTAGTGGTCTGTGTTGACATATTTTTAATAAATAAATACAGGGTGCTCAAAAACTAACATTAAAAATTTAAATGAAAAAATCGTTAAAAGTAATTTTTTTCAAATAGAAACCCCTATTTTTATAATTTTATCTTATTTAGCATTAAAAATAACGGCGACTTTGTATAAAGTTGTCTATTCGAAAAACTTTTAGTTTTCGAAATATTGGCAATTTATATATAATATAATAAATTGTAAAAATGCTATGCGGCTTTTAAGTGTTGTTATTAGTTGGTCATGACGGCGAGGCGTGGCGAAAAAAAAAACAATCGAGCACTACAGAAATGACACTATTTCTTGTCGTCTGACAATACACCTACTTATTACTCCAGCTGGAACGATTAAGTTATTAACCTTTCGTCGGGCGCAGCGGTTCTAGCAGATACCAGAGTCTTTCTTTGGCATCGTATATGGTAACCTATAGTATTAAAATCCCCACCGCATAGGACCTCTCCTATAAAGTGTCTAGAAATGTGCACACGCTGACCAATGGTAGTGTTCTTCTCTATGCTAAAATGTGATATTTATAATTCGTAAATTATAACGTAATCAGATGCAGTGTATCCAAGAGATCTTTGCCACGTGCTCATTAATCCTTCTAACACAAACTGCCACGAACGTATCGATAGCTGGTCTAAAAATAAGAGGCTACCTATGCGGTGGGGATTTGAACACTATAGGTTACCATACACGATGCAAAAGAAAGACTATTGTGTCTGCTAGAACAGCTGCGCCCGACGAAATGTTAATAACTTAATCATCCCGGCTGGGGTAATAAGTAAATGTATTGTCAGACGACAAGAAATAGTGTCATTTCCGTAGTGTTCAATTGTTTTTTTTTTTCGCCACGCCTCGCCGTCATGGCCAACTAATAACAACACTTAAAAGCAGTATAGCATTTTTACAATAGAAAAATGTTAAATTGACAATATTTCAAAAACTATACGTTTTTCGATTAGACAACCTTATACAAAGTCACAACCTTATTTTTAATGCTAAATAAGATAAAATTATAAAAATAGGGGGTTTCCATTTGAAAAAAAATGTATTTTAACGACATTTTTATTGTTAGTTTTTGATCACCCTGTATTTATTTATTATAAAATAATGCCAACACAGACTACTAGAGTAGATCTCCTTCTACTAGTAATCCAACTCCAATTAAATAATAAAGGCTTTCAATAGGAGAAATTGATAGTAATATTAGACCTGCAAACGTCATTTTTGACATAATATTCAAAATATGTCAAAAACGGTTAGACCCAGGTATAGGATATTATATATAAAATATATGTAGATTTTTCTGAGGAATTCAAAAATGCTTTAATATACAGGTTATTCTATTTAAAATAAGGGAGTTGATACTTGTCCACGAAAATACGTAATCTAAAATAATAATACTTTAAAAATTTAAGTAAATCCAAACTTTTTTTGTTACACCCCGTAGATTCTGAGATAAGGTGTCACCCCATAATAACCGGACCACCCTGTACATACATAAATAAATAAGATTAGCCCCAATATTAATGACTTACCCTCAGTAGCTGCGTACAATCTTCAATATGGAGATGATAGCCAGCCCTCGTGCACAGCAAGTGATCTCAGTGAATCTCACAATTTAAAACCTGAAACCCTTTTAACAACCGATAAGGGCGATTCTAAAAAAAATAAAATACCCAAGTACACGAGACGTTTATCGACTGCACAGTCAAAACGAAAAACGCAGAAATGGGGGTCTTAACATCCTCACCCGTAAAAGAAGAAATAAGAATTAAGAGCAAAGCAAAAACAGAAACTGTAAAATGGAAAATAGGAGCAAAGTTAAACGAACCAAAAAACTAAAAATGCCAAAATCCCCTATGGAAGTATTTAAACCAGAAGAAAATGCAGTGCCATGTCTTTTATGCGATGCTATCAAGGTGTAGTCTTTATGTGTGACAACTGTAGACAAGCTGTCATATCTCCTAGGAAATAAAGATAGTTCTATGTTTCGACAAATTTGCCTACGTCTTCTTGTTTTAAATTTTAAATACCTACCTAAGGTATTTTTAGTTGTACTCGTGTTTAGGAATATTTTCTAATATGGGTTTTCTTTTACTTACACTAAGTTTTATTTTTTATAGGTATCTACTGTTTTATCTTCTTAATAAGTAATTTATTTTAGATACATGCTTTTTATTTTTTTTACTGATTTATTTTTTAAATAATGTATTTTACAATATATTGGAGTACCGTTAATGTTTTACTAGTCAATTACATTCAAAATATTTCAACAACTGTCTAAAGTTTGTATAAATAAAAGAAAATGTTAAACATTTGTACGTGCGATTCCTACTGCCCTATATGATTCCTTTTCCCAAAATTAGTGATTAGTGAAAGAGTCAATATTTTATTTTAGTCTAAGTAATTTGCTAATATCATAAAATAAAACTACTTTTAAGTCACCAATGGATCCTTTCTTTATCAACCTTTCCATCAGATCTGCTATTTTAATTCTTCAACATTAGAAAAATACATTTTTAATTATTTTTCAAACTGACTCCGGCTGCCCGCCTTTCCCCTATAACAGAGAAATCTTAATTATTCCTTATTTAAAAAGTTATTTTTTCATAAAAAATTTTTTAGTTAAAAAATAATAAAAAGAATCAGCTTTCAGTTTACTTTTGTTTATTCAGGTAAATAAATATATGACAAATATTCACTTAATAAAATCAATTATTATTTACGATATTTTGGTTATTTGGACTATTGTAATTATTGTTTATGTGAAAAATTCAATTATTCTATATTATGGCAGGTTGATTGGAAGCAGCGGTTTGTTTTTGCTTTTGAGGTTATAGACTTGACTTTATGAAAGTTGATGATGGCCTGAATCTATTTGCAGATATGGGTTTATTGAGTGCCTATTTCCATGTCCTGTAATTTTAATCAATTGCTGCTCACCAATTCCTATTTTGGTTAAAATTGACTTTTTGATGTCAATTCTAATTGATAATGCACCTATTTAAACCAGGACGAGACCGTATTTTGCCCAACCGGAGTGTTCCAATCTATGGAATTAACTTGTTGCCAGTTTGGATTGGGAGTTAAAAATAAACGATTGATTTTTAGGAGGTTGCCTTTTGTTTGCTTGTTAACTTAAAAAGTCTTACTGGACATATTTCTTCATTGGTTATGTTTGGTATTAACCACTTAGTGTCTGCCAATTTTTTTAACCCCCTTAAGAAGTTTTACAAAAAACTGCGCCCACTTGATTTTCTTTGATGATCCTTTTCTTCTACAAAACATTCCTGGCAATCCTGGCATGCTGAAGCTCTTTCATTACCTCTCCAAGCCAACTCATAAGCAGCAATGTGAAAACCTCCTTTGCAAACCCTCTGGTGTGTTTTCATCCCAAAGCTCAATATATTTTTTTTAATTCTGCTGTTGATAAAGCTGATGAACTTTTTTTTCTTTTTGATGGATCTTTTGACAACTGGAGACCCTTAGCATTTTTTGTAGTTCTCGCGTTTTCAAATTCTGAGTCAGAAAAGGGATTGAATTTGCGTTTATACCTTTTAACAAAATGTTCTTGCAACTGCTTGGCAGTAGAATTTCATAAACCTGTCACTACACTCTCCTTGCAGTCTTTCGAGTTCTGTTTGCACATATTAAAGCCATAGTCTTCAAGAATAAGTGCCAGTTCCTCCACAGGTATATCTGCTCTATCAAAATCATACGACTTTTCTAAGCAAAATTTTGTAAACTGCCTCCAAATATTTAACTTGGATTTCTTAGTATTCGCGGGTGTTAACTGCTGAATCTCCTGACGAATTCTTTCTTGACCGAAACGAATCATTCTGCTCACGCCGCGCCACAGGATTTTTTATAGAAAAGTGATTTAAAAATCACTTTTCTATGGGACTTTTGCTACAAAACTGACAGCTTTCAAACTCAAATACTTCGTAAATTAAGGTTTTACTTATTTACTATGGCAACTGAATTACTAAGTCAATCAAATTTCTTATGTTTTGCTGGTGTCATGTCAAAAAATTAGGAATTGTCAAAAATCAAAAAATATAATTTTAAAATTATTTTAAACACAATTTGTTGAAAAATTTTCTTACCGAATAGCACGAGAGGTTGAATAAATCCTGACATTTTTTCTCGCTCATGAATATTTTTAGAAAATTATCCCTCGTCTTCGTAATTTTCAAAATATCCATGAGCTCGAAAAAAATTCCGAAAATAATTTAACCTCTTGTGGTATTACTAGTGAAAATACCCTGTATGCTACTACATTATAAAATTATATGTAAAATGCTGAAAAGTTTGATAACTAATCCCAAACACTGGGCCTGAAATCACTTGTTTTCGAGACACTGAGGTTTGAAAAATGGCATTTCCTACGACCATGCTGAAAAGTGTACTTTTCAGGAAGATATGCATTAGAGTGAATTATCAGGTTTTGATTATGTTATTTATATATTAGGACCTTTATGTTTGCAATGATACGTTGAATACTATGTTAAGTTCATTAATTTTAATTTTAACATGTATTTATTATGTCCGTGTTACCTATGATTTAATGTTATTTATTAGAATATTCAGCATATGCTTTTCTAAAAGACTTGACATTCCTCATTAAGGACAATAAGTCTTGTCGAGTTGACCGAACTATTGCAAATGTTTCTATTGATATTGATCAGAAACTTTCAAATTTCGCGCTTGTATGTAGTTCGTAATACATATTGACTGCTTCACGTTCTTGAAGCGAATACTTCTTTGGTTTCATGAGAGTGATTTTTCAAGGCCTCGTCACATCACGTCACAATTTGCTGAGTCACGTCACGATTTATTCAATAAAAACACAACTTAATATAGGCAACTACATAAACAGAAGAACCTTAGACTAGAGTACATGGAAATGAATCAATAAAACTGCGAACCCTCTAGAATAGCAAGCGCAATATAGAAGTATTCACTTCTATCACGTGTACTGTGATACTCGCGACTTTTTTTTAATGTTTGACTGATGACTGATGAGATGTAAAAGATTGTTCTGATGGATTTTGAGAATGAAACGTGTTAAAAAATAAAATACAGCTTCTTTCAAAAAATCAAGTTTTTATCATTCAACATTAACAAAGTCGTTCATTTGGTACACTCCTAGAAATTTCGTGTTAAAGACTTTCTTCAGAGACTGTGGCCCGATGTATCCACATATTGGTAACTTTAAGTAGAAGATAATAATTGTCATAGAAACAATTGTTGCAGCAATGATATCCGCGGTATTTATGAGATTAATATATCGGCCCTCACTGAAATAATTGATAGAAGCAAATGTAGCGTATACAGGATGTTTAACGTCGATGCGAAATCTAAAATGGTTCGAAAACTATATATTTTCGAAAACAAATTGCAAAATAGTCGGTTGGTTTATGCCCTACATTCTCATTTCTTGACAGATTGGCGAAGGCCTTGTGTTTATTTCTGCTTTAGGTATGCATTTGGACCAGATAGGTAGGTGAGATATTCTCAAAAACGAATCGTTTTTGCAAAAAAAAACAAAAGTCAACCTTGGTTCAGTTTTGATTAGTACATTTAAATATGCTACTAAAATTACAAATTAATTAGAAAATTCTCAAGGTAGCAAATGGTAAAAGAAAAATAAGTGAATCAGTGTGTGCGAAATCTAAAAAGTTAATTACAAAAAATGGGAAAAACCTGTTTTTCCTAACATTTCAATGCATCGTATTTACCCGAAACAAGGTATTTTCGGACACAACTTTATTGAACTTTTTTACTTATTTTTAACTGCGAAGTTTCCTGATTATAATTTTAACCTTCCTGCATAATTTATTTTTTACTATATTCTCAACAAAGGCTAAGAAAATTCTCAAATATTTTTGACATTAAAGTAAAATTTGGCAATTTTACATCAGTGCTAAGTTTATTTTGATTAAGTGCTAATTAAATTATTTATAAAAATATTTTTGACCTTTATTTTCACATATTTCTGTTAAAAAGCTTCTACTTTCTTCTAAGCTCATCAAGATGAACACTTATTTGGTCACTTTTATTTTAAATTCTATACAAAAACATCACTACCAAGTTCTACTTAAACTGATATTAACATCCATATATTAAAACCCTTTTCTGATCCATTTTCCCATAGCCAATGTTTATCAGCCAGAAAATGTACCTATTCAGTGACTGGAAGTGTGACAACATGCAAAGTTATTTGGAAAATTGTTCGGGAAAATGAGCGTTGTGCGTGCGGCATGTAAATGGACAATCCATAAATAAATTATTAAAAGTATATCAAGCTTGGAGGAAATCAATAAGAAACGCCGTATTTTTTACTATTGTAAATATTTTATTTTTTAATTGTTATTTAATTATTTGAGTTCATTACTTTGCAACTGGCTAAAATATGGGGAGAACAATATTATTCGACTATTATGAACGTTTTAGTTAATCATTTATTTTGTATTAAATTAGCCGATTATTCGACTTTAAAAGCAGTTTCGGACTTTTATTACGTCCATTATCAATTTATATGAAAACGGTCCGTAGCAAATCAATGGCCGTTATCAAATATTGATATCGGTTGGTGATTTTGTAACAGTCTGATTCTGCCACTATAATAGTATATTAAGATACTAGTTTGAAAAGACCATATTTTTTCGCACGAGCACGAAATTAGGAAACGACCCGCTTGCGTGTAGTTTCCTAACGTGCGAGTGCGCTAAATGTCTTTTAAAACGTGTATTTTATACATTTCGCTATTTATCTTTAAATATAAATCAAGCATTAACGGCCAAGCTTTAAGTTAGCTCCATTAATTTTATTATTTTTTTATACATTTATCTGGTCGATTGATTTAATCGTTGTGGCCGTTATTAATTAATATTATTATTGCTACACTAATAATTGGTGTAGCTACTAGCACACACATACGTATATGCAATAAGCTTAGGTAAACCAAAGTGATCACTTCGGATTGTAGTGTTTAGAGCGTTTAGGTGTAAGGCATACAGTACCAAGATAACAACAGAATTGGTCTCATTACAATCATCATATTGTAGGTACCATTATTATTAATTACTTAACAATCTTTTGACATCCCTTCGCCTGTTAGATTCAACAATTTCATAAACTTTTTCTAAAATATTCTTATAAATAAAATTCTTGTCGCCTTTAAATTGCAAAAGTTTCACAGTAAGATTGATGCTGTTGAAAAAAAACCTAGAAGCCAATAAATTGATCAGTTAATTTATAGTATGTTTTCTTGTTAAGTTAAGATTGACTTTCTTTGTTTGATAAGCGTGCCTAACAACCTCGTAAAACACCAGCGGAGCTTTTCCAGTTTAGTTGGTAAGAACTGGTGGCACTCTTGAACTCCGCTCCCGGAGCCGGGTATTGCAAACACAACTCTCCGGTGTTAGGTTTGTTTTAATTAAAATCTTTACTTGTTTACCTTTTAACTTTAATAAGAAAAAACGTGTTGCAATTTGTCAAATATGGTATTTTAGTGTACAAATTCTAGTCAGCGGTTAACCCCTCGCAATTTCTCCAATATTGTAAAAAGCATATTTTTTTTACAATAGATTTACTAAAACCACGGCTAAAAGAAGGCTGTAGACCATCTATTTTCTAAATTGCCATAGCTAATTACAAAAAATATCAAAATACGGCCAAGTAAAGATGAAAAGATCAAAAATATTGATGAGTTAAATTTGTCAAAATCCCTTAAAATAAGCAAAATTGAGTTTGAGGAGCACGAAAAAAAACATACATTTTGATAATTTTGGGGAGTTTATTGTCAAATTTTCTACAAGATTGGAAATTTCAAACAGACCCTCTTGAAGAAAGATGTGGCAAATACAGGCAAATAGCAGAAGGTCATTCTCATATTTCTGGGCGGCAATTATATGAGACAGAGAAAAGACTTAGAATTCAATCTATATTAACATTTCAGTCTCGCAGTTTTGGCCCTATTAATGTTAATAAGTTCTATGAGCCATTTGATTATGACCCAGATGAAAATTGCTCTCAACAGGACTTTTCCCAAATTAAAACTACAAACAAATAATGGTGAGCACTTTCAGGATATCAAAGATGTATTGTTGGTAATTACATACTTAGGTGGTTATTGTTGCTATATTACATAAAAAAAAACTAAAATGTGAGCTGTAAACAAAGATTGGTATATGACAAGCAATTTATTGTTAAGGACAATTTTGATCTCATCAATAAATTAAATCGTAGTTTTCATAAAATTATATGATTAAAATTGCCGGCCTACATGCACGACGTCACACGTCAAGCACTAAAGCCTTGTTATGGAGTATTAGACACATGATAAAAAATTCGTGAGAACAACAAATATAATAATAAGGATAATAAAATCCTTTTTCTTTATATTTTCTAGACAGATGGGACAGCTTTCTGTTCCATCCATCTTAATCTTCTTACATGTTTTTAATTTGGTTTTTCAACTTCCGCTTTTGCGTTGTTTTTTTTTTATTTTTGATTTATTTTAAGTTTATAAAGCGGTAAACTTTATACTGAGCATTGAAATCGTAGTAATGATAAATTCAAAGTTACCATGCTTTTATTCAATGGAAATGGGGGTAAAAATAGTGCAACGTTAGCTAATTCTAGACTGCTGTCAACCATGTACCGAGTGTCCAACAAGTCGTCTATATCTCGAAAAGTAATTGTCGTATAGACTTACGGTAAAAAATTTATGACTAAAGCGGCCAAGAGAAAATGGTGGAAATTATTTTTAAGTTTCCAAAATGGCCGCCAGGGGGCGTATTAGCCATCTTAAATTTTAACCGTTTTTTGCAAAGTTTTCTTAAATTAAAAATAGTAGAATGCATTGCCAATTAAGAGCCGAGATAAATTCGATTCTTTTTTCTTAAACACTTTTTACTTTCTCTCTTAAAGGTGTGTTCGAAAATTTGCAGAAATAAAAGTCAATAACTTCAAAATTACTGAACGGATCTTAATAAGCTTAAAATCGCTGAAAGGGGCTTCTCTTAGGCTATCAACCGGAACATAGAAGAGAAAGGGCAAATTGCCGAAAACCAGTACGGTTGTAAAAAGGGGGAATCGGCAATACACACTGTAAAGCATGTCACAGACCAGGCAAGAACTAGAAGCAGAGGAGAAAGGTTGTTTGTTCTACTGACCCCAGATGTGAAAAACGCTTTTAATACAGCACCTTGGTCGACAATTCTGAGAGAACTCTGGGAGCGAGGATTAGCCGAATACCTCCAAAATATAATTCAAGACTATTTTACAAAAATAGACGCAAAACGGTGGAAAACGAAACCATAGAAATGAAAGCAGGAATTCCCCAGGGATCAGTACTGGGACCACTTCTTTGAAACATCTTCTATGATCCCATCCTAAGACTCAATTATGAAGAAGGAATAGAGGCGGCTGGATACGCTGATGATCTGGCACTGGTGGTTGTCACAGGAAATAGGCTAGACTTGATAGAGAAGACGAACAGGTCATTAGAGATGGTAAATGAATGGATGCAGGAAAATCATATGGAGCTTGCGGCCGATAAAACGGAGGCTGTGATTTTACATGGAAAGAGAGAGAGGACTGGCATAATCTTCAAATTGGCGGGCATGCAAGCAAGACCGGGAAAGACATTGAAATATCTGGGTATGCACATAGGAGAAAACTTACATTTTGGCCATCACGTAGAGAAAATAATAAATAAGGCGGAGGAAAGGGTAGCTTTTCTTGCCAGGATGTCAAACATCGCTGGTCCCAGGTATGAGAAGAGACTCTTACTTTACACTACGATGCAGTCAATAGTGTTATATTCCAGTATGGTTAGAGATTTTAAACATAAACAGATATAGGAAGAAGCTAGAAAGTCTACAAAGAAAGACACTGATCAGAGTAGCATATGCCTATAGAACTGTTGAGATTTTAAAAGGGTTGTACTGAGAGAAATTATGACAAACTCACGTAAAAACAACTTTATTATGAACGAAAAACGAATGCTTACAAAAAAGCTGATCAAAAACAGCAAAAACAAGTAAAACTATGTACTACTTCTAGTGACCAAACCAATTCCAGAACGGAAAATTTCAAATTTAGGTCTGGCTAAAGGTTTTATCATTATGTCTGCAATTTGCGTATCACTAGATACATATGTGATATAAAATTCACCATTAACATATAATTCACGTACAAAATGGTACTTTACATCGATATGCTTTGTACGTGCATGAAAAACAGAATTCTTAATCAGTTTAAGTGCGCTTTGGTTGTCAATGGATAAAGTCGGTTTTACTACATCTACACCTAATTCAGTTAAGATGGGTTTTAACCAAACTAAATCTTTTGCCGCGATAGCCGCACTTACGTATTCCGCTTCCGTTGTAGATTGCGCAATACACTGTTGTTTCTTTCTCAACCAAGTTACTGTCGCCGCCGCACCCCCGAATTTGCAAATAATATCCGTTATCGATTTTCGAGTTTTAATTTTATTCGCGAAATCCGCATCACAAAACACTTCCAATTGTCCTCCAGTGTTGTACTGTAGTCCAACATCCCTCGTACCGTTGATGTACCGAAGAATCCGTTTTATCAAATGTTAAGGAGCATCGGTGGGGTTCTCAAGTGCAACATTCACCGCATATGCAATATCGGGTCTAGTTATGACCTGGAGAAATATTAAACTCCCAACTATTTCGCGATATGGAAAGGACTTTTCCATTTCTGGAGAATCTGTAAAACTCCATCCTGGCCCTATGGTGATAGACAATGGTTTGGATTCTAGCATTTCATATTCCGTTAAAATTCGGGTGGCGTAACATTTTTGCGTAATAACTATGGAGCCATCATTGTCTTTTTGAAGCTCAAATCCAACAAAATTTCGAACAGTCATGGTCACTTTTGTTTCAAATTCATTCTGAATTTTGTTAAGCAAAAGATCAGATTCTTCTTATTTACTTGACACTATCAGTCCGTCATCAACATACAATAGTATTATTAGCAGATGCCCACACAAGGATCTGAAGAACTCTCCTTAAATCCAAAATTTCGCAAAAAATCCGTAAATCTTCGATTCCAACATCTTGGTACTTGCTTGAGACGATAAAGGCTTTTCTGCAACTTACAGACTTGTGATGAACCATCCTCGAAACCTTTTGGTTGATGCATGTAAATACCTTCGTCAAGTTTTCCATATAAAAAGACGGTCTTGATGTCAAATTGCCTTAAGTGTAGTTTTTGTCTGGCAGCGAGACTTAGAACAACACGAATAGTATCAAAGCAAGCTACTGGACTAAAAATTTCGTCAAAGTCCCTGCCACTTTGCTGCGCAAAGCGTCCCTTAAACTGTTCAATTTCTTCATTTTCATTGCACTTAATGCGATAAACCCATCGATTGGAAATAATTTTAGTGTATTTTGGTTTATCCACTAAAACCCACGTCTCGGTCTGCTGAAGAGAGTTCATTTCCTCACGCATGACATTTAATCACATATCTGACTGCTTTGATGACATGGCTTCTTCATACGTCATTGGTTCACTGTTGGCAATCCACGCAACCGGTATTACATTGAAATCAGGAGGTTTTATTTCTAGGACGAAGTTGACGTCTTTCTGGAGACTTTTCTTCTGCCTAAGTTTCTATCTATCTGGGTTCTACTGGTGTTTCATCCTTTAAAGGATTCTCATCATCTTGAGTTTGATCCACTTTACACTCAAGTTCAGTTGACTTATACACCTGTTTTTCTTGTTTAAAGATGACATCATGGCTTACACAAACATCATGAGTCTCTGGCACCCATATACGATATGCATCAATACCTTCAAGATACCCAACCAGAAACCCTTTTAGAGCTTTCTTATCCAGTTTTCTGCGCTTTTGTTGCGGTACATGAACGAAACAATTGGTACCAAATACTTTCAAGTTATTCATCCTTGGTGTTTAATTAAACCATAACTTATAGGAGCTTTTACTTTTGTTCTTCGATGGTCCAGTTCTGTTCAATACATAAGCTGCTGTATTAACAGCTTCATCCCAAAGAAATTGCGGAAGAAGTGGTTTAACATGTAGCATGGAACGAGCAGCTTCCATAAGTATGCGATTCTCCCGTTCCGCACATCCATTTTGTTCTGGGCAATAAGGAGTTGTTACTGTGTGCCTTATTTCTCGTTTGCTCAAAAACTTTGCTACATCTTCATTGACATATTCTTTGCCACCATCTGAACGCAACTCAATGATATCAGTGCCAACTCTTTAAGTTTATTTTTGACTTCTGATTTCTCACGAAGAAAATAAACTTTACGGTAACTACTAAAGTCATCCTTGAAAGAGACAAAATAACTCTTTTTCCCTGGACTTGGATCTCTATATAGACCAAAAAGTGTTTAACAAAAAAGAATCGAATTTATCTTGGCCCTAAAATGGCAATGCGTTCTACTATCTTTAATTTAGGAAAATTTTGCAAAAAATAGGTTTTAAAATTTAAGATGGCTATTACCCCCTTTGGCGGCCATTCTGAAAACTGAAAAATAATTTCCAACATTTTTTCTTGGCCGCTTTACTCAATTTTTTTTTAACCGTAAGTGTTTACACAATTAATTTTCAAGATAAAGCCGAGTAGGTGCCATTCTTTTTTTGCTACCCGGTACTGTAAATAAATAGCTTTACTCAAATTAAGCAGCAAAGATGTTAAGTAGTGTGAGAACGAGAAGGAAACCACCTTAGAATTTTGGTGTACAAGCTAATAGAATTTTTAGAATTTATTGGCATTTCTTAGAATTATTAGAATTTTTTAGAATTTTAGATCATTTGACAAAGAAATCAGGAGGAGCTCAAGGACGAGTGAATAAATCTGTGATGACTGAGCCAATAATGTTCACAAATAATACCGAGAATATCACCCAATTTGCCTCGCAATCTTCTGTTAAGAAGACAGAAGGGATAGTTGTACAAAGTAACAACATGACACAATAAAATTCGTTTTTAAAGAATGCTGAAAGAATGGGCAAAAACAAAAATAGACGAAGTGGAATGGATTGACCATGAATTTGAAGATAAATTTAACAACATTAAATTTGAAACGACTAAGGTTGCGGCGAGGGTTGCAGATATTGAAAAGTGATACAAAAATGTACTAATTTGTCAAATAACTTGTTTTTGTCAAAAGCAAATTACCGTTTCAAAATTGGGAAATTAAAAAAAAAGCATGTGATCCAGGGTAAGCGCGTTGGGTCTGTTCTAATTATTACAACCACTTCCTAAAAAAAATTCAAGATCTTAAAGGTCATCATGAATCAGGTGTTGATATCGAAGTTCGATATCTGAAGGACACTAATGGTCAAAATCGAGTTGAAGTTCTTCAAGAAGATCAAGAATTAGATGATAACAGAAGCTTCGGCATAGATCAATAATTGGATGCTGATGGAAGTTTCACAAGCAAAGAAAAGAAGTGGACTTCCTTGAAGTACAGTCGACCAGAACGACTTGGAAGGAAAAGAGAATCGTTACACATAAATCAATCACTAATAACCAATTTTGTTACTTTAATTCTTAATATATCCACCATTATTGAAGAAGACGCTGACCACTCTAAAGAATTTACAGAAGCTGCAAGTAATTTTTCATGTGCTGAAACAAATAGAATCCATGCCTTTTTAAATCATCTCTCTAGCAAATATAAATAAAGGGCCAGTACATGCAAACCGTTACGAAAGAAGATTTAAAAAATTTTGCACTGTATATTTTTTATGTTGGCGGAAAACTCCTGTACGGAACTCTACAGAACAATCTAAAAAATATTTTACTTTCAATTACTACATTGCAAAGATTTCGATCCCAACAATATTTTATTAAAGAGGAAGGAGTCCTGAACTTTGAAGGTTTAAGTGCTTTCTTGGAGCAGCATGGTCTTCCGAAAGTAGTATGGATATCTGAGTTTAGAACGAGAATTACGGGTAAAATAGAATACAATTCTTCCACGAATAAAGTAATGGTGTTTGTAGCGCCTCTATCGGAGGATCTTCTCAAAAGAGATATATTTCTGGCTAGAAATGCAAAAGAAATAGAATCATATTTCCTAAATTTTAACAGAGGAAATTATGCCTATATAATTATGGCTCAACCAGTGAGTCCAGATGCCCCAGCATTCTGTATCTCTATTTGCGACGGACAACAGGTTTACCTACAAAGAGGTTTTACAAAAATGGGATAGAATCATTTCTGAGGCATCAAAATTTGAAATTAAAATTTTGGGATTTTCGTCTGATGGTGATACCAGACTACTAAAAGCCACGAAACACAAATCAGCATTTATAAGTAAGAAAAACTTAACTTTACTACAGGATTGGTGTCATATAGATGTTTCAAAGAATGACCTTTGTTTCCTACCCTACAAGATTCAATCCACATTCTTACAAAACTAAAAACTAGATTATTGGAGCCAGGAATATGTTTACCATTAGGAAACTATCTTGCTAGCTCGGAACATCTCAAACAACTAATTGCATCTGTTAATAAAAGTCATCATTTACTGACCAAAATGGATATATCTCCCGAAGATAAAATGAATTATAAAAGTGCTGAAAAAATCAAAATGTTCAATTTACTTGAAAATGATGCAATATATAATTGACTCCTTAATTGCTTCTAATGAAGATTTGGAAGCACGTAATTTTAAAATTTGGTATGCTGTATTTGTTTTAAGATATTGGAGGAAATGTATAAAAGACCATCAAAACTACATTCTGTAGTATAACGTACCCGGGTCGATTCAACATAGTTGAATCAGATAAGTAAAATTGTGGTTTGCCTTTATTTTGCCAATGATCGTCAAATTAGATTAAAAAGAAATGGATTAAAAAGAGGACCAATACCTACGTTGTGTTATTATTATATCTTGCACAATTTTACTCACTCATTATGCGCTTCAACGGAACACATTTAGGGAAATTTGAGGGAAAGGTGCGTCATGTAAATTAAACCACAGATTCCTAATACGCCTAATTTATTAAAGAAAAACGTGCCGGACTCAGCCTGGAATTCACGAGGGGAAAGAGTACGGCAGAGAAACCCTCGATCTAAATTCCTAAACCGAATTATGCTGAATAATCTATTAGTATTTTAATTAATTAAATTACTGTCTCCCGTACCACAATTCGCAGTTCCACACTTGCAACAATACATTTAAAACTGAAGAGGTTTTTGTTAGTTAACCAGACGCCGCTGGTAGGTACTGAGGTCCTGGATTACGGAGGCTACCCAGCTATTTAGTTGCAAATATGGGACAATACCGTAGAATAGTTTCAAACTTATCTCTAGAATGATCATTATATTTATTACTAGGATATTCTCCCGTTAGGGTAGGAAATGGTTAGTATAGATTCATCAAGGCCCTTGTGTACTCTCTCACTCATTCTAATATTAAAACCCTAGCACGAAAAGACAGCAAATAATACATTTTATGTTTTCACTTAAAGCAGTGTTGTTCACAGCATAACACGATTTCATTAAATATATACACAGGTTATGTAATCAAATATGAATTATCCATGAAAATAGAAGGAATATTTATGCAAATTATGTTTATAACAATATCCAAATATATACACATGTTATGCCATCAAATATGAATTATTCATGAAAATAAAGAAATATTTATGCAAATAATGTTAATAACAATATCAAATATATACACATGTTATGCCATCAAATATAAATTATCCATGAAGATAAAGAAATA
>MU181935.1:159645-171453 GCA_016904865.1 Pissodes strobi | reverse complement strand
ATATTAATTATCAATGAGATTAGTAGAAATATTTATGCAAATTATGTCAACAACAATATGAAAACGTATATACATGTTAGGCCATCAAATATTAATTATCAATGAGATTAGTAGAAGTATTTATGCAAATTATGGTTATAATAATATCCAAATATATACACATGTTATGCCATCAAATATGAATTATTCATGAAGATAAAGAAATATTTATGCAAATTATGTTAATAACAAAATGAAAATGTATACACATGTTAGGCCATCAAATATTAATTATCAGTGAGATTAGAAGAAACATTTATGTAAATTATGTTAATAACAATATGGAAATGTATACACATGTTAGGCCATCAAATATTAATCATCAATGAGATCAGAAGAAACATCCATGTAACTATGTCACTAACAATATCAAAATATATACACATGTTATGCCATCAAATATGAATTATCCATGAGTATAAAATATATAATGGTACAAACTATAAAAATAACAATATAATAAGTTTCACTTTACCGACTTGCAATGACATAATATTGCAACACAGAAGCAAAACAATTCACCAAAACAAACCGTACACTCCGATGACTTCTGACTCTCTATTTTTCGTTCTCCAGCAATACCTTTTGGATCCTCCAAAAAACCTCGCAAAAACTCGACTTCAATTTATGACTTGTTTTTATCTTTTACATGTATAAGGGGTGTCTCAAAATATACACATATATAGGGTGTCTCAAAAATGAATGTATCAGGTCTAATGAAAGAGTATTTTAAAGATGTGGGTTATCTCAATTCTAACAGAAAATTTCATTTCACTCAATTCTTATACGTGTGTGGAAATTAACGCACACATGTTGATAAAGCTGATTAAAAGGTTCCAAACCGATGACAGCAAACTGAAGATATGTTCTGGCCCAGTATATTTAACAGTCAGTCATGTGAAAGATTGTTTAGGTCGGCGCGATCAATGAGATCTACTCAATCCACAGTTGTTAATATTAGTCAAGATTTTAGTATTAGGGACTTATTTAACAGAATTGATCGAATAGGATATATAAATTATATTGTACGGGATCTCAAGGGAACATTTGTTTTTGCAAGGGAATAGAAAGAAGAAGATATTAGTAAAACTCTAAAAAAGATATAGATGTGATTAATATGTCATTAGAAGAGGCTTTTTGGATGTAAGTAATCTTGGAATGACTGTTGAAAAAAATTATGCATTTAAATTACTTTTGAATATTGAAGACTCGATTGAAGAAAGCCTCGAAAAAGCCCAAGAATGGAACCTCCAAGAAAACCGTGAAAATATGTCTGAAAATCTTGGCGAAACTTTTTTTTGCGATATTGAAGTGCCTAACGAAGGAGTAAGTACAGACTTTGAAAGAAATGTGCTTGCTAATGATTTAATACTTGTTCAAGATGAAAATCTTTTAGAGGACAACATCGACTTAAGCGATTATTCTGATCAGCAAATTGATATAACTGAGGACAGCCCTTATCTAAGAGTAACCTTACCCAGTAATAAAGTGCGAGTCATTAAAAAAATAATCATTTGTTTGGTTACTCGATGAGGGAAATGGTAGGGTAAGCACGGATCGACTAAAAAGATTTGTGTCAAATAAGAAACGTAAAAATGATATAGATGTCAGACCATCTACCTCACAATCAAGAAAAAAAAGCCAAAAACCAAAATATATAAAACGAAAACTTAATCAGAATCGAGATCAGAATATAAAGAGAAAAAATAATGATTCTGACACAGATCTTTCTTCCGATGAAGATGTTACTTTTATGGAATCTTACGATTCTCGCTATTTTGAAGAAGAAAGTCCCTCCGAAAATATTAGAGAAATAAAAAGTATTGTGGAGATTAAACAAGGAGATTTTGTACTAGTATCATTTGTAGGAGGGAAAAGAAACACACAAAAGTTCAATTATATATGCATTGTGCAAGATATTATTGAAGATGATGTCAAAGTTATGGCACTTAACAGTAGAGACTCTACAAAAAAAAAACATACATCGTTTGTAAAATGGAGTCGGATAATTGGATTACTAAATACACCTCATATTGTTCATACTGGAGGAGAGTTAGGTATGTGTTTAGAGGCAGCATAGAAGAAGTATCCGAAATGTAGTTGTTTCTCATGTCAGCCGGCTTAACAAAATAACTAGGTATATTTTAATCCCGTTTCTCAAGCCGTTTCTACTTTGTTGGAACTGTTTACAATGTTTCCGTTGGTAATTTTGCCAACATACCAAGTCGATATTTTTAGTTCGTTACACCCGATGCTATACATGATATGTAGGGGCGACCGGGTTTGGTTGTCTCACGGGTTGGTTGTCACTGCTGCCATAACAACAAACCCAGTGAACGAATAAATTCGTTGACCGGCGTCAAAGGCTTGCGATAGCAATACCTCACTGTGGACTTCACTTCAGTCCGCTTTGAAATGTCGTGACGGAGACACGTACCTTTGTCTTTTTCGCATCGTGAAAGTATTTTTTTGCATCTATATTGAATACCGTACGTATATCTAAATTTTAAATATTAATATCATTTTTTGTGTATTTTTGATGTTTAATGTGTGCTTTATAATATGGTTATACAATCTTTTAAATACATATTGATTTGAACTTATTTTGGGAGGATATTTTGTGAAACGTGGTTTGGGGCAGGTTGTCACACGTTGCTGGGGGACGGTATGCACGTGTGACAACCAGTGTCTGATAAAAGTGCTTATTTTCGTTGTCTTTTTGAGGTTTAGCTTTTGTTTGTTCCAGGGCCAGCTGCAAAAATGCCACGCCAGCATAAAAGAAAATCTGCCAGAGGGCTTGTTCCCCCAGCAGTGATGCCGCGTGGTGCCAGAGAAGTGAAAATCTATAACAAATCCATAAGGTCTGTCGCGAGGGATTTTGGAATTAATTATCGAACCTTAACGAGGTATTGTAAAAAACTTACTACCGAAAAACTAAGCGATATAGCCGTATCACCACCATCTACAAAAGTGGGCTACCAAAGGAATCGACAGATCTTTAACGATGAGCAGGAAGCAGAATTGGAAAAAGACCTACTTCTGGCTTCAAGAATTTATTTTGGGTTATCTCCTAAGGAGATTCGGAAAATGGCATTCGAGCTTGCTATTTCCAATAACATGAAAGTTCCAAAGTCTTGGCAATCGAACAAGCTAGCTAGCCCCGACTGGTTTACGTCATTTTTGCAGAGACACCCTTCTTTGTCCATTAGAACACCGGAGGCTACCAGTCTAGCTCGAGCCACCAGTTTTAACCCACATAATATCGGAATTTTTTTTGATAACCTTGAATCCGTAATTAAACGACATAAATTTCAACCACACAACATATGGAACATGGACGAAACAAAGTTGTTGCTCAAAAAGGATATAAGCAAGTTGGTGCTATTACTTCGGCCGAGAGAGGCACACTAGTCACCCTAGCTGCTGCTGTTTCGGGAGGTGGCAATTCAGTTCCACCATTCTTCGTTTTCCCGAGGGTGCATTTTAAAGACCATTTCGTCAGAGATGGACCAATTAGCTGCGAAGGAGGGAGTAATCCGTCGGGTTGGATGTCAGAAGAGTTATTTGTTGCTTTCCTGAAACATTTCCATAACCATTGCAATCAACAAAGGAAAAACCATGTCTGGTGCTAATTGATAATCACAGCTCGCATCTATCCATTGAAGGACTAAATTTTGCAAAAGATAATGGCATAATAATGTTATCGTTCCCGCCACACTGCACTCACCGCCTCCAACCTTTGGACAGGTCGGTGTATGGACCTTTGAAAAAATACATTAACAACGTAATGGATCAATGGATGATAAATCATCCAGGCCAACAAATGACGATATACGAGGTACCAGGAATAATTGCACAGGCTTTTCCATTGTCAGTTACTCCATCCAATATTCTTGCACGTTTTAGAACCTGTGGGATCTCCCCATTTAACCGGGACATATTTCAAGAGCACGATTTCCTGCCGTCGCCGTCGTCTGTCACAGATAGGCCACTAATAACGAATTGTGATGACGAAATCGTACACAATAACGCACAGAGTGAAAACGATAACTCTGACCTCGATGGTAACACTATCACTAATAAACCTGCAACGACTCCATGTAAGAGGCCTGACCTTGAGAGGCCTGACCTTGAAGATACTATATCGGCTGAAAATAAGAGCCCTGTTCCTAGTGCTCATTCTATGACATCACAATGTTTGCCTGGCTGCTCAACGTCAGACCAATCGCTGCAGCATCAAGTGACCAAGAAACCTATCGTGATCACTAGTTCTGCTCCAAGTAGTGCAGGGAGTTCTTTGAAAGTATCATCGCTAGTTTTGAAACCTCTACCAAAAGCTCCTCCACGCAAGTTGCAAGGAGCTGATAGAAGAAAATGTAAATCAGCAATTCTAACAGACACACCGGAGAAGACCTATTTAGAAGAGAGAAAACTGGAACAAGAGGCAAGAAAAAGGAAAGTAACGAAACGTGTATTGAGTGAGGATAAGGAAGGAAAAAGGCTACTAGAATGATAAGTGAAAAAGGAAAGAAAGGAAAAAGAATGAAAAAGAAAGCAGTTTACGATGAAGACGAGGAAGAGGATGAAGTGTTTTGCCTGGTATGCGTGTCTCCATACTCTGATAGTAAGTCCAAAGAAATCTGGATTCAATGCCACGACGCTTGCACACTTGGTCTGCCTTATTACATTAAATTTGCGAAAACTGTGATTCAGAATATTCTTCAGACTGATTCATTTCGTAACCATATTCTTAGGTCTCTAGTTTGTTCGTTATTTTGTATTTTATTACGACTATATTTTTTCGTTTTCGTTAACCTATTCTGTCTGATAAATGTTTGTTTTGTTTTTATTATGACTAAGTATAGTTTTTATTTTTGTTAACAGATTCTTTAGTCTCTAGTTTGACAGAAGTTATTAGCGTTAAGCATATTTCGTTTTTTATTATGAATAAATTATTTTTTGGTATGTTTTTGGTTATACAATAGGTAGGTTAAGTACCTACAACCATCTTTCTTCAATAAAAATTCCTTCGATTTGAATAAGTGTATTTATTTTCCCTTTAATTTATCATGTGACTACCTACCCCACACCATGTGACAACCATCCCTGATACGGAGTTACAAGTCTCATTTTTTTATATAAAAATTTTAAAATTTTTTTGAATGGGTAATGTTAGACAAAAAGTTTTGATGTCTTTTGGAACTAGAATGAATGCACTATCTATAGATATATAAATCTTATTGCTAAACTAAAAAAAAAATGGAGACAAAAAATACAAAAGGAAAAATGTGACTTTCAACCCCGGTCCCTCCTACTTTTATGTTTCCCTATTTTTAAGACATTGTAAATATTTCGCAGCCATAATAAAATCTCTAATAAAATATTTTTGTTTTATTTTTCCAATAAAAATACTACTACTATACTCCATCTTGTCTAAGAGTAAGCTTACCTAAAGTACGACTCCTTAAAATATCATTACTTAATTGATTACTCCATGAGGGTCAAGGAAGAGTAAATACAGATCGGATAAATATATTTTTGGCAAATTTTAAATGTAAAAAAAGATAAACATGCAAATAAGAAATTAAGTGTTTAAGAATGTCCAAAAAATAATCAGAATCTTTTTATAAACTTAGAATTATTTAAAAAATTTTAGAATTTTTTAGAACTTTGTAGAATTTTTTTAAATTTCTTAGAATTTTTTTAAACAATTACATTGAAAATTAGCATTTTTTAGAATTTTTGAATTTTTGGTGTACAAAATTGGATAGGTGGTATCCCCCTCGTGTGAGAACATGATTCCAAGCCATTTTATCTCTAGGCATTCCCGCATTACTTTTTCTTTACTATTTAAGCAGTTTTAATCATCTCCTCATGATGCTAACATGGTTAGCAAAATGGATTAGCGTCTAGTGAGTTCCAAAGTCACGGATAGTCATGACCAATCAAAAGCAAGACGCTAGCGTATTATCCAAAGATTTAGTAAGGAATCCTTGGAATTATCCATGTCTTTACGTTCTAGCGAAACTCTTTCAACGCCTCGGTGCTGTAGTAGGCAGAGTGTTAGTTTGCTTGTCATTCTTGCGCTGCGGGTTCGATTCCCGTCGGTCGCGACAGATGTTTTGTTTACCTTTATTTAAGGTTATGTTTGTTTTTAATTAACTTACTTTTTTTCTTAATTTTGGGTTAGCCTTGGGTTAGTTTTGGTTAGTTCTTGTTGATTGAGCCCCGCCCCCGTAGCGAGCGAAGCGAGCGTAGGGCCATGCGCGAAGTTAACAGTGCGCCTTCACTTGCCTCGAACGCAGAACGCTAGCGACTTGCTTTTGATTGGTCAGGACTATCCGTGACTTTGGAACTCACTAGCGGCTAGTGCGAAATGGGCGTTGAGTGCAAACATTCTGATTTGGTATTGTGGATAAAACGGTGCTATAATCTCGGTTATAGTACTATGAATATTCATTCATCAAAGAGGCACCTTTTCTCCAATTTATACGATATCGTATTTCTTACAAGCAATATTTAGTGGCTTTATAAGACACCCTGTATAGTGTACAGAGTGTCACAAATCCGAGCCTCGCCATTAAGAGTTCGGAAACTATGGACGATGCAAGGTCGATTAGTGGCAGCTTGACATGATGTTTCTGTATATTTTGGACGTCCCTGGAGCTCTTGTTTTTGAACACAGAAAAACTTTTTAAACAAAAGTTGAAGTAGCTGTTTTCTAAATAGCCAGGATTTTTTATTAGATTTTGCGTCATCTGATGAGGCGATCTTGGTGGTTCAGAAAAACTCTGCAATTATGGTGTGAGAAGTTTGTTCGAGATTCTAGTTACTACAGGGGCGCACAAAATATATGAAAACAACTTATACAGGGTGTCCGAGATTCGAGATCCACCACTACTAATTTAAATTTTCTACTGATTTCAGATGTTTCCAAGTTCGTTAAAGTTATATTTTAATAATAATCGAGACTAGTAATAAAATTACCAATTGTCCTTAAAGTACCTATACAGCTTTTTTTTATTATTAAAACTAAACCTGTTACCTCTGTGCCGATTTTATATTGAATTAAGTATATCACAAAATTTTAAGTTTGAGGGACTCACACTCGGACTCACATCTTCTGGTTGGTATCCGAACTCAACATGAGAACTTAACAACCCGAATTAAAAAAAAATTGCTTAGTTTAGACTTACGACTACTTCGTGTTATATGTATGAAATTGAGTCATCAGGAGAATAAAGCCATGAAATAGCATTTTTCTTTAAATTACTGAAAATATAGCAAGTATAGGTACTATTCGAACAATAACATTAGCAATAATACGAGACACGAATCAAGTAGAAGCTCACTCCCTTCGCCAAATTGCGACACACTGACCTAAAAACAGGTTTTAATTGACGACAAGACATAAAACCTTCTGACGACCCATGAAAAGGCCATAAAATCACCCTCCCCGACCGGCATTCCATTCATAACCTCCAAACTTCGATGGAAAACTCACCTTATTCGCCCTCGCATATCATCACTAAAAATATCCAGGTGCGGCCAAAAAATTGGTTTACAAACTGATTTTATGTCAATAGTCCACTGAACTTTCACTGGAAACGGCGAAAATTAGGAGTTTTTTCCGCGTGAAAACCGCGTCCGGAAAACTGCAGACACTAAACACCGTAAACAAGGCAAATGGCGACATTCAAGCGACGTTGCCACGTAGTCATCTAGGAAATCGAGACAATATTATCATAGCTAGATCGTTGTAATATCAGTAATTCAGCAACAATATAAACGTCATAATTGAGTTTTTTTAATAAAACTTCAAACAATAAAAAATCAATTTGGTTCATTTTTCCTTTGGAACTATGAATGGAAAATAAATATTCCATATTGGATGGTATCTAACGTTCACACTCATCATTCTCTAGTCGCTACACGACAGAGTGGACTTGAAAATCTTCTAACTTAACTAACTGTAAGATGTCGACCAATGTATAATCACAAAAATAAATGTCATTTTAGATTTAAATTATAAATATTCTTTAATCCACCAGACAACGCTATAACACAAATCCCAAGGTGTCGAAATCACAGCAATGCTCATAATGTGGCCTGCAAGATCTTCCGACTTAGCTCCACCTGACAACATTCTATTGACATTTCATTAAAAACAGAAGAATACGTTAAGAATGATATAACTGTACGCAATAAAAGAACATTCCTGGATTCGGTTTGTCATTAAGGATAGATTCTTTATTCGTTCACATAGTGGCCTTCATATTTTCCTGACCTAACTTCACTTGACTCAACTCACATTTACATAAACATAGAAGAAAAGACAGTAGGAATTATTGAATAGCAAATAAATCTCTTTTCTCTTTAATAAAACTAGAAGCATTTTTTTTATCACTATGATACATTCTCGATTTATTCGCAAAGTGGCCTGCACACTCTTGTGACTTAACTCTACTTGACCCTATTTTATCAAATTTCCCAGAGGGTCTTACGACGAAGAAATTAAATAATAAATATATTATATATTATTTTGACGTTTATAGGATGCCAAATAAGTCTGTTTCACTAATACAATTGTAAGCAATAAAAGACCTTACCTGGAATTGGCTTGTCATTGTTTTTCTCTTTATTACTAGGCCATATCCTCTGTGATGCATTCTAGATTTGTTCGCAGAGTGGCCTGAAAGCTCTCCTGACTTAACTCTACTTGACCCTATTTTATCCAATTTGCCAGAAGGTACACTAAAAAGAAATAAATTAAATAACAAAAATATATAATATTGTTTTGACGTTTATAGGATGCCAAATAAGTCTGTGTCCCTAATAAAATTGTAGGCAATAAATTACCTTTCCTGGATTTGTCGTTGTTTTTCTTTTTATGACTAGGCTAAATTTGAAGATCCGTGAAGTTAGCCCCCAAAGTATGATTTTTCCTTGAAAATTTCAGGATGATTAGTGCTTCGTTAGTGCTTCAAAAAGTTTCGTTAGTGCTTCTTTTGTTTTCGAGATATTCAATTTTATTTTATTTCAAGGTCAGTCACCAAAGTGTTTAGGGTTGAGTCAAATTTGGCGTCATTCTTTAGTGCTTCGTTAGTGCTTTTTAGTGCTTCAAGAAGTTTCGTTAGTGACTTTTTGGTTTACGAGATATTCAAGATTTTAAATTCAAGGTCAGCCCGCAAAGTGTTAAGGATCGGGTCAAATTTAGTGTAATTCTTTAGTGCTTCGTTAGTGCTTTTTAGTGCTTCAAAAAGTTTCGGTATTGCTTTTAAAGTTTACGCGATAATCAAAATTTTATATTCAAGGTCAGCCCCTAAAGTGTTTAGGATCGGGTCAAATTTAGTGTCATTCTTTAAGGCTTCGTTAGTGCATTTTAGTGCTTCAAAGAGTTTCGTTAGTGCTTCTTTTGTTTTCGAGATATTCAATTTTATTTTATTTCATGGTCAGCCCCCAAAGTGGATTGGGTCAAATTTGACGTCATTCTTTAGTGTTTCGTTAGTGCTTTTTAGTGCTTCAAGAAGATGCGTTAGTGCTCTTTTGGTTTACGAGATATTCAAGATTCTAAATTCAAGGTCAGCTTCCAAAGTGTTAAGGATCGGGTCAAATTTAGTCATTCTTTAGTGCCTCGTTAGTGCTTTTTTGTGCTTCAAAAAGTTTCGTTAGTGCTTTTATAGTTTACGAGATATTCAAGATTTTATATTCAAGGCCAGCCCACAAAGTGTTTAGGATCATGTCAAATTTAGTGTCATTCTTTAGTGCTTCGGAAGTGCTTTTTAGTGCTTCCAAGGGTTTCGTTAGTGCTTCTTTTGTTTTCGAGATATTCAATTTTATTTTATTTCAAAGTCAGTCCCCAAAGTGTTTAGGATTGGGTCAAATTTGGCGTCATTCTTTTGTGTGTTTCAGTTTTGTTAGTGCTTTTTTGGTTTACGAGATATTCAAGATTTAGATACACATTAAATATTTGCATGTAGAACCTGCACCAATAATAGGTATTCGTCATTGTGCAGAAATTTAAAATCTTGAATATCTCGAAAACAGAAGAAGCACTAACGAAACTCTTTGAAGCACTAAAAACCACTAAAGAATGACACTAAATTTGACCCGATCCTAAACACTTTGGGGGCTGACCTTGAATATAAAATCTTGAATATCTCGTAAACTATAAAAGCACTAACGAAATTCTTTTAAGCACTGAAAAGCACTAACGAGGCACTTAAGAATGACACTAAATTTGACCCGATTCTAGACACTTTAAGGGCTGACCTTGAATATAAAATCTTAAATATCTCGTAAACTATAAAAGCACTAACGAAACTTTTTGGAGCACTACGAAGCACTAAAGAATGACACTAAATTTGACCCAATCCTAAACACTTTGGGGGCTGACCTTAAATATAAAATCTTAAATATCTCGTAAACTATGAAAGCACTAACAAAACTTTTTGAAGCACTAAAAAGTACAAACGAAGCACTAAAGAATGACATTAAATTTGACCCGATCCTTAACACTTTAGGGACTGACCTTGAATTTAAAATCTTGAATATCTCGTAAACCAAAAAAGCACTAACGAAACTTCTTGAAGCACTAAAAAGCACTAAAGAATGACGCCAAATTTGACCCAATCCTAAACACTTTGGAGGCTGACCTTGAAATAAAATAAAGTTGAATATCTCGAAAACAAAAGAAGGACTAACGAAACTTTTTGAAGCACTAAAAAGAACTAACGAAGCACTAACCATCCTGAAATTTTCAAGGAAAAATACATGCTTTGGGGACTAACTTCACGGACCTTCCCTGTGATGCCTTCTCGAATTGTTTGCAGAGTGGCCTGAAAGCTGTCCTGACTTAACTCTACTTGACCCTATTTTATCAAATTTGCCAAAAGGTACACTAAGAAGAAATAAATTAAATAACAAATATATTATGTACTATTTTGACATTTAGGTATAGGATGAAAAATATTAAATAAGTATGTCTTAATAATAAAATTGTGAGCAATAAAAGAACATTCCTGGATTTGGCTTATCATTGTTCTTGTTTTTATGATTATGCTACATTCTCGATTCGTTCATAGAGTGGCCTCCTGACTTAATTCTACTTGACCGTATTTTATCAAATTTGCCAGAAGGTACACTAAGAAGAGATAAATTAAATAACAAATATATTATGTATACTATTTTGACATTTATAGGATGAAAAAGATTAAATAAGTCTGTCTTACTAATAAAATTGTGAGCAATAAAAGAACATTCCTGGATTTGGCTTATCATTGTTCTTGTGTTTATGATTAGGCTACATTCTCGATTCGTTCATAGAGTGGCCTGCAAAATTTCCTGACCTAACTCCACTAGCCTTAATTCTATCATATTCACATAAAAGCAAGATGATACACTGAGAATAGCAAAGATACTAGGGATTATTGAATACCAAGTAAGTCCTTAATAAAAAGCATTTTGCAACTGAGTGGCCTGAAAGCTCTCCAGACTCAACTCTACTTGACCCTATTTTATCAAATTTGCCAGAGGGTACACTAAGAAAACATAAATTAAATAACAAGTATATAATATACTGTTTTGACGGTTACAGGATACCAAAGAAGTATCTCTCACTAATAAAAGTGTAAGCAATAAAAGAGCATTCCTGGATTTGGCTTGTCATTGTTTTTTGTTTTTATGATTAGGCAACGTTCTCGATTCCTTCATAAAGTGGCCTGCAAATTTTCCTGACTTAACTCGCTTGACCTAATTCTATAACATTTA
>MU181935.1:140525-159635 GCA_016904865.1 Pissodes strobi | reverse complement strand
AGGATGCCAAATAAGTATCTCTCACTAATAAAACAGCAAGCAAGTAAGCAATAAAAGAGCATCCCTGGATTTAGCTTGTCGTTGTTTTTGTTTTTATGATTAGGCAACGTTCTCGATTTGTTCACAGGGTGGCCTGCAAATTTTCCTGACCTAACTCCACTTGTCCTAATTTTATAACATTTACATACACCCAAGATGATACACTGAGAACGAATACATTAGACAGTAAAAATATTACGAATTATTGAATGCCAAATAAGTCTTTAATTAAACTAGAAGTATTTTATTTTTTTACGACTATGATGCACTCTCGATTTGTATGCAGAGTAGCCTGCAAGATCTCCTGATTTAACTCTACATTCTCGATTCGTTCATAGAGTGGCCTGCAAATTTTCCTGACCTAACTCCACTCGACTTAGTACCTATCACATTTACATAAATGCAAACACTGAGAACGAATACGTTAGGCAGCAAAAATATTATGAATTATTCAATATCAAATAAGTATCTTACTTTAATAAAACTAAAAGCATTTGGACTACTTCTTCAACTTAGAAGCATTTTATTGCTTTATGACTATGATGGCCTGCAAGATCTCCTAATTTAACTCTATTGTGTCGACAAGAGGGTCCACTAAGAAGGAATAAACTCAATAAGAAATATATTATGTACTATTTTGACGTCTATTGGATGCCAAATAAGTCTGTCTCTCTTTAGTAAAACTGTAAGTAATAAAAGAAAATTGTTTGATTTGGTTTGTATTATTTTTATTTTTATACCAAACTTTCGATTAATTCACTATTTCGCGTCGATCATTCTCTAGTTATCACACGACAGATTGGCCGTCAAGATATCCTGACCTAACTTCACGTGATATCGCTAAAATTATTGTAGCTCTTGTAGTGTTAAGCTTATTGAGTACTAGCTAAGAAAGCATGTTTCTTTAAGAAAACTATAAGCAATAAAAATCATGATTTGATTAATTATCGCTTCTTTCTGTTTTTCTGAAAAATGTTCAGTTGATCTAAAGGTCGCGGCCAATCATTTTCTAGCCACCAGACAATAGAATAGCCTGCAAGATCTCCCGGCCAAACTCCACTTGATTTCATTCTCTGCTGAGTATACACAGATCTAAGAAGTTTTGGAATATAGAAGAGACTTTAGAGGAAGACAGACTTGAGGAGTGAACTAGACAAAAACAAGAACTAATTAAAAAATCATTGGAAACGTGCAAGAAGACAAAATACTATGAGGTTCAAGCATAACATAGAATAGAACAAAAAAGTTGGACGAGGCAAAAAAGACAACAGAATAAGATCGAAAAAATTCACAAGAATCTAGAAACAACTTTGGAATATAACAGCAACCTAAGAACTAGTTTTCTAAGAAATTGTAATGAATGATGAATTTATGAAAAAAATTATTTCAAATGCCTGCCGCAAAAGTGAATGAATGTATCTCAAGCTCAATGCCAACTGTTATAGATTCAATCACTGCAACATGATATTTGGAGTAGTTCTAAGTACAAACTGACGTGGAGGATTAGAGGAATTCTTCAACGACTTGGCAATGTCGCATTAAAATTACGTTGCGCCGCGACGCCGAAAGATCGATACGTCCACGTATTTTACGGTAGACCAGGCAAATTTTGGCTGTCCGATTCCTGAATGGGCTAAAAGAGGGTACGTTTTACCGTCAAGACTTCTTGAAGTAGCAAATGCATTTAAAAACATGTTCTCAATAATAAAACTAGCGATAAAAACTAAATTTGACTTCAAAATTAGATATTTGATTACACGGGTCGCTTTTAGAGCGCTATGCTAAATTTTGACATTATTCAATTTACAACCGAACTGAAATTTTCTTAACATTTCTTTCATAAAAAGTTTGCTCAAAAAAATTAAGCATAATATTGTTCCCAAAGCATTTTAATATTTAAAATTTGTCACTATATCATTGATTGATTGTTTAATCTTCAACGTTGCTGTGCCTGTATTCCTTAAAGCCCTTTAATATACCGAACCTTCTATCTACAAAACCAACTGATACTTGACCGGTTCCTTAATTTTATAAAACACATCCATTCAATTAAAAAAAAATTGTTTATTTTTAAAAAGGCTGATCCAAGACTTACGACCATCATTATTTTTCTCTAGGAAATCTTAAATCTCACTAATATAAATATCGGGAAGGAATACATCACCCTGGAAATAAAGCACATGGTACCGAGTCTTGTAAGTCGGGCGGCCACAGTTTACCATTTAAAGTGGTTTATGCGAGTACATTGAAAGCTTTATAATGTTGGGATATTTTCGAAGTCGGTTGCGGGAATGCAAGCGCGATAATAATAATAACCGAATTAATCAGACGTCTCGGAAAGTAAATGAAAATTTGAAATTTTCTATGGAAAATTTCCCTGTAATGGATCTCTTAAAAGCGGTAAACAAAATTGACATTTTCGATAGCTTCTTTAATAGTTCCGCCGTCAAAAAAAGTCGTCAGTCCCCATAAGTGTTATTGGCCCTTGTCGCCGAGAAACAAAGGAGTTAAGACCAGACACTCCTTCTCAAAGAAGATGTGGCAAAGAGTAGAATTGTTGTCATCTCGAAGTGATATTAAAAGACCTGCCCCGCAGTGTTCTTTAAGCGTTTTCGCACAGAAGGAACGGAATTGTATGTATACGATATATTCTCTGTTAATGATATATTTAGATCCCAAGCAATCCAGATCTCAAAAATAATTACATGTTATGCTCGTCAAAGGATAAAAGTAACATTAAATGCTCCATTTAAATTAATGTGGCTGTTAAGACCAAAAAATTTACGAATTATGTAAAAAAAATTATAAAATTAAGAAATAGATATAATTACTGAAACAAATAATGAAGACCGAAAATCGCATCTTGATATCTTGTACCGCAATTAAATAAATATAAAAAAAGGATTGAGTAGAGTAAGATAGAACCTCTTTGGTCTGATCTGGTATTATTATTCATTTTGCAGCTTTTCTCTGTAGATAAACAAAAATATTGTAATGGTCAAAAAAATGGCAGTATTCTTGATTACTAATTAATGTAAATTTTATCCACCATTCAGTTATAAAATTTTTATTTGTCATTCTGTATTGATTTTTTTCCTACACCTAAAAATTGGGAATAACCCAAGAATTAGAACAGATTAATTTACCTGGGGTTAGTTTGGGTTAGTTATAAAATGTTGTTTAAATATTGCACATGTATCATAATATATTGATCACACTACATAGCAGAGTTGAAATCCATTCTGGTACCACCTGCTTTGAAGAAGGGGATCCCACCTGTGGTTGCCTTATACCAAATTAGATATAGTTTTTTAATTTTATAATGTGAGTTCTAATTTTAATGAATTGTATATATTCACCAAATTCCTGGACGGTCTGTCTTTGCTTCGCTTTGCTTATATTGGCTTTTGGAAACGTTATTTGTCTTGATTATTTAGTAATTCAAACTTGTCTAGGTTTAGTTTACTTTAGTTTTCAGCCTTTCTAGAAGAAACAGGGATTGTTTAAAGCTTTTGAAGTGTAGAGAGAAATGAAAAACCACGAAACCAAACTCATAAAACGTCATTTTTATAGTTGCTATAATTGCTGGTTCACGGTGGAAGATACTTGTACATACACCATCATAATATGCCATATTATCTCGGTTCTAATTGATGTTATAAGTAGTAATTCAAGCCTTTCTAGTTTAACTTATTACAACCGCGAAACAAACTCAAAAAACGTCGCTTTATAGTTGCTATAATTACTTCTCCACGGTGGAAGATATTTGTGAACATACACCATCATAATATGCCAAACTGTTACATGTCAATTTAGTATGAAAATATGTAACAGATAGAGATCAAATAAAGTCAGTTAGTTCACCATTAATACTACATCTATTATGCTAATCTGTCAAGCTAAATATAATACTACTTATTCGTTTAGATACCTGCATGGTTATCGTATGACCCTAGCCTTTTATCGGGCTGTTCCAGAGAAAATTGAGAGTTCTATAGTCGACCTTCAAAGTTACAGACATTTATAGCAGTGCATTTCAAAACATTCAATAATTCTCTTACCTTCCCGAATAATCATCTTCTCGATGATAATATACATTAAAACAGTCTCATGGATGTCAGAAATATTGGTTTCGGAGTTTGCCAGTTATTTTCCTGGATTTGCTTCAATATTTAATAGGAAAAGTTACAAATTCAGTCAATGTTTATTTCTGATATGATAACCTTCAGATGAGATGAGACAGCGGACTTTGACAATAATTGTTGGTTGTCTAACTTTGAGGGATACCATTGGAATGTTGCCAAGTGTACATGTTTCTCTAGCGATTCTCGTGCGATTTTGATGTGTTTGCGGGCCAAGCCAACAAGAAACAACATAATTTATTCAAATGCTAACATCAGTTTGATGTTAAGCGACTGTATTTCGCTTTTACTTGATGTGAATTCAATGCGGAATGGCAACACCGTACGACACCCTGGGACGGGGACTGGAACCAGAGGTCAATGATGATGTTTTTATTGTCGAAAACATAAATTCCGAAAATCCAACTGTCGAAAGTAGGTCCTCTAACCAGTCCCACCTGTCAATGCCTGACATTGTAAGTCCTGAAATTGACGTTTCGACCAAAACAATAACAATCCGGGGTGCAACAACGGAAAATTTGGGAAATTGTCTTCAGATTGCCCCTCAAAGTAACCACGATGCAAGTGCATCCTTTGTTGAACCAGTAGTAGGACAGTCCACCCGTGTAAGTAAAAGTGAACAAGCAGTGGGAGGATCAAGAGCGTGATAATACAGAAGGTGATTGGCAAGTAGTAAAGGGTAAGCGATCTAAGATCTTGAGGAAAAGTAAACGTCCAGCCCCTATCAGAGGCTCAAATGAAAATTCCAAGGAAAATTCAGGTAACCTAAAAATTGCTAATGTTACTTCTATGCATACTACATACTGGAACTTTATATCTAACTTTGACCAAGGCACAAAGGAGAAGGATATAATTGACTTCTTAAAAATAATAGATATAGGCCAGCACTGTAGATGTTTTAAAATGCGTACCAAAAAAGACAATGTCAAGGCATCTTTTAAATTGGGTGTACCTACTGTAAAAGTTGATCAGGTTTTAGATAGTAGCATTTGGCCGAAGGGTTTATTAATAAACCATTTTATGAATCTTCAGGGTCCTCAACAAAAAAAGGAGGTTTAAAATTACTACACCAAAATGTATGCTCTCTTAGAAATGAGATAAATGAGATTGATGCATTGGTTTGTGATGCGGATATTCAAATAAACTGTCTCACAGAACATTGGTTGGCAAGGGATGAATTCAATTCTGTCCGGGTTGCTGACTTTGAACCAACCACAGCTTTCTGTAGGGTACGTAATAAAGGAGGTGGTTCGGCCATTTTGCTCCAGAATAATATTGTTTTTAAAGAAGTGATCAGTAAAAGATTTATCTATTGAGAATGTTGTAGAGTTATGTTGCGTTTACTTACCTAACTATAAAGTTTATATAATTTGTGTTTATAGGCCCCCTTCAGGGTGTTTTTTAACATTTTTGGATGTACTTGAAAACGTATTGAAACATTTAGGCTGTAGAAACGACGGAATAATTGCTGGGGACTTTAATGTTCTTTTTGGAACAGATTCGCAAGAGTGTATTGACTTGTGCAGCTTAATGCAGTCTTTTGGACTGGCGCTACTCATCAATGGCCCCACTAGGTACAATAATGGTCTCGATAATGTGTTTTCAAGTTTTAGTGAGGATGACTGCCTGACTGAGATTGTCGAGACTGGCTTGTCAGACCACAAGGGTCAAATTGTGAGTTTTCCAGCCTCTGAGGTCCATAAGGTGCATAAATCTGAGAGTGTCATGTGCAGACCAATGACTAGTCTGGGTAGGTTACATTTTTTTCATTGCGTTTCTTCCCTATCATGGCACTTTATTAAAGATGACAATATTTCTATAGAAAACAAGTTCTCAATGTTTATTCAGTGTCTGTCTGAAGCTTATGAACGAAGCTTTCCTCTTAAGACCAACAAAAGAAAGTCCGGAGAGTGTCATGACAGTGGATGGTTTGATGAGGACCTGAGGGCTCACCGTGACAAGCTAAGGTTTTTGGCGGAGCTGTACAGCCAATACGGGACTGCTGAGCTGAAGTCGGTTTCAATGGAAGAAAGAAAAGTGTATAAAAGGGCCATAAGATCTGCGAAAATTGGGGCTAATGACAACCTTATTAAAAATTCTTCTAACCCTACCAAAATCATGTGGCAAATCCTTGATAGCTACAGAAGGAAAAATTAAAATTAAAACGATGGTTCTGAGTGTGCTTTATTGCTAGATGATTTTAACAATTTTTTTACTAGTGTAGCTTTAGATATCCAGAATAAAATTCCCCTGTCTGCTACTGACCCTGTTGATTACTTTCTCCCTTATAATTTGGCCCAATTTACATTCAGTGAAGTTACTTTTATAGAGGTCAGAGATGTAATTGTTAATCTTAAAAATAAAAAAGGCAAGGACCCCTTCGGATTTACTGTTGACCTTTTAAAGGGCATAGAAGATCTTATTATCTCACCCTTAGCTAATCTCATTAACCAATGTATTAAGGATTGCATTTTTCCTAGTATTCTTAAGCGTGCCACCGTTGTCTCAATTTCCAAAAAGGGTGCTATAGATGATGTATCCAATTACAGGCCAATTTCTCTACTCCCTCTTGTCTCCAAGATATTTGAAAAGTGCATGGCTGTAAGGATGGCTCATTATTTTGAATCAAACAATCTCTTCACTAATAAGCAGTTTGGATTTCGGAAAAATCGTAGTACTTCTGCAGGAATTCTGGATCTTGCTTCAGCTGTATATGAAGCTTTTGAGGCGGGTGATGTGTTGGCAGCGGGGTTCTGCGACCTTAGCAAGGCCTGAGGGCGTCTCCCACGACATCCTTCTAAAAAAACTGGCGCGTTATGGCTTCGGGGTGGGGAGTGTCTCTCTCATTGGGAGTTTTCTCCATGGACGTTGCCAGAGAGTGCGGGTGAATGGGGTGGAGTCGGCTGAGAAGGTTTTGAGTGTTGGGGTGCCTCAAGGATCTGTCTCAGGTCCACTATTATTTTTAATATACATAAATGATCTGCCAGGAAGTGCCCCAGATACACATTTTACCCTCTTTGCCGATGACACCACAGTCGCCTGCCAAGCAAGTACCTGTGATGTGGCCGTAGGGATGTCGTGTGAGGCGCTGTCGAGGGCTGAGCGGTGATTTTCAGCCAATAGACTATTTCTCAATGCATCAAAGGCGCAGAAAATGGTTTTCTCAGTACAAAATAGGTATGTGGAGGGCAGTGCTAATAATGTCAAATTCCTGGGTGTCTATCTCGACCGAGAATTGCGCTGGAATGGCCATGTTGATGCCTGTATTTCTAAAATGAGTAGCAATATATTTTTACTTAGGGGTCTAGCCAACTGTGTTTCCCCATCTGTGCTTAAGCAGGTATACTTTTCTTTATGTCACTGTCACCTGTCCTATGCAGTCATTGTTTGGGGCCACAGCCCAAGGGCCATAAAAGTCTTTGCTCTCCAACGAAGAGCTATTAGAATAGTCGCTGGGCTCTCATACAGAGCAGACTGTAGGGCTGCTTTCAGTAGTCTGGGGATATTGACTTTGCCATCTATCTATATTATGGAAAATTTACTGTATATTAAATCTCATGAACAGGTCCATTCTTATAACACAAGAAATCGTGGAGATCTTGTGCCTGAATACCGTCGTTTGAATAGATGCAGAGATGGTCCTGATTGTCTGGCAATACATTTTTTTAATGTGTTGCCGGACAATGTGAAAGGTTTACCTTTTGATCGGTTTAAGAAAGCCGTATGGGGTCTTTTGGTTGGCCGTGCTTTCTATAGCCTGGATGAATTCTTAAGTTACCAATTTTAGTCTTAGTTATTGTATTGTAGTAGTTAATGTCAAAGTTTAAAATTGTTTTTCTTGTTGCCAAACTCTAACTCTAGTTTTAACAATTTGTAATGTATTTTAACCTTATAATGCTGTCTTTTGTGGCTAGTTAGTGGTATGTGCCTTATTTTTTACTGTTCTCTTGAAGATATATGTATTGTCAAGTGTATGATTCTTTTAATTATAAGATTTATTGTGATTTTGACTTGTGTAAGTATCATTGTACAGGTAACACTAATAAAATATTTATTTGCGCAGACAAGAGGATTTAGTGGTTGCGTTGTGTTTCATAAATTTGGCAAAACCGCCCGGTTGCCTCGCAGCTGGTTCCAACAGAGACGCAGTCTCTTGGCTAAAGATGCGTTTAGGCCTGAACTGTTGCGCGGCGGATTTATGCGTTTAGCGTTTTTGAAGTTAGGAATTTAAAATGGCCATGGACCGGAATGAAGTGGTTTCTCTTTGTTTGGTCATTGTGGATAATGGTTTTATCGTCGGTTTTCTTTGTCCTGCTAGCTTTACATAATATCATACAGCTTTAGGTATGATTTATTTCATATTGAAAATATTACTAAATTTGGTGGCAACCATATTGTTGTATTTTGCGTGTTGTCGTAGGACAATGTAAAGCTGACCTATTGATCAAATTTGTTCTGGTCCTTTAACATTGAACTTGGCATTCGAGGTGGACGATCTTGACTTGACCTCGTCTCTTTATTGGTAAACCCTCCAAAGAGGAGGAAGTGCGTAAGCCTGATTAAATGTATAAGAATTTCTAATTCGCCCTTACGGAAATAATCTTATTTCGGGCTGGAGTAGTTGACATAGTTACCAGTTTGGTGGAATTTGTTGGGATGTTGTCTGCAATCAGGATTTTTTTGGTAACTGGTCACGTGCGGAAGATTGCGGAGCAAAATACGCCGTCTGCCTTCCTGAAGAGGTGCCTGCAGGATGGGTATCACCACCAAAACTCTATATAGCTAGGATTTTTATTTGGAGCGAGTTAAGTAGCTAACCAAGTAGCTACCAGTCAGTCCGGTTGATTGTATTTTTGGTACCGACTACCCCCACAGAGTTACGGGAGGCTTAGGTGGGCACTACTTTAAATGCCACTGACAGTTTATGGGTCCCAAGGCGCCTAGCAGCCTACATTCAGAAGACCGGGGGAAGTGATATCGGGGGAGACCAGATGAGATAAATGTAGTTTAAGTTGGGTTTGGTATGGTACTATATTCACAGAACGCTTGTGCATCTTCCACATAATGTTATTTGCGTGTTTTTAGTATTTTCAGCGTTGTCTTAGATTGCGTGTTTTACTTCTTTTCTCTGGTGTTAGTAGGTCGTGTTCGTGTAAACGTTTCATTCTGGAAGTCTCCTGGAGAGCCCAGTAGGTCGAACCTTAAACCTTAGATAAGCAATTCTTTTCTATTAAATTTTAATTGCTAGTTAATTTATATCGCCGTTATTGTCAGTATTTGAACCTACGTTTATTTTTTTTTTATATTCGGCACACACACAAAAGGGAAATCCTATACTACTCAACGAGCGGTGCGTTGCGGAGAGGACGGTGGACGTTGGACTTGAAGCGCTGTAGGTTGTAGTTTTCGGGAACGACATTAATCGCAAGTCCATTCCAGAGCGAGGTAGTTCTCCAGACAAAGGAGTCCAGCAACAGCGACGTCCTAGGTATTCGCAACTGAATCGTATGTTGATGAGCAGCTTGTGTCTGACGGGTTTTTCTGTTTGGCACAACTCTGGGGGAATCATACGTGCGAGCTCGTTCATACACATTCTGTAGTAGTATCGATAGTAAAGAGATAGATCCGCCGCTTTTCTTCGATGTTCAAGGCTATCAAGGTCTTTAGTTAACTCTGGGTCATCCACAAGACGGACTGCTCTCCTCTGTATGGATTCCATTATCTTGAGCAAGTGTTTGGGTGCCGAGCTCCACACATGGGAGCAGTATTCCAGAGATGGTCTTACCTGGGCGTTATAGAGCAGTAAGAGTTGATGAGGTTTATATAATTTTTGCTCTATAGAGTGATCCTAGCTTTTGTGCTGCTGCCTTGGCTATTTTGGTGACGTGAATACGCGAAGACATGTTGTTTTATACGTTGATGCCCAGCAAGCTTATGGATGTGGCCAGAGTCAGTGTTTGCCCTGTCATTGATAAGTCAGATCTTGCGGTGTTTGCTTTTTTTGACAGCTGCTTGAGTCTTTCCTGCGCTAAACTGGACATTGTTTTCCTCACCCCACTGCACGATGACTTTCATATCCTCGCTGAAAGGCAGCAATCTGATTTTCTCGCTCGCGCTGGGAATGAGCAGCGGTCATTGGAGTCGACGACATGAATGCAAGGGTGCTGTCGTATGCAAAGCTGTAAATTGAATTGTTTGTCCTTTCTAAGAGATCGTTGATATTGCGCAGGAACAGTGTGAGCGATAATATACACCTTTGGGGAACTCCGGCATTTAATTTAAATTCCTCCGAGAGATGTTCATCAATACCAACCCGGATGCTTCGATCCCTTAAGCCTAGTAGTCCGGATGCTGTCAATTTCCATAACAATCCGTCATGCCACACCCTATCAAATTATTTGGATATGTCGAGAACTACTCCACGAGATTCGCCGTAGCTCTCGATGGTTTTGGTCCACAGGTAGGTCGCGTAAGTCGGGAGATCTCCCTCTTACTTTGCAAAGTATAAGTTTCTAGTAAAAGTAAACCCTATTTATCTGTACTTATTTTTCTTTTATTAGATTACGTTCAGTTACCTTGGAGCAAATTTAATTTGTTTGTGTGTTGCCAGATATGACTAACTTATTATCGCTTGAAGTTGTAGGATTTTCAATTTTCACGATATTTTTAACTGATATTACGTCCAAGTGACTAGAGCAGTGTAAACGGAACATGATCATGTTTTGGTAAATTTAGTGATTGTTCATATATTATTTATTTCTGTTCATTTTACTTATTCTACAACAGGTAGTTATCAGTAATCATACTCCGTAAGCTAATCATTCAGTTTTGTTATTTTTCTCTTTCATTAACCATAGTAGCTACCGTCGGAACGCAGAGTACCTTAGGTACCACAAAATTTTTTGGTTGTTCTGGTAATCTGACAAACCATTTTCCGATTTGGTTAATAAACCAATCTTGCTGTTCCATTATCTACCTGTTTTATTGATCTTCTTTTAATACTAGGGATCCCGAAGGGTAAGGTAGTAAATATAATTGATATTGAATTAATTGGACTCCATAATTATATCATTGATTTTTGGTTGATTTATTGATGTATAAACATCTTACGCGGTGGTATGAGGGTAATTCTCGGGAAAATGGGCGGAAGTGTGAAACCCGGATGTGACATCATAACCATGCGCATTCTACTTCACTGCTTCCTTGTAAAACGACTAGCGGATAAAGACAGCTTGCAAAATGCATTCCTGACTTGTCGGAAGGCATCGGGTGTTTTCGTTAGATAGGGGAGGGCTATGCGTGAAGTGTAATATTAGACATTCTAATGCAAACGTTACAAATGTAAACTTTAAACAACACACGTCAGGCGGTATCTGTGACGGGAATGTGTTTTGCTTGCAGGCGATCTGTACCGTTAGTGTAAAACGTGTTCTGTCTAACGCCAGACTATAGGCAATCAATTCCAAATAAGTGGTTGCCTATATTCAGGCGTCACGCGGCCTGAGGTGGCAATTTGATTTTCATGTCGATGATGTCGATATAGGATATGTTTTACACATCAATGTCTCGAGTACTAGTTGACATATCCATAAGGAGATGGAAAAAATTAATTTCTCTCCATATCGTCACGTTTAGTTTTTCCGTGACGTCACGCCTTGGTTAGCGTGCAGAAAGTACTTTAGTTAAAAACAATAACAACGTCTATTGGTCAAAGACTTAATGATAAAACATTCACAATGTCTATTGGTCAGAAACTTAATAAGATTTTATTATACCCGATAACTAAGGTGCGCATGTTCTTTCGATTAAAGTATATTTTTGAATTGTTTATAGGTCTTTGGTCACTGTTTTATAAATTTAGTTTTTCTTAAGAGTTGTGTTGTGTTTCATTTAAGGTTAGTTTTTGTATTAAATACGCTTCACTTAAACTACTTGACAGATTCTACTTTGAAAATTATCTTTCCAGAACTTTGACAAATTTATCATAGAATCGACTTTTACTACTGTGGGTAGACAACCCCTGGATTTCACAAACTTGTCCTTCTTCTTTTACTTCAAGAAGACCCTAAAGTCTGTTAATTGCAAAGGCTCAATTCGGTTGGTTATCCTGTGAGATAGAGTTCCTGCTATCTTTCCATCTCTTAGATGGTCTTCCTAGCGGTCGTCAGCCTGGTTTTCCGTCTTTACCGATGTATGCTAGTCTCTCTTGGTCCATTCTGTCTATGTGGTCACGCCAATATCTTCTTCTTTTCCTCCCCCATCTCACTATGTCCTCCACCTTGCATGTCTCTCTTATGTCACTGTTTCTCACCCTGTCTCTAAGTGTCTCCCCTGCGATGGTTCTTAAGGTTTTCAGCTCCGAACGAAAGCTCCTTACCTGTTCTATTGGTTTATTGTCTATTACGACTTTACACCTTACTGGTTCTTTGGAGAAGGTCATACATTTTGTTTTATCAATGGAAATTGGCATGTTGTATTTTTTACTACTCTGATAAAACTTATATGTTTGCCTTTGCAGATCGTTTTCCGTTTCTGCCAGGATTACCGCTTCATCCGCATAGCACACCATACTGATTGGTTTGTTATTCAGTCTGTATCCCCTGTTCATTGTTGTCACACTGTGTATAATCTCGTCCATGATGAGGTTAAAAAGGAATGGGTTGAGACTATCACCCTATCTTATTCCTGTTAGTGTCGGTATGTCTGTTTGATGGTCCCCTTTTATTCTTGTGTGTTGCCCGTGTTCAGATTTCTGATTATGTTTATGATTGATGTTGGAATTTGTTTCTTTCTCAATATGTCCAGTATATCGGGCAGCTGTACTTTGTCGAACGCTTTTGTTAGGTCAATAAGACACACATAAGCAGGGTAGCTGAATTCGATCGCCTTCTCTTTTACCTCCCTCACAATAAACAGGGCGTCAGTTGTCGATGTGTTCTTCCGAAATCCTTGTTGTTCATCTTTGTTTTCGATGGCGTGTTCTAAGATGCTTTTAACAATGCTGGTTTCATAGTTGTGCCACTCTGTTGGTATGCTGGATGTGGTTATTATTTTGTTAAACAGTTCCGTTAATTTTCTTGCTAGCTCTTTACCTCCATATTTTATGAGTTCATTGGGGATGTCGTCCACTCCCGGAGCTTTTCTGTTTTTCAGGTTTTTAATCTTCACACTAACTTCCTCCTTTGTAACCGTTAATCTATTCGTGATCTCTTCCTCTGTTTCCTGTGATTGAGGTTCTACCGTATTGTCAGTATTGTCATATAGGGTTCTAAAATATGTTTCCCACTCGTTCAGAAGAACCCTTTTGGTCTGGATGTATTCGTTAACGGGTTTCTTTCTGTTTTTGAGCATCTTCCAAACTTTCCTCTGGGCTCCATAAAGATCGTGTTCCATGTCTGTGGAGAACTTCTCCCAGTATTCTCTTTTGATTCTTCTGATTGCCGCGTTGACTCTATTTCTTGTTTATTTATAGTTATTGCAGTTTTCCTCTGTTGGTGTACCTTTACATTGTAAGTAGCTTTCCTTGTTTTCCCCGGCCAGCCTTTTTACCTCCTGTGTGAACCAAGGCTTGGTTTTGTTTTGCGAATTTAAGTTTATGGTTCTTTTCCCTATTGATTCGTTAACTGCCTCTTGTATGCATCTCTTAATTATATTCCAGCTGTCTTCCACATTCGTGTCTGTTATGTTTCCCGATATAATTTTTCCACTTAGTCTGCTTTCCTATAGATATTTGGTGCAGTCGTTATCCAATGATTCTATGTTGTATTTTTCAATCATTATTGGTCTTTGCTTTATTCTTCGATGCCTCTCCATGACGAACTTTCCGAGAACTAGATTGTGATCTGTGCCGGTGTTAGCAGAGGTTAGTAAAAAAAAATACTCTTGTGTCTTGTAATCCTTTCGGTGTGATATATCTATTTGTTATTATATAATCGATGGTTGATTTCTGACCTCTGGTGTTGCAGAAAGTATGTTTATGTTGATCTTTGTGAGGAAAATAGGTGTTGTTTATCCGCAATTCGTTTCTTGCGCAGAAGTTGTTCAGATGGTGTCCGTTTTCATTTAATATGTGCTCGTTAAATCTTTGCTTAACTCCGGGAATTTCGTCTGAGCCGATTCTAGCATTGAAGTCTCCGAATAGGATTACTTTTCCATTGTTGTTTATTTAGTCAATGGTGTTTTGTAGCTTCTCATAGAAACTCTCTGATTCCTCTCTTGGTTTGGATATGTCCGGGGCGTAGATACTTACAAGATGTAGTGGGCCTTTGGGGAAAGTAAGTGTGACTTTCAATATTCTGTCGCTTACGTAGTCCACGTCTTCTATTATTTCAGTGTACCTTTCGTGTAGAAGAATACCGACTCCCGAGTGGGCTCGTTCTTGTTTCGGTTTCCCACTATAAAGTAGGATATAGTTTTCATACTACATACCTTTACGTTTTGTCTCGGATAGTCCGCATATATCTATCTTGTGCTTGTTCATCTCCAAGAGTATTTCCTGATCCCTTCCGTTCCATGATGTAACATTCTAGCTAGTAGTTTTCCGTTTTTGCTTAATCCTTTTCCGCGCGTGGGTTGTTTCCAAAGTGATCCGTCCATTTTCCGAGGCTGGGCCTTCTTCTCTGTGAGCCGTAGGTGTTTTTTAGCCTAGGCAGGGCGCTAACCTAGCCTAAAAACCCTCCACACTTTATCCGGGCGTGGGACCGGCAATGACCGCGGCAGAACTACTCAGTTCATCCCGCTCGTCAATCACAGGCGGTGTTTTCACGAACTTGTGCTCTGCAAAACTCAAGTTTGGGTAAGGAAAAAATGATAGGATAGAACCACAAGCGTACTGTGTACTGCCGGAAGCTGATTTTGTGTGAGACACAAGGTCTGCCGAACTGATGGTTTGCTGGTGTATTTATATGATAAAAAGTGCTGATCGTTGCACGTTTAAAGTTCATAATCGCTCGAGTTTACTGCTCGCTTTGTTTATAATTTGTCTTCAATGTTTACACTAACCCAAACTAACCCAAACCATAACCTACATTGTCCAACACTGTGGAATAAGAGCATGCCCAGGAGACGTAGACGACTTTCTATCCCTTACACCATCCGCGATCGACTGGATCAAAAACCTGGATCTGGCACTGTGAAATATATATAACTGTGATATTTTGTATTTTGTAGCTATTGTAATTTGAATCCATATGTTAAGCCATACGATAAATAAATAAATAGTTCACAAGATATTATATTAAACAGGTATTACGGTTGTGCAGCATAAACAAAGCAAAATCACCGGCTTGGAAGGAAAAAAACCGGTTTGTGCCATAACATCAAAAGAGAGAGGAAAACTCGTCACCGCTGTGATAGCCATCACAGCTTCTGGTACTTTTGTTCCACCTTTAATAGTGCTTCCTCATAAAAAAATGTCGGAACATCTAATGGAGGGCGTACCTGCTGGATCAACATGGGTCTGTCATCCATCTGAATGGATTCAGACAGATATTTTTACGCAGTGGTTTTCACATTTTCTAAGTTTACAAAACCACAAAAGATTATCCGATTTTGTTAGTTTTAGATCCCACACGCGAGACATAGAAATCATAGACATGACCAGAGAATGAATTATGTTTCAATTGTGTGCTTATCGCCACATGCGACTCATAACATGCAGCCACTTGTTGTGTGTTTCATGGCACCACTAAAAACGTATTTCGCTCAAGAAATAGAGACATTTCTCTAAAACAGCCCACGAAAAGTTGTGACACACAATAATATTTGCTCACTTTTTAGAAGAAGAGCAAAATCCGCATTTACAAGGAAGAATTGACATTGAAAATGAAGGTGCAAATATTTGAAGTAAGGACAAAAATATTTCAAATGTGTCATCAGATTAAGTTGTAAATTTACCAGCAGAGCCCAAAAACCTATGGTGACTCCATCAACATAATCAGATTCTCCCAACATTAGTTATTGGTCTGGCAAAATTGAACCCAAAAGAAGTTGGTCCAGTGCCATCAACCTCTTCAAATTATGGAGCAAATTCTAATAAAAGGAAAGGCAAGGTTTGTTTTCGGTGGTGCCACAAAGATTGCGGCGATGTTGATGACACACAATTTTTTTTTTCCTATGTGCGAATAAAAAACAAGGAAAAAAAGTTTTTGTTTGGGTAGGTTTTAGTGTTGTTTTGATCCTTGTTTTGATTACTTTTGAAATAAAAAAATAATTTTCTTTCAGTACCCCTTTTTATTTTTTGGGTACCCTAGTAAAATTAAAAAGTTATCTCATATTAGGTTCCTTTCCTCTATTAATTATATTATGCAAAAAAAATTAGGAGTTGAATCCAAATAGATCAGAAACACATATTACCACCATATTCCTTTTTCAACTTTGCGAAAATGGCGTGAACGGTAAAGTGTTTGTGTCACAAGGATATTTGATTTTATTTAGTTACATTGTCAACATATAGAGAGAATGGCGGAGTGGAGGGCCCGATCCTGAATATGACAGGTTCGCAATTATTGTTGCCTTTTCCATTATACTTATCTTATAACACGATATGTGTTGTAATATACGGTACGAGGCCTTCGAAAATGTAGGGCCGCAATATTGGAAAATGTGACGGCACCATCCTAGGGTGATATTCTGTACCTGGGATGTTATTAGTAAAAAATAATGCACATCTGCAGCTTTTTGTAGATGTCGTTTATAGCAAAAATTACTTTAAACTACACAAAAATTGCATAAGAATTGCTAAACTTAGAACAGTATTTTTAATACATTTGAACAAAATTATGAACTATTTTGAGTTAGATAATATTTTCCGTTTGCTAAAGGTCACTTTCTCTTTGATTTTTAACATGAAGGACTACAATTTACATATTGTATAGGTACAAGTGTATGATTATTTACTATTATCCTTCTGATAGTCTATTCATCATATTGATAAACACAATTTTAACCCTATCATCAAGATAATTCTGCCATATGCTTTACCAGCACTTTATTAAACCGGGCCTAAGCAAACTTTCAAAGGTTGACCAGGTGGTACAGGTGGATTGTTTAGTTAGAATCCATTCAAATTCGAAAGATGGCAATTTAACATTTTTATAGCAGACTTTTACTTCTAAGTTTTCTTTCACTTTAAAGCTGCACGAAATATTTGGACTTTCTTGGGCATCTATTAAAAAAAATAACAAAACTTTGACATATTGTTGATTATTGTGAAAGTTGATAAAAAGTGATTAAAAGCACTTATTTTATGAGAATCCATCCAAATTTCAAAGTTATATGTATCCCTATCTAACAGATTCTGACTTCTGACTTCTCTCTTCAGGATTTTTTTCTTTTTTGAGATGCTTTTCTAGTCATATAAATGGCTGATTGGGATAAATGGTGGAAATGGCAGTGGGTTCTAATTTTGGGATTTTTCTTGGACAGGTAAGGACAGAGCCATCTGTCTTAACAAGCAATTTTCAAGTAAAAAACGTATTTTTTTACCGAAAATAGAAGAAAAACCCGGCACGGACCCGGCATTTACATACTAATTTATGCAACCAGATGATCGTCAAGCGGCATTCACGACCCTCATAGTGTGACGTCGCAAGTGCGAGAGGTATCTTGCGGTCCAGAATTCTTATACGTCCCGACGGTATCTCTCAAAGACTGTACATGACCAGTAATTTCTTAATAAGTCATGATAAGGAAATTTGACAATAAAACTTTAAAATGTTGCACCTATATTCAAATTTTACAGAAATACACACCCTGTATATTCGATTTGCACTTATTTGGCCCCACTGTATAGCCCACATTTTTGAACTCCGAACGCATATAAATACAAGAAATGGAACACATGTTTCAATCAGAATCCGAAATTTAATACCGATTGAAAACATTAAAATGGCACCGTATGTCGTATCCCACGTGGGTATGTTTACACTTTTGAAAACAAACAACGTACAACTGTGAAAATTCCCGTCTGACCAACCGGCAATATTGGGTTTCAAATGTTTTTATTTTTCGCACTATCGGTCTATTTGGTAAATGTATCCATATATTTTTGGGTAAAATAGGGGTATATAGCCAGCCCTCCCTATCGCAGCTTGATTAGGGCCCATCTACAGGATAAAGGCAAATCCCAATAACTATACATTTGTTATTCTTATAAAAATGATGATTCACTGTAAAAATGTTTTGTATTTAATTGAATATTTTTTATTGGTAATAACGTTTATAAATATATAAAGTAAGCTGCTAACTTTTTCGGAATTGACGACAACCCATTTAAATTTTCTGATAGACCATAAGCTTAGGCCTGAATTAATTTGGGTTAATTATAATTGTATCACTGCAATTTTTTTTATTAACCATAATACAGCCTGGAGACTATGAATTTAACTTTAAATTCTAATTTCAAACCTTAAATCTGAATCGATACTACAATTTCTAAATCTAGATTTACTTCTCTGAATTCAGTTTTCAACTCTTAAATTTCCATTTTAAAATCTGAATTCAGATACACTATTAATTTAGAATTCACACTTTAAACGTTAAATTCAGACTATGAATGAATTATGCCGACTTTCGACAGTGAATACTCTACTTACTCTAAATTTCTCAATTTAAGAACTCCGAATTATTCCAACTCCAAATCTCAGACATAAAACTTTCAATTAGACTTTAAGTGTGAACATAGAAAACACTCTTTAAATCTAAATTTACTCCTCTGAATTCAGTTTTAAGCCTCTAAATTTCGATTTTAAACTCTGATTTCAGATCTACTGTTAGTTCATAATTCAAACTTTAAACACTGAGTTCAGACTACGAATGATCGATTAAAACATACATTTTCCGACTTTTAACAGTAAATTCAAACTTCCAAATCGTAATTCAGATTTTTTTACTCTAAATTTCCCATGTTAAGAACTCTGAATTATTCCAC
>MU181935.1:65248-124514 GCA_016904865.1 Pissodes strobi | reverse complement strand
AGACCCAATTTTTACTATTGAGAGTTTACATGCCACATTCAAAATTTCGGTCTTCAAAATCAGATTATATACGTTAAAGGCTGAATTCAGACTTTTGACTCTGAATTTCTCGTACTAAAAGCTTTGAAGAAGTCCAACTTTAAAGTATGACTTCATATTTTGCAGTCTAGCTTTGAGGTTTAATATCTGATTTTATAGTATATTCTTCAAAATATGAATTCGGGCTCAAAGACTTAATTTTTACTATTGGGAATTTGCATGCCACATTCAAAATTTCGGTCTTAAATATCAAACTATATACTTTAAAAACTCAATTCAGACTTTGGACTCTGAATTTCTCATGCTAAAAGCTTTGAAGAAGTCCAACTTTAAAGTATGACTTCATATTTTGCAGTCTAGCTTTCAGGCTTAATATCTGAATTCATAATGTATTCTTCAAAATGTGAATTCGGGCTCAAAGACCCAATTTTTACTTTTCAGAGTTTACATGCAACATTCAAAATTGCAGTCTTAAAATTCAGACTGTATACTTTAAAGTCTGAAATCAACTCTTGACTCTGAATTTCCCCCATGCTAAAAACTTTAAATTATTTCTGCTATAAAATCATCTTTTCCAGTCTAGATTTGAATTTAACTGAGGTTTAACATCTAAATTCATAGTGTATTCTTCAAACTGAGAATTTGTACTTAAAGTCTCATATTGGACTACTCAGAGTTTATACGCTATATTCAAAATTTTAGTCTTAAAATTCAGACTGTATATTTTAAAGCTTGAAATCAGACATCTCTGAATTCAGGCTTAAAACTTTCGAGTAGACAGACTTTAAATTCTGAAAGATTTTAATCTGAATTTAGACTTTTATCGTCAAATTCATGCTTTACTCTCTGAATTCGGACATTAATTTGTGGAGTTAGACGTTACGATCTGAATTTAGGCTATAATTAATTCAAAATATTTATTTTGATATTCGAAATCAAATTTGAACATCTAAATTTAGATTTTATGCCCTTTCAGTCATATTTGCATTGTTTTAATATTACTTAGAAAAAAGTGGTAAAGGTCCTCAAACCACAAGCAAATAATAAACAATAATATTACAACAAGTTTAACACATAACCTCAAAATCAGTAAATTATGATTATTCAGGGAAATTCTAGGGCATTTTGAAACAGGTGATTTAGAGAAATTCTAGGGATTTCTAAAAGACTTTACTAAGGAAAATAAAATATAAAGGTTTTATTTTGTGTACTACATTTTGGTACTAAATTGAAACCTTTTAATAGACTTTTGTCGAATACAATTTAAAAATGTATGCGCTTATATTGTGACCAACTAAAACACTTAATCTGCTAACTCAATATAGCCTAAGTTTGAACTTGAAATTGGGAAATATTATATAAATATTCAAGATAAATTATAAACAACGCGAGCAACAAACACAAGCGATTATGAAACTTAGCATGCAAAGGTCAGCAAATTTTATTATAGAAATACTCAAGCAAACTATTAGTTCGATAGACTTTGTCTCTCACCTTCGCGCTCTATCTGATTTTACCGCAGTGCAAATGATAGGGGTAGACAAGAGGTTTTATCCTGCAACCTATTTTCCTAAAAAAATTGAGATTCGCAGTTTGCATGTACCTCTGGGTTAGTCTTCTAAAGTAGCAAACTTGAATCTACGATAGAATTTGTCCAATATTTAAAGTTCCGTCAGTATAAACTATGAGTGAAATTAAGCCAAACATGTCTGCGGATAAGACGCTGAAATAGTAACGCTAACCATAAATAAAATATAAGACAACTCTTAAAAACCTTATTATAAAACAGTTACGGGTGATAAATAATTCAAAGTATCACTCAACCGAAAAGACATGCGTGTTCTAGTTATCGGGTCCAGTGTAAACTTATTAAGTATTTAACCAATAGACACTTTAATTGCTTTAATCAAAGGGTCGTCTTCATCATCTCTTCTCGCCTGACGTAGATCAATTCCAATCTGAGCTACATAACTTGCACGCCAACCAAGGCACGTCGATATTAATCAGACAACAACGCTTGATGTGCTTCTCCCCTTTATTAATCAAATTAGTTAGAAAGGGACACAATAAATCACCACGAAAGAGCAGTGGCATTGTTAATAAAAATCGATATGTCTTTGCTTTGAGCCAGAGTTGCCACTTTGGCTACCCGATAGATATAATAACGTACCTATCTGACAAATTAGCCAGATAAGTTGAGGTGAATCTGCAAAGCTATCGAGTAAGCTAATATCAAGTCGGATTTGAGGAAATGGTGTTTAAGGTTAGGATTTGTTTCAATTTAAAATGTAAACATAATATTGCCTTATTTTCATACTTATTATAACAGCTTTATTAAACCATAAATTTACTTTCAATCGTTTCAGACGTTATATTAAATAGGTGTACCGACTTATAAACTTAAATCTAAGAGAAAAATGGGACCGGCAAGTTTTTATCTATTCATCATCTTCAGTAACCTCAAACTCGGCCAAAACGCAGGCGATTTCTTCATCTCCACAAAATACGTGTGTATCGACCTTGAACTGTCCTTCAGAGGGGATTGGTGCGTTAAGCTCGTCCTTCTTTACTTTGAAATTTTTTATTGAATATGACCCCTGCAATCATTATATACAAATAGAGGACAATATCAGTTAAAAGCTAGAGAAATTTAACGTAAACTTTGGTGCTTGGAGCGCCCTGTATAACTAAAAATGTGATCAAGCCGGCATTTCCAGAATAACTTGAAATAAATATACTTACAGGGTTAATTAAACAGGATTCTTTTATTGGTGGATTCACTGCCAATTTGAAGCGATCCCAGGCCGGCTTCATTATATTGGTGAGACCTTCGCAAAAGCTACCGTCTGCTTGCATGTATCGGACGTATTGGATACCGCTCTTAATATCCACAGTGATTGAGTACTAAAATAAACTAATTTTTAATGCGGTTGCAAATGTGTTTTTCCTAAGGAAATGGTTAAAAGTTCGTTTTGTAAATGCAGTGTGTGTACACATTTTGAAACATTGTATACGGGTGTCCGTGTATGCGCCGCTTTAACATATGTCTCAATTTTTCTGAATAAGTGTTGTTTCAACAAATTGGATCATGGGTGGATAGTTGCATAGAATCAGTAAAATCTTACCGTGCAACCCTCGTTTATAGTGGTAGCTAGGTCTGAGTTCAACGAAAACGACTTTGAACCATCCGCTTCTTCGTTCAGCTTAATTTCGTACTTATGTCCTTTACCATTAAAATTTAAGCATTTTTCCATTGATAATGGGACAGCGGTATATTCCTAAAATAAATAAAATTTTTCTATAATATATACAACAACCAAAATATACTAAAAATAAATAGCACTCCATTTAAGGGGAAAAATATAGAGGCGCGGTTAACTAGACTAAGTTATTTAAAGTGAAATAACTAAAAAAACGGCTAGTCCAACCAAAAATGAGCAAACCATATATTTTTGAAAACCGCAGGCGAAAAAGATTTCAAAACTTGCAACACGTTTTTCCTGTTGAAGTTAAAAGTATAGATTTTTAATTAAAAACAAACCTAGCACCGGAGAGTCGTGTTACAAATGCCCGGCCCCGGTAGTGGGGTCGTAGAGCGCCACCAGTTTTTCCCAACTAAACTGAAAAAGCTCCGCTGGTGTTGTGCATGGTGGCTAGGCACGCTTATTAAATCAAAGGAACTCAATCTTAACTTAACAAGAAAACACGGCCTATAATTTGCTACTAAGTCTTTTTTTTAACACAGCAACAATACTACAGTGAAATTTGCAATTTTAAAGACAAAGGAATGTCAAATGACTATTAACGTAATTGATAAATAGAGTACCTACAATATGGAGATTGTACGGGGACCAATTCTGTTGTTAACACTCGGTACTGTATGCCTTACAACTAAATGCGCAAACACTACAATCCGAAGTGATCACTTTGATTTTACCTAAGCTAATTCCATATATGTATGCGTGCGCTAGTAGCTGCACCAATTATAAATATAGCAATAATAGTAGGTAGTAATAAATGGCCACAATAATTAAATCAACTGACCCGATGAATGAGTAAAAGAAAAGAATAAAATTATTGAAACTATCTCAAAGCTCGTCTGTTAATGCTTGATTAATATTAAAAGAACGAAAGTTAAGAGCGATTATATTAATCGGTCAGATAAACAAATGAATAAATGAAAAATAAAATTAATGAGAGCTAAACTCTGGTGGAGGCGCCGGCCACCTGTTGGTACTGCTCTGACCCTCGATGGCACCGAGGATGAAACTAGCCGAGGCCACGATAGACCGGTGTTAAGGCTTGTAGCCCTGCGATAGAATTGGCTGTCGTGTAGCCCGGAGATGTCATTTGTAACCTGGTGCTGGAACGGACCCGGAGTTAGGACTTGTAGCCACGTAATAGAACTGGTAGCCCGGTATCCCGGTAATAGGACTGGTAGCCCGGTAATTGAACCCTGCAATAACCCAATAGGCATTAGACGAAGCCCCCTTACTCTAATGAGAAAACTATAGCCCTCCTTGCATAATTATATTTTTTTATAAAACAAGTTCCCCCCAAAAATTATCAATGGACTTTCAATGACCATCAGCAAATAAAGGAAATACTAAGGTACAGATAACTTGAATATACAAAAGATAGGTATGAATCACCCCTAAAAGAAAATATAAACTTCCCCATATGATCAAAACTAAAGTCACATTAAAATAAAAATTCAGACTTGATAAATTGGAGTAGATAAGATAACCCATTGAATGCAAATGGTGGACAATATACAAAAAAAAAGGTTAACATAAATAAGGCAATTAAATCGTTAATTTAGACAAAAAAAACTGTAGCAATAATAATCTCGCTCGTGTGTGAGGGTTGCTAGAAAGTCGACGGTCTCGGTCTTATACGACGAACTTGGAAAGCGTCTAGAAATATGGGAAAAGACCATTAGCGTCATGGCGTCGTCCGTGTGCTTCACAAGCAATAGGAAAAAAATAATTCCAGAGAAGTTAAATCCCGATAAATCGGTCGTGTCAAAACACAAACAGAAACCAACACAATATATCCCCAAAGAAAGGGTAGTTGTCAGAGCCCAATGGCTTATTGCTTAAATTTGTAACATAACGTATTATTGTAATAAGTTCAGGTCCGCAGGTAGATACACTAGATTTGTCATAAAAAAAATGTCATATTATAATAATGTTAATGTCAGTAAAATTCAATAACAAGTAATCAGTTTTTTTGGTAGTTTTTTGGTAGTGATCAATAGTTTCTGTATCCGAAGATTGCAGGTTGGATGTTTGGAAATTGGATTTGTACTTTGACTGTGCCGTATTTGTAGTATAACTCCTGCAGGACCACAACAGAGAGTAAAGGTGACATTTGGTATTTTCCTTAATACACCTTTATTCCCAAGGAGTCGAGGCCCCTTTAGACGGGTAGTTTTCTGGGGCGCGACATAAATAGTGGCGACCGTGACAGGACAGTAGTTGTGCGTTTTTGTAGAAGTGTTAGTTTTTCGGTCAGTAAACAGATCTAATCGTTTTAAAGACAATTTTAAACGTTGTTTCATTACGGGACTTATCAAGCCAAATATCGAAACGCGTTTGTTTTGATCAAATTGTCGCCGTGTTAGTTAACGCCGCCAAGGACACTTTGGTTAAATTTTGAGACTCTTGTAATTTTACCAAGGGGCTATAACCTCCAATTTGAATACCATCTTATCGCCGTTTTGAACGTGTGTGGTTTTGAACCGGGTGGTCATACAGATTAAGCATGGAAGAATCCAAAAAAAGCCGAAAGGTGTTGCGCTCTTTGTTTACAAAAAATGCCAAAGAGTTGGAGAAAATGTTCACGGACAGGAGAGAACCAGAAGACATTAGGGTATGCTGGGACTTGTTGGATGACAAATCAACGAAGTTAAACATTATGGATGAACAAATATACAACATGATGCTAAAGGAAGCCAGTGAGGATGAATTGTTAGCGGAGATGGAGATGAACGAGACATATAAAAAAAGGTATGTGACCCTTAATCACCAACTAAATTCATGGGTGGAGAGCAATGATGTAAATAGATCTGAGCAGGCATCTGAGAGCCATCGCAGTAGTTACAGCGTGAGAGGTAAGAGAAAATTTAAATTACTTGCCATAGAATTTAAAACTTTCGACGGTAACCTAAAAAATTGGCTGCCATTCTGGACCCAGTTTAGTAAAATTCATATGGATCCAGATATTGACTTAAATGATAAAATTGAGTATTTGGTGCAAGCCACAGTACCTGGTAGTCGTGCTAGAAACCTTGTCGAAAGTTTTCGCCGTATTGGCAAGAATTATAATGACATAATTGATTGTTTAACTTCACGTTTTGGTCGCGAAGACCTTCAAATTGAGGTATATGTTCGTGAGCTGTTAAAAATCATTATAAATAATGCTGTGTCTAATGGTAAAGTCAATTTAGTTTCATTATCTGACAGTATTGAAACACAACTACGTGCTCTAGATACTTTAGGGGTCAAATCCACTGACTGTGCCGCCATGTTGTTTCCTCTAATCGAATCATGTTTGCCAGAAAATGTTTTAAGGGTCTGGCAACGTTCTCCTTTAGCACTGCCTAATGTAAATAAAAGTTCACAGGATAATGTCGGCACCATCGAAGAGTCCTCTGAGAGCAAATTAAAGAATATTTTGCAGTTCATACGCCATGAAGTTGATAATGAACAAAGAATCTTACTTGCTACAGAGAGTTTTGGTTTAAATGTAAATAAGCATTCAAGTTCTTTTGGTTCAGGTAGTCATGAGAAGGTGGGAGCAAAAAAGAAGACTACAGGTTGCTCGGAGCAGGAAGTCCCTACTGCCACCCGTTTGGTTTATATTGAACAATCCTCTAGTTTCTCAAAATGTATTTTTTGTGACAATAATCATGATAGCAGCAGCTGTTTCAAAGCACATAATCTATCACCAGAGAAGAGGCAGCAAATTGTGACGGCAAAGAGGGCTTGCTTTCGTTGCTTGAAGCTTGGGCATCAAAGTCGTAAATGAAGAGCTCGGGTAAGATGTATAGTGTGTGGCAAATATCATGTAGTTTTAATGTGTCCTAGTTTGCCTGTAGAAAAGGTAGAAGTAATAAAAAAGGCTGCTCAGGATTCTGTGGAAATGCTTTCATGCACAAACGGTACTTCTAGCCATGTGTATCTCCAAACGCTGAAAGTAACTATATCAGGTATCAATGGATGCCGCATCATTCGAGCTTTGATAGACGCAGGGTCCCAAAATACTTATATTTTAAATAGCACTGCCCGGGTGTTGGGTTATCAGTCCAAACGTCATACCACAATTAAGCATTGTTTATTTGGGGGAACTACTTCTCAACTAGTTCATGACTTATTTGATGTCAAATTGAGTTTTGAGAAATACCGTTGTACTTGTGAGGCTTTATCACAACCCTTCATTTGCTTTGATGTTCCTCCAGTTTTTAAAGGTTCTTGGATGGAGGACTTAAAGAAACTTAACGTTGTGCTTAGCGATTGTCATGATGCAGCCCCGATAGAGATGCTAATTGGTGCTGATGTTGCAGGGAAATTGTATACTGGACGCAGGCATGTTCTGAAATGTGGATTGGTTGCCATGGAAACATTGTTGGGATGGACCCTAATGGGCAGAATACCGCTGGATACCCCTCAGAAGGAGGCAATAACTGCCATTTCCTTGTTTCTTAATGATGCATCACTTTCACATGTATGGCGGCTGGACATTTTAGGTATAACAGATCCAGCTGAGCAAAAATCACGTGATCAGTTGGCGTTCGAGGCAAAGGATTTTTTCTTGGAGACGGTGACTAGAAAAGAAGATGGGCGGTATGAAGTAAGATTACCTCGGGTGGAAGGACATCCCCCGCTGTCTTCAAACTACAGTGTTGCAAAAAAACGTTTCTCAGGTGTTATAAAAAAAACTGGAGGGTAATAATTTATTTGATGCTTACAGTAAAGTATTTAGTGATTGGGAAGATGATCAAATCATTGAACATGTTCCATTTCAGAAAAGCAACAGGGAAACACATTATTAACCCTTCGACCAGTTATAAAAGAGAACAGCACAACCAGAATTAGACCGGTTTTTGACGCCTCTTCTAGAGAAAAAGAAGCACCCTCGTTGAACCAATGCCTGGAGAAGGAAGTCAATTTAATTGAACTAATTCCCACCATTCTGTTTAGATTTCGCAAAAACAAATTAGGAGTGGTTGCCGATATACGCAAAGCCTTTCTCCAGATTAGCATCCATGAGACAGACAGGGATTTTCTGCGCTTCCTTTGGATTAACTCTAGTGGCCAAGAAAACATTTACCGTCATAGCAGAGTCGTTTTTGGAATAAGCAGCAGTCCTTTTCTGTTGGCAGTCACATTGGAGCATCATCTTCATAAGGCTTTGGAAAACTGTCAAGGAAATGGACCTTATAATAGAGAGAACTTACTGAGACTATCAAAGAGCTTTTATGTCGATGACTTTGTGACAAGTGTTCAAGACGAAGATACGTTAAAAGGTTTTATTCAGGATTCATCTATGGTGATGGCAGAAGCTAAATTCGATCTTCGAGGGTGGGAGTTTTCACATCAAGTTAAGACCAGTGAAATACTTCAAACTACTGCTTTATTGGGATTGATCTGGAACACTGAAACTGACATGATAGGTAATAGTCCAGAATGTTTAAAGGATCTAGATAAATTAATGGCTGAACCTATTACTAAGAGGAAAATGTTATCGTTGATCCAATTGGTTTTACAAGTCCTACAACTTTCATCACAAAGTTGTTGTTACAGAAAACTTGGGAAAAGAAGCTACCTTGGGTTGATAATGAGATTCAACAAGTTTTCTATGGATGGATCCAAGATCTGAAGTTTTTGCTGGATATAAAAATGCCTAGATGGATATTTGCAGGTATAAATGAATCAGAGCACTTAAGCCTTCACACTTTTGTTGATGCGAGTCAGCACGCTTATGCAGCCGTTGTATATTTAAGAAGCATGCGTGATAATCAAATTTCTGTAGACCTGGTAGCTGCAAAAAGTCGAGTTGCACCGATTCGCAAGCTGACCATTCCGAGATTAGAATTGATGGCTGCTCTGATTGGTTCCAGGTTCTGTACCTCGGTGAAAGAGGGTTTAGAAGTAGAGGTCGATTGTTTCTTTTGGACTGACTCATCCACTGTGCTTTCCTGGATTACGGGAAGCGAAGTCTGGAAGCCCTTCGTATATAATCGCGTTTCAGAAATAAGGAAATATACATCTGTTAACAAATGGAGCCATCTACCAGGAGCAATGAATCCAGCTGACCTACCATCACGGGGATGTTTGGCCAATCAGCTTTTGCAATCAAAATGGTGGGAGGGACCTGCTTGGTTATATCAAGACTCAGATCATTGGCCTCAAGAAGATATTACATATAATGAGGAGGAAATTAACCTTGAAAAGAAGGGGAAGTTAGTGACGTCATTGCTCAGTACCGATACTATGAGCATGTTTTCTGAAAATTGGCATTTAAATTACTTCTCCAAGTATATAAAAGGTCTACTTATGATTGCATGGATGTTCAGATTTTTACACAACATACGTAACCCACAGAATAAGTATAGAGGAGAACTTGGAATGAACGAGATAAACAAGGCTGAAGTTTTTACTTTGAAGATAGTGCAAAAAGAAAGCTTCCAAGGAAAAGAAGACAAGAAATTTGCGACGTTAAATCCATTCACGGATCAGGATGGGATCATTCGTCTGAAGATAAGAAAAAGTCCCAGAGACGATGACGAACATTTTCGATTCCCAGCTTTGTTGCCCGCAAAACACCCAATAGTGAAGAATCTTATTTCTGACATTCATGAGAAAAACTGTCATGTTGGGATTCAAGCACTTATTTGTATTTTACGAGAAACCTTTTGGATTTTAGGGGGAAGGCGCGCCATCAAGTCTGTAATAGCCAGGTGTACAGTATGTAAGAGATACAGTAGTAAATCGTTCAGCTCAAGTGTACCTCCATTGCCCCTGGATCGTGTGCGAGATGCAGCCGTGTTTGAGGTTACTGGGGTCGACTTTGCCGGCCCGTTACATTTGAAAGGTGGTGAAAAGGCCTGGGTATGTCTTTTCACATGCGCTGTTTACCGTGCGGTGCATTTTGAGCTTTGTACCTCATTGTCAGCGGTTAATTTTATGCAGGCCTTACGCCGGTTCATTTCAAGACGTGGGAGGCCAACAACTGTATACAGTGACAATGGGACGAACTTTGTAGGTACAAATAATGCTTTCGAGAAATTGGATTGGGACAAAATTATTACTGAAAGCAGTGCGGAAAGGATAACTTGGCGATTTAACCCCCCTACAGCATCTTGGTGGGGTGGGTTCTGGGAAGGTTTGGTTGGTGTAATGAAGCAACTCCTTCGCAAGACTCTTGGACGCACCTGCTTGAATTATGAGGAGTTGTTTACCGTTTTGTGCGACTGTGAAATGGTGATTAATTCTCGACCATTGACTTATGTGCCTACAGGTTCTGCAGGACTAGAACCTCTCAGTCCCAGGTTGTTTCTTCAAGAAAGACCTGAAAACGGCGTAGCTGATTTGGATTCAGTAGATAGTGAAGCTGATTACCTCCAAGGGTCTGTTGCTAAGACTGATACAACGGTTGTTCCCACTAGAATGTGTTCCTGCAGAAGAGGGTGTTCCTGCTGAGATTCCTGACCTTCCAGCCAACGAAGTACCCGTGAAGCTTCTGCAAGAAATACCTGAAGATGAAGACCCCAATGAACCCTCCATTGATCGTCTTAAAGTGCAAAAGTCAAAAGACAATTCGGTACCTGAATCGGGTAGTGTGGGAGTGCAAACCAAAAGCAGAGTACCCGTTCCGTTTAACAGTGTTGGAGTAAGTGGTCACTCGTAGTGGACGACCCACCAAGAAGCCGAGACGTTTTCTAGAATAAGTAAACTTTGTATGTTAAATGTAGAAATTGCTAATTTATACATATGTTAATATTTTATCTTGTTCTTAAAATTTAATGTCTCTTAACAAATGGTTAGATGCTAAAAGTGTCTCAGGTGGGAGGATGTCAGAGCCCAATGGCTCATTGTTTAAATTTGTAACATAACGTATTTTTAGGTAATTGAAATAAGTTCAGGTCCGCAGGTAGATACACTAGATTTGTCATAAAAAAATGTCATATTATAATAATGTTAATGTTAGTAAAATTCAATAACAAGTAATCAGTTTTTTTGGTAGTTTTTTGGTCGTGATCGATAGTTTCTGTATCCGAAGATTGCAGGTTGGATGTTTGGAAATTGGATTTGTACTTTGACTGTGCCGTATTTGTGGTATAACTCCTGCAGGACCACAACAGAGAGTAAAGGTGACATTTGGTGTTTTCCTTAATACACCTTTATTCCCAAGGAGTCGAGGCCCCTTTAGACGGGTAGTTTTCTGGGGCGCGACAGTAGTATTAAATCACAATACTAAATATTGAGTCCTTATTACTGCGCTACAGCAAACCTTCTTTTCGCCTCGAAGAGTATTCTTAGAAGGACTCTCTAACTCTCTATTCGTTTCAGTCAATTTGCCTTTCTCCTTCCACGAGATTAAAAACTACGTCAAATCAGCAAGAAGTGATGGGCTGAAGCATGCCAAGTGATTCGATACAAGGAATAATTCTAAGATAATAAACGACTTAATTCTCGTTTATTATGAGGGTAAAAAGACGGCGGGAGCCACAGTTAATGCGCTGAAATTAAATTGTTCAAGAAATACTAGAAAATCTTCCCAAACGAAGTGATAAAATTTTAAAAATCGAAATCGACAGCAGCAATTATGGGAAATAGCCCATTCCTACTACCCAATGCTATCCACAGAACCAGCCGAATATTGCGAACATTGCAGCATGTCGCGTGTAAAAAATAAAACAGAGGCCCCAAAAAGATCTCAGAAACGATCAGCCGGTGATTGGAATTAAGCAACCGGCGGTTCCAAAAAGTTATAAAATATTCAAACTGAAAATGAAATATGAATTTTGACGAATCTAATGAAGCGTAAAAGCAGGTTTTATTAACAGAATTCTTAAACATATAAACCGGTTTGCTGGCCGTTCTACGGTAATGTAATATAAATTAAGCAAAACTATCCTAATAACAATAATATCCTATTTTAGTGATTTGATCAAACCTAAGCGATCTGTGGTTCGCTTATGAACTAAAATAAATATAGTCACAAAGTGTTATAAAAGTTAATACAAATATATCGTTTATCTATATTTAGAATAGGGTTAATTTACATTAAGGAATGCGGCAATTTTTAGCTTATTGACAGCAAATCGAATCAATTTAGAATTATTTAACCGATGAGTATTGGCCTCTTTTCAATAATTCTTACCCCAAAATAGAGCATTTTTTGCTAAATGTGGCGTATAAAATGAAATTTAAAAATATTTGACACTGGCCAAATCGGAATGTTACAAACTGTAATAATGTACAAGGTATTCCATTAAAAAAATACAAAAATTCCACATTTTCTTGTTTTTCGATAGTCATTTGCTTTTTGGATAGTTTGTTTAAAATGTTCAGGAAAAATCCTGAAACTTTTATTTGAACATTTTTTCTGTGTCTCTTTAAATAAAGATTCTAAAGGGGTGGCAAATTATAAGAAAAAACCATGTACATACACACTAGGCTAAATCTTAAAAACTCCGAATTACTATTTTAAAACCCGCATTAAAATCTTCTTTAGTTTTGGAGATACGTACAGGGTGTCCCATTTTCGATGATATTACGGTGTTTCAGATTCGATCTTGGGCGATTTTCTAAACAAACAGAGATGTGCTCGTAGGCACTATAATTAACCATAAAGGCTAGTTCTAAAGAGATTTTGTAAATAAAACAAAAACCTTTAGCATTATATGAATATTTTAATAAGTTATTTTACTTGAAAACAACTGAAAGCTCTTAAATAAACAAAATATAAGCATTGAATGATTGTATGTAGTCTTTGCTACGATATGGGCAATATCTGTCGAGGCTAGATATCGACCTTGCAGTATATCACAAGAATAATACCTTAAAAACTAAAGCATTGCATAAACTATTGTAATGTTAAACTAGTATATAATTATAAACATAACCTTGAAGCTAGGTACAGTTAAATGCTCATTAAAGTCCCTGCGGAACTGCTACGTATGAGCTCGGTTCGCTGAGATAATTCTGATATAAAATACAGTAATATACAAGCAATAATAACAGGATAAATGTTACCTTAATGTCCACCTATAAGCTACTATGTACACTAGTTAACCAATTGACGAGCAGCGTTCAATCGTTCAGAGTTTATTTTCCAGCACAGGGAAAAACACTTGCTAAGTCTCTTGCTAGCTTCTATATACAATTAACTTCAATTTTTGCAAATAAGAATCACTTGAATGTAGTAGTTTGAGATGGTATGCAGTTATTGCATAATAGCATGACATGGATGCCTTTGTGAGTGCGGTTCTTATACTCGTAAAAGTGATTACAAAACATTCTATGCAGGTAGCATAGGTAAGCTGAAATCCGTGTAGGAAATAGCATTTGTGAGATCTTGAATATTGGCAGACAAGTGCCGGTAATCCATATATTAGAATAAGGCCAGAGTATAACAAACCAGTGTTATACTTTGATAAAGCATAGAGAATGTTGAACACACATGGACAAGACCAATGGGAACGTAGCACAGCGACGGTACAGCGTTAGGAATGTTGAGAGGTTGTGATCGTAAACGTGTGTGTTTACTTACTTGTGGCTCGAGACAAGACTCGATCACTTGTGGTTCGAAACAAGACTCGATTGTGAGAACTCCCATGGGCGATTGCCATGGGGCGCTAGTACAGCGATGGTACAGCGTATTACTTGAGAGAGAGTGATTGCAAACATGTGAGTTTACTTACTTGGTTTTCGAGACAAGACTCGATTACTTGTGGTTCGAGACAAGACTCGATTGTAGAACTCCCATGGGCGATTGCCATGGAGGACGCTAGTACAGCGATGGTGCAGAGTCACACTGACTAAGAGATTAATGGCAGACAAGGTGCCGATAAATACCTTTACTTGTAGGTTTGATACGACGACGACTATGGCTGGATACCACAATGTCACTTGAGTAGACATCTAGAGATATTAGGAGGTCTCAAAACGTGAAACCTGCCCGGCATGGCGGCTTGGCGCCATGCCGATGCCGGCGGAAAACGGGAGCGCGCTTCCGGGCGGCTATTTGGTTGGAGTTCAAGATGCTACCGATTACTAGAACGCAAGAACTGGATCAACTCGAAGGAGTTGTCACCACCCCTTCTGGCGGGATAATCTACATCATCCGGAAATAGAAAGGGCAATAATGTAAATATAGAGATATTGTGTAAAAACTTAGCATGATCGGTTGACTAAATTAATATTATGAATTTTAACACAAATCCGGTTGAAATGTGCTGACTAGTTTTCATGAAATTCGATTATTAAAGATCGGAATTTTAGGGACTCCTAGAATTATGGCTAGGAAGTTTTAGGTTGGGTGAAGTGGCTATCCTGTACGAAGCGCTGTGATTGGTCGTCTCTGCGTAGGTTGAACGCCGAGTTCAGATGAGTAAACGTCGTTACAACAGATGGCGCTAGTAGTATCGCAGAGGTGTTTAAGATTTCTTTGGAATGCGAGCACAGTGGCGTGGAATGTTAAATTGTACAAAATCAAATCGTTAGATTTGAGAACGTGTTCAAATGGTTTTTGAACATACGGGGTATCTCACTTAGGAGTAAAGATAGAGAGAAAACTGTGCTACTTTTTTGTGAAAGAAAAAACGATGGTGTAAACAAAATTTTCAAAGCCCGCATCGTTTCTGAGATATAGGGCGAAACTGAAAATAATGCATTTTGGGACCCCCCTTGTATGTCCGTTATCCTTTAACATATCGCAATGCTAAAAACTTGCTCTTATACACTTTTTTACGTAGAATCCAGTGCTGTGAGTTGTCAATTTTTAGCTATAAATCATACTTGTATTTTTTCTGTACACACTCTGTATATTTTTCTTTCGCTTGATTGTAAATTTTATAAGCTTTACAAAAATATTTAACACAAAATATGTATTTTAAACAATAAACCTAAAATTCATAATTTCACAAAATGTGTTCCTATACGACACTTTTGTTGTTAAATATAAGCATTAAAAACAACTAAAAAAATTTGCCACCTTTCTTATATTTAAACCTCCTAATTCTAAGCCAATGGCTCTTATCAGAGCCACATCTGGTAACGATCTCGATTAACATCGAGGGAATAACAAGTCAGAAAGAGATTTTGCTTGGTGACCTGTGCAGAGAAATGAACTGCGACATACTATTAGTCCAAGAAACACATCGCGGAATGGCAAGTCGACGCCCAAAGATAGAGGGAATGCAATTGATACTCGAGAAACCACACGCTCGCTATGGTAGAGCAATATTCACCAACCCAAAGGTACTATCCGCTGAATTATCGGAAAACAATGGCATCAATGTACTGACAATTGAAACCCCCAGTTTCTCTGTAACATCTGTGTACAAACCACCCAATGCAGATTTCAAATTCGAAGACCCACCCAACTTTAGGGACCAGCAAACAAGAGTGGTGATGGGTGATTTTAACTGTCACAGCACTGGCTGGGGCTATAGTGTGACTGATAATAACGGCGAGGCTCTGGAACAATGGGCAGAAGCTAATAATCTGGCGCTAATCCACGACCCAAAACAACCAGCCTCATTTGACAGCAGCCGATGGAGAAGAGGATACAACCCCGACAACATATTTGTATCCAAGAATATCGAAGCCCAATGCAGGAAAATAGTCAGCCAACCCATACCTAAGTCACAACACCGACCAATTATATGCTTTACTGAAGCTTCAGTCAAACCCCAGACTGTACATTTCAAGAGACGGTTTAACTTCAAAAAAGCGAAATGGGACCCATACAAATTACACCCCGGAGAACTATGAGGATTTCGTGGACATAGTAAAACGAATATCAAGAAGGTTCATACCGAAGGGATGTAGGACTGAATTCACACCAGGGCTGAGGACATCGGATAGTGAGTTGCTGGATAAGTATAGGCAACATTACAAAGATGATCCTTTCTCGGAGAAAACTATCGCAGCCGGAGAAATGCTAATTACTACAATTGCCGAAGGTAGAAAAGCAAAATGGACAGCGCTGCTGGAGGAGCTGGACATGAAACAAAATAGCAGGCCAGCTTGGCCTACACTGAAAAACCTCAATGGAGATCCCACTAGTTCACCACCGAACTTCAGCGCGGTCACCGCCGACCAGGTGGCCACCCAGCTGCTCCTTAATGGCAAACCTCCGAGGAAAAACAACAAAGCCAGGATAACTCGAAACATAGCAGAGGAAGTCGACTCTTTTCGAATCCCATTTGGCATCGAAGAACTTACTAAAGCAATTGCCGCCATGAAACCAAACAAAGCAGCGGGTCTGGATGATATCAGGGCGGAACAGATTAAGAACTTTGACCCAAAAACACTTCAGTGGCTACTCGAAATGTTCAGCAAGTGTATCACTACATTCAAGATACCAAAGATATGGAGACAGGCCAGGGTCATTGCTCTCCTAAAGCCTGGGAAAGAGCCAAATGAGCCTAAAAACTTCCAACCAGTCTCCCTTCTATGTCAGACTTTTAAGCTAATGGAGCTAATGATTCTGAACAGAATCTCAGCGACTATCGATGAGAAATTAATACCAGAACAAGCTGGCTTTAGACCAGGGAAATCTTGTGGCGGACAAGTCCTGAACCTTGTTCAATAGGAGAGGAAGATCACAGGGGCTGCTTTCATTGATCTGTCTATCGCATACGATACGGTCAACCATGTAAAATTGCAATGCAAACTATATGATACGACAAATGACTTCCACATCACGTCGATTATTGGAGTCTTCCTCCAAAATCGCCGTTTCCTTGTCAGCCTCTTTGGGAAAAATAGTAGATGACGCCTACAGAGGAGCGGGCTTCCGCAAGGCAGTGTGCTAGCTCCATTACTGTACAATATCTATACCAAAGATCAACGCATACGGCGGGAGATAAGGCAGTTTATAAATGCAGATGACACAGCGCTAGCAGCCCAAGGAAATAGTTTTCGTGAGGTAGAGGAAAACTCACAAATCCTTTGAACGACCTGGCCACCTACTACGAGCATAATTTCCTCCGACACAATCCAGCAAAAACTCAAGTGTACGCCTTCCACCTTCACAACAGGGAGGCAAGGAGACAGATGAATATAGTGTGGTGCCGCCAACAGTTAGAACACTGCCCAACTCCAGGTAACACTAAATAGAGCTCTCACATATAAGCGCCACTGCCTCAACACCAGAAAAAGGTACCAACTAGGAATAATCTTCTCCAGAAACTGATTGGTGGGACATGGGGAGCACAACCAGCAACACTGAGACTGAGAACCTCAGCCCTTGTATTGAGCTACCCTGCAGCCGAATACGCCGCTCCAGTATGGTGCGCATCCGCTCACGCAAAGCAAATCGTCTTAATCGACGTCCATTTGAATCAAGCGGTTTGCCTAATAACAGGTTGCTTGAAGCCTACGCCACTCCATCAGGTATACTCCCTCGCTGGTATAGCACCGCCTCATATAGAGAGGTGGCCGCTGAGGCAGAAAAGGGGCGACAAGAGACCGACCCAAGGCATCCACTCTATGGCCACCAGCTAGCTACACCCAGGCTCCGATCCCGCCACAGGTTTCTAGCCAGGACAGCACCCCTGCAGGGCTCTCAGGAAGCCAGAAGTCTCCAGAAATGGCGAAGACCCAACCACCCAACAAAAAGAGGAGCTGGTACCGGGACATTTCCTCCCATACTCAATCTGGAGAACGCTCAACAGACTTCGTACAGGAGTCTTGAGGTGCAGAGTAAACCTGCAAAAGTGGGGAATGCTGCCAGAAAACGAAAACCCTCAGTGTTCCTGCGGAGAAATCCAGAACCCTCCACACCTGCTGACCTGCACTGACATGAGACAGAGCTGCACAGGGAACGACCTAATTTTAGTAAATGACAGGGCCATCAGAGCCGCAAATTTTTGGAAGTACATAGTGTACACGTAAAGTAAAGTAAGTATCCTATCTCAGTTATTAAGGAAAATTACAAATTATTCCTATCGCCTTCAGTGGCGATACCAATGGGCCTAAGTTTTGAGGCTACGCCACTGCTTTTAACTTTTCTAAATATATAGAAAACTAGAGGTTAGTTAAATAATACCAAGCATTTATTTACCTGTCCAACTACTATCGATAAAATGACCGAAAATATGACTGCACCAGATAAGTAATACATTTTAAAAAATCTACTTTGCTTCCAGTTTTTTGATTCGTAACGTTTATATTATAAATACTAATTTGACTTGCGTGACTTACCGATCGTGTTTTTCCGATGCCCTACACAGAGAGATTGTAGCAAATAATTATTTAATTGTTGGTATTATATTTCGTGTACCAAAATCATGCGAAATTAACTGTAACATTAAAATATAAATCAATAATGTATAGTAGAGTGCCCAACGCACTAAAAGCCTTCTATAAATGATTTCTGTGGGCACCTCGGGGTTACAAGCTGAAATTTTCACAGAATGAAGGTTTTATTATATTAATTCAAAATCCGAAGGTAATAAAAAATCATAACGGGCAAAAGGGCAGTATACCTAAAAATCGAGATTATTATATGAACGTGTAGGATATTAAATTATGAATGTTTTCATATATAATTCATCTACATTTTTGTACGAATTATATTTTTATCATTGCTTGAAATATGCAGATTACATTGGCTCTTACGGCAAAATAAATCAAAAAATTGAAATATCTCGCTTCGAACCTGGGCAAAATCTAACTGAAATATACTCATTTTTGTATTCACCTCGCATTCTCTCCGAAATGAAGGCTCAAATCAAAAATTTTTATTCTTGCAAATAGTTTGCCTTAAGTATTTAGAATACATAGGTGCATGAACACATTTTTTTTTCTCAAATGGTAATGGAAAAATAGAATTAAATGTAAAAAAGTAATTTTCTTCAAGCAGCGACCGGCCGATCTCTCGCTTCCCGAGCAGTCTCGTATCTCACTTTTCTTCATAGCTTCGTCTCTCTCGCGCCTATTGTACAATACAGTAAGTGCTTTTACACCATTACGGGTTAGAATACTAATAATAATAATAATAGCTATTATTAATCGAATAAAGTCAATGAAGACATTTTCGATTATACTGAAATTTATTTTTCCTATACGTTGCTAGGTAATAAAGAAGTAGAAAACAAATCATATACTTAATGCAACTGCTATTAAAAAAAAACTAGCTTTTATTCAGAATAGAAAAACTGAAAATGTAAAAAATCTTTATAATAACAAAATCTATTTATCTTCAGTGTCAGTATCTTCTTTAGGAATAGACACAATGACTTCAATATTGCCATCCAGTATTTTTTTTGCATGATACTATGCAACCTATTTAATTTCTTCTACGTGTACAAGCTTTGCTTTCATACAATCCAGTGGCGAATATATCACCGGGCAGTTCGGTGCGCCGCCCTGGGGCCCAATGTTCAGAAGGGCCCCACGATGCCTTAACTTAGTTTTAAAATATACAAGGGGTAGGTGCCCATAAATATATTTTGCCCTGAGGTCCACGCATCCCTAGATCCGCCGCTGATACAATCTAATAAAAATGTATTTAATTATGTTTTATTATGTACCGATTTAATAATATAATAATAAGTTGCCTTTTTACATCCAAAACAGTGGAATTTATTTATCCACTCTGTTTTTAGTTAAAACAAAAACAGTTAACGAACTTTTTATCTGAACGAGCACTCTCATCAAAAGAATTTCAAGTTCGCAACTATAGTGAGGGATTTACCAATATTTTTGATAAGAAAACAAATTGCGAACCAATTGACAACAAATTCGTATCCTCTATAGTCACGAAGAAGCTGATACTAGGATTTTGTTGCATTATACTCTCTGCTAAACATTGTATGTATTATTTGACATGCATCGTGGACTCCAATGACACTGATGTACTTGTACTTCTGGTGCATATTAAAAATATATATATTTCTAGAGAATTTGGGGTAAAATGTGGAAGAGGAAATTCGGTGCGATATGTGGCCGTTCATGACAACAACCCAGAAGAAAAACTTGCAAAAAAATTACCTCAATTTCATGCTCTAACTGGTTGTCATACAACCAGCCAGTTTTCAGGATTAGGAAAAATAACATGTTGGAAAATTTATCTAAATTATTTCGATTATTTAGACGGTATTGGGTCCAGGAATTTTCAGATGGCATGTTCAATAACATAGAGAAATTTATCATAAAATTATTTTCAACAAATCCAAACATTTCGTCTATTAATATTTTCAGGACACTATTGGCCTATTCATCGTTAACTGAAAAAACTAGCCCCTACAAAAAATAGTTTAAAATTTCGCAGTATGAGAGCACATTATCAATCTAAGGTATGCTTCAGTTCTTTAGAAACAAATCCCCTATTACCAGAGGTGACAGAATGCGGATGGAAATTTGAGGAGGCAGGTGATATCCAAATCATCCTCAATTTTTACAACACCGGCATTTCCTTCGGATGTAAAAGTATTTTTCTTCAAACGTCAGTAAATCCGTCATTACTCGACTGTGTAGGCGGCCGTCAAGTTTCGTTTTTCCTCCGCCGGAGCTTTACTTTTCACTTTTCCGCCGGCGGAGGTAAAAGTGTTGGCATAGCAACATAGATACAATACAAGCAGACAACAAAATAAGCGTCAACTCAAGATTTATTAAACTAAAATTTGTATTTATCACTCAATTTGTGACTGCATTTCTAAAAATCACTAATTTAGGAACAAATTGGTTATTATTTAATCGAACTTACTCAATAACTGCTTATCAATACGGAATTAAAACGCAATCGGAGATGCAATCTTAAAAAATAATTATTGTTGACAGTGTCCACTGACAGCTTTATGTTACATTATATTCTCCGACACCGGTCTAAGCAAGGCCACCTACGACCGTGGTCTAAGCCGCCTTGCGAACCCATTTATCTTTAATAATATTACTATTAAAAAGAGATGTTTTTGCATTAATTTGTCGACATTTGAAGAAAAAACAGCATATTTTATTTGGAGGAAAAGTTACTTTTCATGGCTTGCTCTCTATTACCAGCCTCACTCCGTTCGGCTGTTAAACACGAGCGCGCCATGAAAAGTATCACTTTTCCTCCATATAAAATAATATACTATTATTGCATGTGGATGTAAAAAAAGGTAAATTATTATTAGATGAAATAGGTACATAATAAAACTCAATGAAATATTTTTTTATTAGATTGTATGGAAGCAAGCAGAAGAAATTAAATAGGTTGCATAGGATCATGCAAAAAATACTGGAAGGCAATATTGAAGTCATTGTATCTATTCCTGCAGGAGATACAGACACTGAAGATAAATAGATTTTGTTATTATAAAGATTTTTTACATCTTCAGTTTTTCTATTCTGAATAAAAGCTAGTCTTTTTTTTAATAGCAGTTGCATTAAGTATACGATTTTTTTACTACTTCTTTATTACCTAGCAACGTATAGGAAAAATAAATTTCAGTATAATCGAAAATGTCTTCATTGACTTTATTCAATTAATAATAGCTATTATTATTAGTAGTAGTATTCTAACCCGTAATGGTGTAAAAGCACTTATTGTATTGTACAATAGGCGCGAGAGAGACGAAGCTATGAAGAAAAGTGAGATACGAGAGTGCTTGGGAAGCGAGAGATCGGCCGGTCGCTGCTTGAAGAAAATTACTTTTTTACATTTAATTCTATTTTTCCATTACCATTTGGGAAAAAAAAATTATTTATGCACCTATGTATTCTAAATACTTAAGGCAAACTTTTTGCAGGGATACAAATTTTTGATTTGAGCCTTCATTTCGGAGAGAATGCGAGGTGAATACAAAAATAAGTATATTTCAATTAGATTTTGCCCAGGTTCGAAGCGAGATATTTCAATTTTTTGATTTATTTTGCCATAAGGGCCAATGTAATCTGCATATTTCAAGCAATGATAAAAAATATAATTCGTACAAAAATGTAGATGAATTATAAATGAAAACATTCATAATTTAATATCCTACACGTTCATATAATAATCTCGATTTTTAGGTGTGCTGCCCTTTTGCCCGTTATGATTTTTTATTACCTTCGGATTTTGAATTAATATAATAAAGCCATCATTCTGTGAAAATTTCAGCTTGTAACCCCGAGGTGCCCACAGAAGTCAAAATAAGTTATAAGTAGCACTCTACTAGTATTCAACGATGAGCAGCAAACCCAGAGGATGCAGCACCGTGTTAACACGTTAGACTATAATAATATAATAATAATAATAATTATTATTATTATTATTATTATTATACTGATACGAATAAATAACGCTTTCTTCATACAACCTCTTCATTTCGCCAAATTATTGAAAAATATGCCAAAGTGACCCACAGACACAGGAATGGCACGGCCAAATATCCACACACTATGAATTTTTTCTCAATTATTTTTCACCATTTAAACCCTGCTAATCTAGTCATGGATTCCAGAACCAGAAATTTAATCTTAGCAGTGACGGCGGTAGTTGGGGTAAATAAAAAAAAAACAAAAAAGGAACAGAACCCGGGGCCGATGGTCTAAAAACCCGTTACTAAAGCGTAAGCACTGCTCTCATATTAATTTTTTTTTAAAACTTCGTTTGGAACTAGGAGACTGGCATAAATATTTGCGGATGGACGCAGAAACGTACTTGGAGCTTTTAGCTCTAGTTGCCCCAAAAATTGTTAAACAGACTACTCATCTGCGAGAGCCAATTTCACCTGATGAACGGCTTACAGCAACCTTACATTTTTTGGCAACAGGAAAAAGTTGACATTTACGACGGTGATTTCACTACAAGCACTTGGACAGATAATTCCAGAAACTTGTCAAGCTCTGTACAGTGTTTTGAGGAAGAAATATTTAAAGATACGGGTATTTTATTTGTTAAAAATAATTATATTACAAAATGAAAACTATCAATCCTACCTACAATTAACAAATGTATATTTAACTCATAAGCAGAAATTCCAAAACTAAACTAAAAAAATAAAATCACATCCACTTAAAAGGAAATAATTAGGTAATCTTAAAAATTAGAAAGAAAATAATTACCCTATTAAAAATAAACTTAAAATAGGTATATTGTGTTTGCTGTTTAATGACTTAAATTAAATGTCACTGAACGCTGTAAAAATTGTAAAAAATGTAGAAATATTTGTTTTTTGCTGTAAGTGGGTATCCACAGAAGATGTAGCTGGTTTCTTCTTTATGTGCCATATCAGAGTTATCCGACGTTGGCGATCATCATAGCAAAGGTTTCACGATCTTCTGCCATGTGGAAAACTTGACCTGCATTTCGTATGTCTGTCCAGGATCGGATGTTTCTCAACCAAGACATCTGTTTTCGGCCTACACCCCGTCGGTCGACCTTCTATTTTTCCCTTGAGGATGAGTTGTAAAATACGATATCGATCACCTCTCAATATAAGACCCAAATAAGTAATTTTTCTACGTTTGATAGTCCCGAATAGTTCCCTGTCCTTGTTGACTCTAATCAGCACTTCTTCGTTTGTAATATGTGCTGCCATGGTATTTTTAACATTCGCCTATATATCCACATTTCTAGCGCCTCTATGCGATTAGTGGTTGATATCTTAAGCGTCCAAGCCTCCACTCCATACAACAGTACAGGCCAGACATAGCACTTGACCATCCTTTGTCTAATTTCTAAATTTAGATGGTGGTTGCAAAGAAATGATTTCATCTTTAGAAAGGTTGTTTTGGTCATTGCAATTCTGCGCCTTATTTCTTTGTCTGGATCTCCGATCTAGTTGGTCTGTTATGATAGTTCCTAAGTATGTAAATTTGTGGACCCTTTCAACCTCAACTCCATTCAATTCCAGTTTCGCATCTGGGTGAGGGTTACTAAAGACAAAAAATTTTGTTTTATTTTCATTTATTTTGATGCCCATTTCTTCCCGTGCTTCGTGGATTCGATTCAGCAGTATTTGGAGATCTTCGATATTGTCCGCCAGGCTTACTGTGTCATCCGCATATCTATTACATTAAGACATTAAGTAATTCACCGTTTATTTTTACTTCATGTAGTTGATCCTCAAGTGCTGTCTTAAATAAAAAATCAGAATATAAATTGAACAGAGTTGGGGATAATATTATTATAATATAATACAACCCTGTCTATCTCCTCGTTGTATGGATATTTCGTTAGTAAGACTTTTTCCAATCTTAACGTTAGCGGTTTGTTTCCAGTACAAATTCTTAATGATACGAATAACTCTATCATCGATTCCCGTCTTTTTCAGAATCTCTATTAATTTGGTATGTTACACTTTATCAAATGTCTTTTCAAAATCCACGAAGCATGCAAAAATGTCCATTCTTTGATCACGGCATTTCTGTAATAGGACGTTCAGCGCAAAAAGCGCCTCCCTAGTTCCGAGTGCATTCCTAAAACCGAACTGAGTTTCTTCCATGTTTTCTTCGCATTTGAGTCTAATTCTGCTGTGTATTATTCTTATGAAAATGTTGAGGGTGTGGCTCATTAGACTAATCAGTCGGTATTCTGAGCATTTTCTTGCTTTGTGTTTTTTAGGAATTGCAATAAATGTGGATTTGAGCCAGTCTGAGGGGATCACTCCGTTGTTACCTATTGCATTGAAGAGTTTTACTATTATTTTTATATTTTCTTCATCTATCAGTTTTATTAACTCAGTGGGTGTTTCATCCGGTCCTAGCGCCTTTCTGGCTTTTGCATTTTTTATAGCATGTTCTACTTCGGATCTCATGATTTTTGGACCTTCTGTGCAGTGTTGATACAGTACCATATCATTATCTCTATCGTCATTAAACAGCTCTGATATATATGTTTGCCATTCTGTTTTGATGTCTTCTTTTCTTCATCAACGATGATCTTGTTGTTATTGTCCACTAGTACAGGGGGAAATCCTTTTTTAATATATGCAGCTCATTTCTTTCACCTTTTTATGTATGTTGAATAAATCATGTTTGGACATTATGTTTACCATTTCCTCGCACTTTTCATTTATCTATCTCTCTTTGGCCATCTTGATCTTCTTTTTAATTTTTTTCTGTAGATACCTGTACTTTGCGTCACTTGCCTTTGCTAGTCTTCGCTGTTCCATTAGTTTTAAGATATATTCTGTCATCCATTTATTTTTTGTGATTGAGTCTTTTTTATATTCATTATTTGTGTATATTTCTTTGGCTTTGATCTTAAGTTCGCACCACAGTTCTTCTGGGTCTTCTAGCTGTTTGTCGATAAGCTTTATTTTGTTATTAAATTCTTGTTTTATTTTGTCTTTCATTTCCAATTTACGAAGTTAAAAGTATTTGTTTTTAATTTTGGTCGTTGGTATTTTTTTAAGCGTAGTTTAATATCCGCAACAAGAGGTTCATGGTCTGATCCAATATCTGCTCCCGGATATGTAGTGACCCTTTTGACAGCATTCCTAAAACGTTGTAGTATAACGTACCCGGGTCGATTCAACATAGTTGAATCAGATAAGTAAAATTGTGCTTTGCCTTTATTTTGCCAATGATCGTCAAATTAGATTAAAAAGAAATGGATTAAAAAGAGGACCAATTCCTACGTTGTATTATTATTATATCTTGCACAATTTTACTCACTCATTATGCGCTTCAACGGAACACATTTAGGGAAATTTGAGGGAAAGGTGCGTCATGTAAATTAAACCACAGATTCCTAATACGCCTAATTTATTAAAGAAAAGCGTGCCGGACTCAGCCTGGAATTCACGAGGGGAAAGAGTACGGCAGAGAAACCCTCGATCTTAATTCCTAAACCGGATTATGCTGTATAATCTATTAGTATTATAATTAATTGAATTACTGTCTCACGTACCGCAATTTGTCGTTCCACACTTGTGACAATACTACAATACATTCAAAACTGAAGAGTTTAGTATTAGTTAGCCAGACGTCGCCAGCAGGTACTGAGGTCCCATACGGGAGGCTACTCAGCTATAGTTGCAAATTGAGCTAATATCTCTAGTAAGACCTGCAGGCCGATTAATATATATATTTCCTTCGTTATCGCTTAGCGATTGATTACATTATTTGTGATTGAATAGTATTCGTTTAATGTTGCTAATTAGTTATAGTCATTTCAATATAATACATTTCAATTACGATATGTGGTTTCATTCTGTGTAATTGCGCACAGGCTACAGATCTTTTATCATTTCGGGTGCTTATAAGCAATTGGCATCAAGTCAAACATAAAGGTTACAAAATAATGTTAATTTAAATTTCACATAGGTTTCATACAAAAGCAAATCATTGAAAATATAGCATTTGTTAAAAGAACGACTTAGGGTGCTTTGCTCGCAAGCTCACGATTTATAGCTAGGATATTCGCTCAGTCAGGGGAGGAAAATGTTAGTGGAGTCATCAAGTCCCTTACTTACATTACAATCACAGTCATACTAAAACTAAAATTCCAGCACGAAGAGACAGGAAACAATACACAGTGTTATTCACAGCATAAAACGATTTCATTAAATATATACACTTGTTATACCATCAAATATAAATTATCCATGAGAACAAATGAAATATTTGTGCAAATTATGTTTATAACAATATCAAAATATATACACATGTTAGGCCATCAAATATGTATTATCAATGAAAATATGAGAAATATTTATGCAAATTATGTTAATAACAATATGAAAAGGTATACACATGTTAGGCCATCAAATATACATTATCAATGAGAATAAATGAAATATTTGTGCAATTAGGTTCATAACAATATCAAAATATATACACATGTTGTGCCATCAAATATGAATTATTATCAATGAGAATGAAATCAATATACTTGTGCAAATTATGTTAATAGCAATATCAAAATATATACATATGTTATGCCATCAAATAGGAGAAATATTTATGCAAATCATGTTAATAACAATATCAAAATATATACACACGTTATGCCATCAAATATTAATTATCAATGAAAATAGAAGAAATATTTATGCAAATTATGTTAATAACAATATCAAAATATATACACACTTATGCCATCAAATATCAATTATCAATGATAATAGACGAAATATTTATGCAAATTATGTTAATAACAATATGAAAATGTATACACATGTTAGGCCATCAAATATTAATTATCAATGAAAATAGGAGAAATGTTTATGCAAATTATGTTAATAACAATATCAAAATATATACACACGTTATGCCATCGAATATGAATTATCAATGAAAATAGGAGAAATGTTTATGCAAATTATGTTAATAATAATATGAAAAGGTATACACATGTTAGGCCATCAAATATTAATTATCAATGAGTATAAAATATATAATGGTACAAATTATGATAATAACAATATTATAAGTTTCATTTTACCGACTTGTAATGACATAATATTGCAACACAGATGCAAAACAATTCACCAAAACAAACCGTACACTGCGATGGTTTCTGACTCTCTATTTTTCGTTCTCCAGCAATACCTTTCGGATCTCCTCCAAAAAACCTCGCAAAAACTCGACTTCAATTTATGACTTGATTTATCTTTTACATGTATAAAGGGTGTCTCAAAATATATACATATATAGGGTGTCTCAAAAATTAATGTATCAGGTTCAATGAAATAATATTTTACAGAGGTGGGTTATCTCAACGTTTGTGCACGAGTATATAATCTATTTGATTTCTTGAAGTCTCAGGGGTATTGCCATCATCAAAGGGGGCCTTCCAAGTGTATAAACGTCTCTTGGGTAGTTTATAACAGGTGTTTGTAATTATCATATGGACCCACCGCTTCTCCTCTTGGACCTTCTCCAACCTTTGCGTTGAAGTCGCCTATAATGTATGTAATTTCGTGTTTCCTAAATTTCTGTAAGATGTCAAAAATTTGATCGTAAAAGTTCTCTATTTCATCGTCATATTTTCTATCTGCAGTCGGGGCGTAGATTTGTAGTACATTAGTTTTAAATAGATGAGTGTTTATTTGGATTAAGATTGCTCTGTTCGAGATTGGTACAAAGTTTGTCACGTATTTATTCAGTTCTGCTGTTACCAGGATACCTAATCAATTTCTGTGATGTGTATCTTCCAAGCCATTGCCGGAATAATATAGCACTGTATTGTCTTTTTTGCTGGTTGCTGATTCAGGCCATCTTAATTCACTGATTCCTAGTAAATCTATTTTCATTCCTTTCATTTCTTTTATCGCATTATCAAATTTTCCAGCTGCAAACAGGCTTTTGACATTCCATGTGCAAATTCTCATATTGGGTCTTCTTGTTCGACTGTTTTCTCCGAGAGGTTTTCGCATGTTAACGACCTAAGAGGCCTCTTGGCTTGAACGTGGTTTTCCTCTCCTGCCGAATCTTGGCATCCGATGTCCATGATTAGTAGAGGTTTGTAGTTCAATAGTTAGCGTCATGATGATTTACCTGGGGAATCGTGGTGATCTTTAATACAGTGGTTTTCCATTGCCTTCTGTATCCTATGCCGTTGACCGTTTCATCGGTTCATCCGCCTTCGGAGTTAATTTCTTAACTCCAGGACAAGAGAGTGCCCTTACACTTACAAGCTCTTCCACCCGAAGCTGTTGGCTTGTAAGTGGGGGCTAATTATTCCGGCAGCCGTTCGGTCGTCAGAGCCTCGTCGGTTATCTAGCAGGGTGTACCGGATAACTACAGTTATCACACTAGCAGGTGAGGTTGACATTTGGGCTAATATTATAGTATATTATAATATATTATACTTTCACCCCTTACACCCCATGTAGCTGGTAGAGATAGTTAATTATTCAATCTGATGCAATTGGATCGGTACAAGTTGTGAAGACAGGCTACGTTTTCGGACGGGAATCATAAATATTTGTATTTGATTTTTTTTATGCTTCCCATTTTGACCTTGATATAATATAAAATGTCTGCCATTAACTTTTCAGTGACTATTGCCACTCCTTTTGGCATGCTACGTAATTTATCACCGAATACTTGCCCTATCATAGTCTCTTGTTTTCGTTTTCGATTATCATTCAATTGCTTCAGGACATTTAGTAATTCAGTGACATTAGTCACACAGATTTTTATTGTTATTTACCTTTTCAGGGATCTCTAAGATATCTCCTGATGAAGTTGAGGCAGTCGACCCTTTTAAATGTTCTTGTGTATCAGTTAGTTCATTTACTGGAGACTGTACGCACATTTGGGCTTGTTTGGGTTAGTTCTCATTTTCATCATCACTCACATAGCTCTAAGATTAAATAATTTTGAAATTAATGTTTTAAATCATACATATTAAAAAAAAATCGATTTTTTTTAGTTTCCTTCAGCAGAACAAGTATGGCTTAAAATAGCAAGATTCTTTTAAGACAAATGAAATTTTCCACATTGTCTAGGAGCAGTGGACGGTAAACATGTCCACATACGCCTGCCCCTTGGAAGTGGATCTTACTATTATAATTATAAAGGGCTTCATAGCCTTGTACAATTATTCAGATAACGGTGTGATTGAAAACACAGTATTTTATGATAAGCTGATTAATAAATCCCTACAATTACCACAGGCCTCAAAAACTGGTGACTCAGAGCTCAGAACAGGAACTTCTCTTCGTTTTCATTGGAGACGAAGCTTTTTCATTGAGAAATAATTTTTTGAAGCCATATAAATCAATCCAACTATCGCCTATCATAGAAAACAAATTTTTGGGATAATGGCAGCATACATATTGGTTTACAGGGTGGCCCGTTTATTATGGGATGACACCTTATCTCAGAATTTACGAGGTGTACCAAAAAAGTTTAATACAAAATTCTTTGGATTTACTTAAACTTTTCAAATTTTAAATTTTTATATATACAGGTTTATCGTATTTTCGTGGCCAAGTATTAACTTCCTTATTTTAAATAGAATACGCTGTATATTAAGGCATTTTTTAATTCCTCGGAAAATTCTAGATATGTTTTATATATAATATTCCATACCCAAGTTTTTGACAATTTGAATTGTATGTCAAAAATGCCGTTTGCAGGTCTAAATATAACTATAAATTTCTCCTATTGAAATCCTTTATTATTCAATTGGAGTTGGTTTCCTTCTAAAAGGAGATCTACTTTAGTGGTCTGTGTTGGACATATTTATAATATAATAAATAAATACAGGGTGATCAAAAACAAAGATTAAAAGTTTAAATGAAAAATCGTTACAATTCATTTTTTCCAAATGGAAATCCCCTATTTTTATCATTTTATCTTATTAAGCATTATAAATAAGGGCGACTTTGTATAAGGTTGTCTATCCGAAAAACTTGTAGTTTTTGAAATATTGGCAATTTAGCATTTTTCTATTGTGAAAATGCTATACGGCTTTTAAGTTTTGTTATTAGTTGGCCATGATGGCGAGGTGTGGCGAAAAAAAACAATCAAGCACTACAGAAATGACACTATTTCATGTCGTCTGACAATATACCTACTTATTACCCCAGCCGGGACGATTAAGTTATTAACCTTTCGTCGGGTGCAGCTCTTCTAGCAGATACAAGAGTCTTTCTTTTGCTTCGTGTATGGTAACCTATAGTGTTAAAATCTTCACCGCATAGGTTGCCTCCCATTTTTAGACCAGCTATCGATTCGTCCGTGGCAGTTTGTGTTAGAAGGTGTGATGTACAGGGTGGTCCAACGAGGACTGAACAAGGGCTTAATTTTGACTTTCCTCGTATTTTTTAATAAATTCAAAATAGCCAATCTATGTATTTTAATCTGTAGAATTTGAAAACGGAACCAAAAAACAATTGAATTATAAACAAAAGGCTTATGGCAGGGATGAAATGTTTTTTTTCTTCAAACGTCAGTAAATCCGTCATTACTCGACTGTGTAGGCGGCCGTGAAGTTTCGTTTTTCCTCCGCCGGAGCTTTACTTTTCACTTTTCCGCCGGCGGAGGTAAAAGTGTTACCATAGCAACATAGATACAATACAAACAGACAACAAAATAAGCGTCAACAACTCAAGATTTATTAAACTACAATTTGTATTTATCACTTAATTTGTGACTGCATTTCTAAAAATCACTAATTTAGGAACAAATTGGTTATTATTTAATCGAACTTACTCAATAACTGCTTATCAATACGGAATTAAAACGCAATCGGAGATGTAATCTTAAAAAAATAATTATTGTTGACAGTGTCCACTGACAGCTTGATGTTACATTCACCCAAGAATGATAAACTAATATGAAAGGATGGTGCCTTCCCATTTAAACACATGTTCACTTTTTTCTGCCCCGTGCCCCGCGGCTCCCTCACCTACATTGGCGTTTTTGTGACGTAGCTGCGCGCGAATGGCTATCATTTTTACCATTGCTTGCATTGCAATTTCCATGTTTTGGTTCTGTTTTTAGTTCTTTACTCATATTTTCAAATATCTTAGAACTATTGGTAGTTGTGTTTTAGTGCTCTGAACATTGAGAAACCTGAAGTGTATTATATTTTCCTTTGATCCTAAAGAAAATCCCATAAATTGAGGATTAAAGCAGGGACCAGAGTGCCTGTTTTGTATGAATATTTTCCAGTGTAGTTTTCATTGACTTTTTATTAAATAAGGTAGGAAGAACTTTAAATTATGTTTAAATGTAAGCAAGTGTGGGAAGAATAATAATATTTTACTTAATATTATAGAGAAATTGTCAAACAGGGTTTTATTACACAGTAGTGTATCACTTGGCTATTTAGGTTTTAAACAATATTTTTAAAATAGTAGGTATGTTTACGGGAAAGTAATTCTTATTTATAGATTGTTTAGTTCCTTAGATTGTAATCTTGCTTATTACGTTAGAATATCATAAATATATTATATCATAGAGCAATCGCTACACTTACTACACTATGGAAAAGCCAGTGTCGAATCATATATTAACGATTTTTCATTCAGAAGCCCTCATGTTATTAGCATTATGAGTTCACTTACTAGTAAATACACACAAGTTATAGAACTAAGGCTTTCTTAATTCAATTTTATTTTCCATAATTTGAGAATAGATTGTCGAACTCTGAATGCCACAAGAAAATTACTATTTTGAATATCAGTAAACATGTGCATAGATACAAATATACTTGTTTGTAGAATAAAAGGAATTTTTAACTACTTAATGTTCAACTTTTCTCTTTGGATATGATATTTTAGTTAGCTACAAATAATATAATAGGTATATATGAATCGTTTATTTTGGAAAGGTACTAACTAATATGTTTGTTTATACTATGCTAATATTTAGTGCCTTTCGAGAAATTATTATAATCAATGCCTTAATTTTATATGATAACCTCTTAAGATTCCTTTTCCAGAAGCCTCCTAGATGCTTGGTCCCTTACTTGCGATACCATCATGCTAAATATAGAATGATTTGCAGTCTTACAGTTGTGCATACCAAAAATATTAACTGTTAGCTGTGTTAAACAAAGTCCTGATCTGCAAATTCTTGTAAGTTTACATTTTGCATGTAGGCGAATTGTATTATTGCCAATTCATCACGATTTTGCACTCATCGTTAGATTTCTTTAGTAAAACTATTTTGCTCTTCTTTTATGTACAGCTAGTTCGGAGGTTCCTACTCTTTTAAATGCATCTCCAAGAGAAGGATTTTTTATTTGAAGATCTAGATATCCACACTTACAGCAAATGTCCCCTTGTGGACGACCAAAATGTAAATTAAAGTTCTCATGAAAATGTTTTACAATGTAAGAATATTGAATGTTCGATGATGTATTTTTCCCTAGAGCAAATCAAAAATAAGTTTTCATATTGTTCGAGCAATAGGGAATGAAGCATGATCAAAAAAAATATATCAGAGTCAGTGGGCAAATATACTGTGAAAATAGTTAGTTTTTAGATCAATAAATGAAATCTATTTATATACTACATAAGCTTAGTGTTTAAATTAACCCAATTATACACCTTTATTCCATAAACAATATACATTTACCTAGGTCAGAACATTTTAGGGATGTTGGTGTAACCTTTGACAATAATTAGTGAAACATCCAGAACTCTCGAGTTTATTACCAGACTTAGCCATGAGTTTCACGACATTGATACTCTGTTTTTATAAGATCAAAACTAGAATACATCTCATTAGTATGGTCATCAGCATATGATGCAGTATGCACACGTAGATGATATGGAAAGGGTACAACATAGGTTCTTAAAGTTACTTTACCTGAGGACTCATGGTTGCTACCCATCCTCAGGGTTTTCCTGAGAACTTGCTTCGAATGTTTGATATGCAGTCCCTTAAAACTAGAACAGGCTACTCTTCCCAAGAATTCCTATTTAACTTACTTAATAATCTTATTGAATGCCCTGATCTCCTAAATAAAATTAACTTTCTTGTTCCTCGCATGGGCTCCCGTCAGAATTTAACCTAGAGCAAGTATTTTCACCCATTTATACAATGTGCAAAACACAATGCTTGTGGCAAGAATTTTGATATATTCAATAGTTCTATCGCTGTGATCCGGACTCTCTTCAAAGAACATGATTCTGACCGTGTATCATGACTCTCCTTATCCTGACCTACCTACTGCTAATACCTGCCTATTATTGATTTGATTTGTTTTATTCTTTTTTATTGTAAAATATTTTATAGTTCATGATGTTCTACTTGTGATTTTTGGATACTTTACTGTAGATTATTGTATGTATTTCATAGTTTTAAGCTTAATTAGGTACTTTGATTATCTTTGATTGCTTTGTAATTGGGTCCGAACCTGTTAAGCAGTGTAACTAAATAAATAAATCAAAACAAGATAAATTATCATGGAATTATATAAAGACTCACATCTGGGTGATGATCCGGTAACAGTCAGAGATTTGTTAAACCTTAAAGAAGATTTGCTTTCTGTATTGGTTATGCTTATAATAAGCATAGTGCAAGAATCGTGATGACTTGGCCATAATACAATTCGATTACATGCAGAATGTACACTTACCAGTAGTTCCAGTTCAGCACTTGTTTTGTTTAACACAGCGAACAGTTAATATTTTTGATATACTCTACTGTAACACCGACAAAACATTCGTCTACATTTACCATGAAGATATCGCCAGTCAGGGACCAAGCAGCTTGGAAGTTTCTGGAAAAGAAATCTTAAGAGGTTATCACATGAAAGGCATTGATTATCATATAATTATGGCATTGCTTATATTGTGATATTGGTAGATTTTGTTGCTGTAATGAGTATCATTTAAAGAAAATTATTGAAAATGCTGATTAATGAATCGATTCAAAATTCAAATTCAAAAAGTAAACGAAAAGTAGTAAAAATCAAAATTGCACAAAATGTTAGTTAGTCCCTTTCTTAAATAAACGATTCATATGTGTTTCAGATACCATTATGTCAAGATCAGGATCAAGCTGTGCTGGTTTTGGCTATACAACACTTATTCTATTAATCAAAGTGGTGAAAGAAAAATTATTTTACATGTGCTTCCCAAACCAAAGGATATGGTGTCCCAAAGTGTAAGAAAGGAATGGATTAGCCGCTGTAGTAGACAGGATAAATTCAACCCTGACACTAGCAGGATTTGTTCAGATCATTTTGTGATAATTTTTTATCCTTGGCTAAAGTTTGTACCACATGGAAGTAACAATATAATTTAGTTTTAATGACATATAGGAAATTTTGTACTTTTGATTTTCCGTGAACAATTTTTTAAATCCAATGATTTTTGTATGGTGTAAAATTTTTGCACTACTATTTAATAATAATAAATATAATAATGGTGTATTGCCCATTTTCGCATATTTATGCTTTAAACAGTATATATAAAATATAAAAGTTAATTACTTAAGAGTAAATGTATAATATAGTTAAGAATGTTAAGAGGCTTTAGACAGATAATATAAAAGTTAACTCAGGCTCAGGAGTAAGTGTATAATATAGTTAAGATGCTTTAGACAGTATGTATAAAATACGATATAAGATATAATTTATGTTGTATATTGAGGACGTAGAATTAACAATACAGTTAATATTGAAATATACTGTGCATATGAACATACAATACTGTTGGAGATGAGACTCAAATTTGTGCAGACTATAATAAGCGCCTTGCAGTAATATTTTTTTCACCACTCTTAAATGGATTTATACTAGTAGGTATATTTGATGTTTGTGGGAAGAAGGTTGTATGTGGTAATACCGATGTAATAGGTACTTTTTAACAATTTAGTTGAAATGGTAAAGATAGGCCAAATAATGAGATCTTTACGGAGATTATAGGAATTATTTTCGTTAGTGAGCTCACAGTGCTGATCCAGTTTTCTTAAAACATGTTGTAAGAACCGAAATTCAAATAGTTGTAGAGCAGCCGGACTATGATGATGGAGCTGATAGCACTTTCAAAGCTGAAGACATAGAAACAGCTTTGGATGAAATAGAGAAAGAAGATGCTTCTTTTAATCCTATTGTGTATCATTTGCAAAATTTTATATAAGTAACAAGATGTGAGGGTTATTATATTGATACTTTAAAAATACTGTTTACTTGAAGTTCTTAGTTGTAGCTTATATATTCATTATTCCACTCTCACCTCTCCAGAAGTGAATTGCGTAGCACATTTTAGAGTGAAAGTAACCAAAGCATACTTACTATTTGAAGCACTGTGGGTGATGTAACTTGTTGCAATAGATGCATAGAGTACTGAAGTTCTTTATCAATAGTGAGTCCAGGGATTTTGATCTCTGCTAGGTTACTCAGAGTGGTTTTAGTATTAAGGTGTATATTTGATGTATGTGTGTGATGTTCTGTTTCTTGAATAAAATATAATTTGTTGTATCAAGGTTGAGTTAATTTATTTGCATTATAGCAGTGTGCCAAGTCGCTGATTACTTTCTCTGTTTCAGTTTTTAAATTTTCATAGTTCCAATCACCAATAACATGTTGTGCCATCTGCGTAGATTATGATCTTTTTCAAATACATCTTATGTAAGGTCATTCACAAACAAGTTGAACAGCACTGGTCCTGAGATAGAACCCGAGTATAAAGGTCGATCTTTATACTCGGATAGAACCCTGTGTTACTCCGTTTATATTCTATAATAGCTAACCCTAATATTATCATAGAGTGTAGACAATTCAAAACTAATAGTGTCAAAAATAGAATGTTTTAAGATTTGTACCCGCTTTTTCTAAATCGTCCAGGTATCCACAGAACAGAAAAGAAGCATGTATCTCATATGGATAATCTTATTACAGCTTTTACAGCGGTTTTAAAAAATATATGTTTTAGAAAGTAACATATTTTTATTTTTTGCGCACCGTGTATACTTAATCTGAGTTTTTATATGGTTAAAATTATTTTTATTTATGCACTAGCTTCCATATAGAATAACATTTTCTGAGAAGCAATTATTAGGCTTTTCCAAATATGCATACGTTTTTGGCCCACACTGTACAAAAGGGTAGTCAGATTTTATTTTATTGTTGTCTATTTTTCTCTAATAAGCTCCTATTATTCATACTCTTAAGGATATTTTTCATACACGATTTAATAATCCCCCGTCTTCTATTTACTTTTGGCTTATTCAGGTTTGTTAGAATTCAAAAACAAAAAGCTTGTAAAAAATATTTTCCATTCTTCATTAATAAAAAAAACCTTGGTAATTTCATAAGAAATAGTTTAGTTTTACTATCCATTTAAAATTTTGAGTTTAAACCCTTTTTTATAAACTCTAAACAAGAAAAATAGCCTTGCTCGTACGACTTTGCCATATGTACGTTAAGCCTTTCGCGCCAAATTTCGCGCGTGGCTACGTCACAAAAAAGCAGCTGTCAGTGAAAAAATTCGGCAGATCGAACCATCCTGTCTTGTTTAAAGTTCTTGACATTCACCGACACCGGTCTAAGCAAGGCCACCTACTACCGTGGTCTAAGCCGCCTTGCGAACCCATTTATCTTTAATAATAATTAGATATTATTACTATTAAAAAGAGATGTTTTTGCATTAATTTGTCGACATTTGAAGAAAAAACAGCATATTTTATTTGGAGGAAAAGTTACTTTTCATGGCTTGCTCTCTATTACCAGCCTCACTCCGTTCGGCTGTTAAACACGAGCGCGCCATGAAAAGTATCACTTTTCCTCCATATAAAATAATATACTATTAATGGAATGTACAGTTTTTTATTCGATTTTTGGAAAATAGGCATTTTTTTAAGTCCATGCTGATTAAAACATTTAATATGGCGATTACTGTCTTTATTGTATTTTAATATTTTAGCCATTATAGTTTTAGTTTTACCTGTTTGAAATATGCGGTAGATTAGTGTAGGTGAAAAAGGTGTAATTACATTCATGTCACAAGAGTCTAGAGAGCCAGCGTCCAATTTGTCTCCCGAGCTTCCGCGAGAAATATTTCGTAAAAAGTGCATCCAAAGTACGGGCACGTATTACAGTAAGTAATATTTCACTTTTCGCAGGGCCCTCAACTAACCCAAACTAACCGAAACTAACGCAAACTAACCCAAACTAATGCAAACTAACCCAAACTAACCGTAATTAACCAAAGTAAAGACAAGCGCGCTTTGCCTTCCGTGTTACAGATTAAGCAAAACATAATCGAAACTAACTTTAACTAGCCAAACAAGCCCATTGAGACGAGCGCGCTGCCCAAACTAACCCAAACTAACGCAAACTAACCCAAACTAACCCAAACTAACCCAAACTAAAGCAAACTAACCCAAACAAATCTAAGTATCATTTTGTACGTCGCAAAATACCAGCCCCTAAATGGAACCCCTAGGGTCCAAAATATGTTTAACGGTTTAAGGGGGTGCCGGCCGAACATCCCTGCCAAACGTCAATCCTTTCGGACGTCGAATCGCCTTTTTTTCTTTCGCACAGCCTTGCCCCTAGGTGCCTTGACTTTCTAATGTCCAGACTCAGTCGTCTCATCACCAAAAACCTCCGACGGCTGATTTTCGTTGAACTCGGACTTGCCTAAAGACGAGTTCTATTCCGAGCTCACGGTCCCCATTAACGGGTAAGAATTTCAGATCCTAGAAAAATGAAAATTTTCAGACGAACTTTACATTTTATCGAATACCTACCTTGTTTGAACTCCTATCAAAAAACTGTATAGGAACTTTTTAATGGGCCTTAAAATGACGCAAATACTGGCGCAAACCGATTGGATATACCTCTTTTCGTTACCGAGAAAAAGGCAAAAATATGAAAATCACGTTTGTTCAATTAAAAAAAAAAACGAAACGTCGTACAATCAAACTGGACACGGCACATTATAGTACCCGACGAGACCCATATTTTTCCCATTTAAAGTTTACCTCTAACTGTTAGCGTTTTCGAATTATTGCCGATTTTCTAAAAATCTCGATTTTGTTAAGCATATAACCCTCAAATTTTCGATTAATACCCATTTTCATGACGGAATCGATTAAAGGGGTCCATTTACATGTCATTGACGTAAAAATTAATTTTTTAAAAATCCTACACGTTGTCCAAAATGGCGATTTTCCGTTTTCGAAATCGATGGGGCCCGATTACGGGAAATGGGTTCGTCGGATCAAAAATCATGCAGAATACTTTTTTTTAAGTCAAATGCGTGAGGGTGCTCTTTGGAGCGTCTCGTTCGCCCATTACCAAAATTCGACCTCGTCCGGCTCCTATCGCGGAACCTATTCGCGGTAGGTTCCCGCCGACGTCAGATTCGAACTCGGCATCGTCGAAAACCCTCTCAACCCAAATTTGAACCCATTCGAACGTCAAATCCCCTCGGCCCCTAAATGACCCCCTAGGTCCCAAAAATATTTTTTCGTGTATAGGACCGCCCGCCGAACAAAATTGACCAAAACTATGATTTTGGACGTCGTAAAATATCGGCTCCTAAATGGAGCCCCTAGGTTCCAAAATATTTTTAGCGCTTTAAGGGGCGCCCGTCGAACATCCCCGCCAAACGTCAACCCTTTCGGACGTCAAATCGCCTTTTTTTCTTTCGCACAGCCTCGCCCCTAGGGGCCTCGACTTTCTAATGTCCAGATTCGGTCGCCTCATCACCGAAAACCCCCGACGGCTGATTTTCGACGAACTCGGACTTGCCTAATTCTTTTCAATTTTAACTTTTTGAGCATGCGGAAGCTCGGGAGACAAAGTGGACGCTGGCTCTCTAGACTCTTCTCCTTCACGTCCCGTCAGTGTCAATAAAAATAAAATTTGACTACACCATGGAATACTCCTTAAACGAGAGACTAGAGATTATAAAGTTATTTTACAAGAGTCAAGAAAATGCAAGAAAAGCAAGAAGAAGATTTATTGAAGATTTTCATAGAAATATATCGGTGAATACAATTATTCTAAGGATAAAAAACCTATGTGAAGAAAATAAATTCCTTTATGATAGAAAAAAAGAAATACACAAAGGAGAAGAAACCGCGATAGAGCAATTTTAAATTACTATAGGCTTAATCCTATGAAGTCAGTTTCGGATGCTGTTCGGGATGTTCAATATGGCACTGTAAGACGACGAAGAGTTACTCGATGAACTGTCCACAGAACTTTAAAAATCAATAAATGCGTGTCTTTTCGTGTACTGCCGCTTCAACACCTAACTGCTGCACGAAAGGAACTTCGTTTTCGATTTGTCTCCCAAATTATAATTCGGCAACAAGACAATGATCCAAACTTATTTAACGAAATTCTTTAGACAGACGAAGCAACATTTACATCAGGGATCTATAATAGACATAACATTCATTACTGGGCCCCAGATAAACCCACACCAGATGCAAAAGATCGGCAAATTCCTCGCCAGCCAACTTTAACCTCGACGTGGCGGTTATGCGCGGCCTGCACCAAATAATCTGGGTATGATTATAGAATTGTTCTTCAAAATTAAAATAGTTGGTCTGCACCAATTAAATGAAAACGTGTTTTGCTGATGGACTGGTTCAAGAAAAATTAAAATTTGCAATAGCCATTCACTTTCTTTTTTTCCCAACAGGCGGTCATGGAAATCTTGTGTTATTATGGCTGCACTGACTTTTTTACAGAAATTCCCCTAATACGCTATAATGTATGCCCATTTAAGGTTATTTTAACATTGAAAATGTTTCTGTTATCCTAATATAGGGCCTCAAATCGTGAAAAAGTACATGCTACATTTGCCACATGATGTCATACGCATGAGAGATCGTGTTAGTTTGTTTATTTAAACTTAAATTTGATTATAAGGTATCGGAATCGGTTCAAATGACTAAAATAAATTGGAACTAACTGAAACTAACAGAAAGTTGATTGAACGACTAACCAAAACTAGCCAAAAGTAACCAAAACGGGCTAAAACGTATCGGAACAGGTTACAAACATTAAAATAAGCAAAAACTAACCAAAACGAGCCAAATTTTAAGGACTCACCGAAACTAATCAAAAATATTAAATTTGATTATAACATATCGGAAGCGATTCAAACGACTAAGATGAATTGGAACTAGCTAAAAGTAACCGAAAGTTGATTGAATAACCAGCCAAAACTAACCAAAAGCAAATAAAACCACCAAAACGGGCTAAAATCTATCGGAACAGATTCAAAATATTAAAGTAAGTCAAAACTAACCCAAATTAACCGAATATTGGCGACTAACCTACACTAACCAAAAACATTAAAATTGGTTATAACGTATCGGAACTGGTTCAAATGACTAAAATAAATTAAAATTAACTGAAATCAACCGAAAATTGATTGAACGATTAACCAAAACTAACCAAAAGTATCCAAAAGCACCAAAAAGGGCTAAAACGTATATGCACAGATTAAAAATATTAAAGTAAGTTAAAATTAACTGAAGTTTGGCGACTAACTTAAATTGACCAAAAACATTTAAACTGGTTATAACGTATCGAAACCGGTTCAAATGACTAAAATAAATTGGAACTAATTGAAAGTAACCGAAAGTTGATTGAATGACTAACCAAAACTAACCAAAAACAGTAAAATCGGTGAGTCGGTTCAAATGACTAAAATAAATTAAAGCTAACTGAAATTAACTAAAAGTTGGTTGATCAACTAACCAAAACTAACCAAAAGCACCAAAAAAGGCTAAAACATATCAAAACAGATTAAAAACATTAAAGTAAGTTGAAATTAACTTAAATTAGCCGAATTTTGGTGACTAACTAACCAAAAATATTCAAATTCATTATAACGTATCGGAACCTTAGACTATATAATAAAGATAGACTCCGCGTTTCATTCATAATTATGCTGCCGCCCTGGCCCCAACAATGTCTACCCCCTAACCCCCCAAATAAAACAAAACATGAACAAATGAATTAAACTAAAGAAGTGGGGATGGCTTCTGCGGGCGACAAGCACCTCCCACTGCAGCTCGCGGCCGGCGATTCGCCGATGCGCGCGGCTACGTGCTTGGCCGCTAGGAATTCGCCCGCAGACCCGCTTTAAGCGTCGCGCAAACCAGAGCGGTGACAGGCGCGGTGGCGGTGGCGGTAAAATACTGTACGTGTATTTGCCAGATCGCTTCTGTTTGCGGTCTTTAATTAACTTACACGCACAGTATTTTACCGCGACCGCCATCGCGCCCGCCACCGCTCTGGTTTGCGCGACGCTTTAATCATGGGGCCAGTGGAATAGCAAAACAACTACCTCTTTTTCAACTATATACTCTAAGATCGGAACCGGTTTTGGTTACTTGTGATTAGTTTTTGTTGGTCATTCAATCAGCTTTCGATTAGTGTTAGTTACTTTTAATTCATTTTAGTCATTTGAAACGATTCCAATACGTTATAACTAATATTAATGTTTTTGATTAATTTTAGTTGGTCGCCAAAATTCGGTTAATTTAAGATAGTTTCAAGTTACCTTAATATTTTGAATCTGTTCGAATGTGTTTTAGCCCTTTTTAGTGCTTTTCGTTACTTTTGGTTAGTTTTGGTAAGTCATTCAATAAACTTTCAGCTAATTTCAGTTAGTTTTAATTTATTTTAGTCATTTGAACCAGTTCCGATACTTTATACCTAATTTTAGTGTTTTTGGTTAGTTACCAAAATTCGGTTAATTTGTATGAGTTTTAACTTACTTCCATATTTTTAATCTATTTCGATACGTTTTAGCCGGTTTTGGTGCTTTTATTTAGTTTTGGTTAGTTTTGGTTAGTCATTCAATCAACATTTGGTTACTTTAAGCCAGTTCCAATTTATTTTAGTCAATTGAACAGGTTCCGATACGTTATACCCAATTTTAATGATTTTGGTTCATTTTTAGTTAGTCGCCAAAATTCGGTTAATTTGGGTTAGTTACTTATTTTAATACCTTTAATCTGTTCCGATACGTTTAGCCCTTTTTGGTGTTTATGGTTACTTTTGATTAGTCATTTAATCAGCTTTCGGTTAGTTTTAGTTAGTTTTAATTTATTTCAGTCATTTGAACCGGATCCGAAACTCTATAACCAATTTTAATGTGTTGGTTAATTTCAGTTAGTCTCCAAAATTTTGTTAATTTGGGTTAGATATTTATTTTAATACCTTTAATCAGTTCCGATACGTTTTGGCCCTTTTTGGTGTTTATGGTTACTTTTGATTAGTTTTGGTCAATCAGCTTTCGGTTAGTGTTAGTTAGTTTTGATTTATTTCAGTCATTTGAACCGGATCCGATACGTCATAACCAATTTTAATGTTTTGGTTAATTCTAGTTAGTCGCCAAAATTCGGGTAATTAACGTTAGTTTCAACTTATCTTAACATTTTTAATATGTTCCGATATGTTTTAGCCCTTTCTGGTGCTTTTGGTTAGTCTTGGTTAGTCGTTCAATCAACTGTCAGTTAATTTCAGGTAGTTTTAATTTATTTTAATCATTTTAACCAGTTCCGATACGTTATAAACAATTTTAGTGTTTTGGGTTATTTTTGGTTAGTTACCAAAATTCGGTTAATTTGGGTTAGTTTTAACTTACTCCAATATTTTCTATCTATTTCGATATGTTTTAGCCCGATTTGATGCTTTTAGTTAATATTGGTTAGTTTTGGTTAGTCGTTCAATCAACTTTAGGTAAAATTCAGTTAGTTCTAATTTATTTTAGTCATTTGAACCGGTTCTGAGACGTTATAAGCATTTTTAATGTTTCTGGTTAGTTTTGGTTAGTCACCAAAATTCGGTTAATTTGGGTTAGTTTTAACTTACTTCAATATTTTAAATCTATTTGGATGCGTTTTAGCCCATTTTGGTGCTTTTGGTTACTTTTGGTTACTTTTGGTTAGTTAGTCGTTCAATCAACTTTCGGTAAAGTTCAGTTAGTTTTAATATATTTTAGTCATTTGAACCGGTTCCGGTACGTTATAAGCAATTTTAATGTTTTTGGTTAGTTTTGGTTAGTCGCCAAAATTCGGTTAATTTGGGTTAGTTTTAACTTACCTTAACATTTGTAATCGGTTCTGATAAGTTTTAGCCCGTTTTGGTGTTTTTAGTTACCTTTGGTTAGTTTTGGTTAGTCGTTCAATAAACTTTCGGTTAGTTTCAGTTAGATCCAATTTATTTTAGTCATTTGAACCGATTCCGATACGTTATAATCAAATTAAGGTTTAAATAAACAAACTAACACGATCTCTCACGCGTATGACGTCATGAATGTGGCAAATGTAGCATGCACTTTTTCACGATTTGAAGCCCTATACTAGGAAAACAGAAACATTTTCAATGTTAAAATGCATTTTTAGATTGTCAGACAGGCAGAATTGATTGGTTAAAACAAAAATTCCATATCATAATAATAAAAAAAATTTCCATATGTGGCCAATATTCTGGCGGACACTGTATAACATTAGTTGGATTTAAAAAAGATTTAACTATAACATTGTATCTGCCAGTTTTCAGATTTAATTGAATTTCTTGCTTATTCGATTTTAGAACGCAATAATTTTGGTAAATAAGTGTGCGGGAGTGTCCATTAAACAACATTTATACATGCCTTCGCGGGGTAATTTAAATAATTATTTTTTGCCACCGCTTCTAGTAGAACAATTCAAATAAAGGCATTTATAACCAGGCATTTTTAACGAAAATAAAATAAAGATTAATTATTTTTCGTAACGCTCTCGGACTAAACCACAAGACTCGCGTGGCTCGCGTTTAGAATCACACTAGAGCTTGCCCTGACTATTTCTTGGGATGGCTGGCCATCGCAAGGAGGCGGAGCTTTAAACGAATTTTTGTTTCATGCGTTAGGCGGGAGGTTTCGCATCTGGTGTGGGTTTATCTGGGACTGGGCAGTAGAAAACCCAAGAAAATTTCGAACCTTAAAATTTCAAGTTTGGTGTGGTGTTTTAAACAACAGAATCTTGAGTCTGATATTTTTTAATGGATCTCTAGTGGTCAAAGATATCACAAGTTTCTGCAAAACGAAATTGATTTTTTTCTTTGGATGAGTTACCTTTGGCTGAATATCGAAATTTAATTTGGCAGCAAGATGGGGCACCTCCCAATGCAGTCCGTGATATCCTGGAACTTTTGAATCAACGCCATAACGAGTGGATTGGACGACATGGGACAATTTCTTGGCCACTTAATAGCCCTGATCTCACAGTTATGGATACCTTTCTTTGGGGTCACCTAAAGAATGTGGTATGCTAAGGCAGGAATAAGAACGTTGTAGAGATTAGGGAAAAAAATATCGTCGAAATAAATCGTCTTAACCAACAGAATCATGTTCTAATATCAAGTTTAGAGAGATTATAATATAGAGGATATAGAAGTTGCTTCGAAAACAACGGGGGTCATATTGAACACTTACATTATTAATTGTTTTATTTTAGTTGTATTGTTAGTAATTGCATATTTCTTTTTCTATCATATAGGGATTTATTTTCTTCAAATAGGTTTTTATCCTTAATATTATATTCACTGATATATTTCTATGAAAATCTTCAATTAATATTCTTCTCGTTTGCATTGCATTTTCGTCTTTTTTAAGGACTATTAATTCCAGTCATATTTTATTTTTATTGACACTGACGGGACTTGAAGGTAATTACACCTTTTTCACCTGCACTAATCTACTGCATATTTCAAGCAGGTAAATCTAAAATTATAATGGCTAAAATATTAAAATACAATAAAGACAGTAATCGCAATATTAAATGTTTTAATCAGAATGGACTTAAAAAAATGCCTATTTTCTAAAAGTCGAATAAAAAACTCTACATTCCATTAAAAAAAAACACTTTATCCCTGCCGTAAGTCTTTTGTTTATAATTCAATTGTTTTTTTGGTTCCGTTTTAAAATTCTACAGATTAAAATACATAGATTGGCTATTTTGAATTTATTAAAAAATACGAGGAAAGTCAAAATTAAGCCACTGTTCGGTTCTCGTTGGAACACCCTGTACATGTTGCAAACATTTTGATCTCTTGGATACATTGCACCTGATTACGTTATAATTTACAAATTATAAATATCGCATCTTAGCATAGAGAAGAATACTACCATTGGCCAGCGTTTTACATTTCTAGACATATTATAGGAGGCTACCTATGCGGTGAGGATTTTAATACTTTAGGTTACAATACATGATGCAAAAGAAAGACTGTTGTATCTGCTAGAACAGCTGCGCTCGGCGAAAGGTTAATAACTTAATCGTCCCGGCTGGGGTAATAAGCATATACTTAAAAAATATATACTGCTAAACCTTCATTTGGACAATGAGTGGAAAATGAAGTCAACAGTAAAAGATGGGAATATCAATTTTGCATAAGTCTATCTCTGTCCTTCAACAAATTGTTTGTGCGCACGCTCTGTACGGAACGTTCTGATTGGTCCATTTGTCGCGCGGCAAACTGGCCGAGGCCGTCTTCTCGATCCATTCCATCCATATACTTAAATATATATGATTCCATCATCATCAACCATTTTGGAATTCTTGGATTTTTGGTGTTCTTTGTTCTTGTGTTTTATTGTGTCGTGTGATTCATATCGTATCTTGTGCACATTAAATTGTAATTTCAATTTAAAACTGTTTTTAGACATTTTTAGTGGGTTTGTGCTTTGAAAATGGAAAGCAAAGCTAAAAGTTGGAAAAGCAAGCGTTGCCATTTGTGTATTAAAGAAAGAAGAAGTAAGGAAGTAACGTTGCATAGGTAGGATTTCTTGTTTGATACGTAGTCAAATTTCGGCTATTCGACCAATGAATCAGTTTGAAAATGACTTCATTTACTTACTTCTTTTCAGCTTTCCAAAAAATGCTGCAATTCGAACTCTCTGGATTGCATTTTGTAAGTTAGATGAGAACCAAGATGATGTCTCAAAAGTCCTTATTTGTTCTCTGCATTTTCTACCTGGTGATTATATGGATCCTATGGCAAAAAGATTTGGAGGTGTTTTGAAGTTAAAACCAGATAGTGTTCCGTCAATTAGAAGACCAAAAGATCCGTCTACTTCTACTTTACTTCCATCTACCAAAATCGATGCTGATCCCCAATCTTGTAAGTGTACCCATAATAATTTGTGTGTTTCATTGTTTGTAACATACTTTAAAGCTGGATTTATAGATTGACATAACATAAGCATAGCATAAGCATAAGAAGTTAAACATTCATATTTAAGTTAGGCAATTTATAGATCGACATAACATAAGACACAACATAAGCTTGACATAAGAAGATGACCAATGTTCAACTTCTTATGCTATGTGCTTATGTTCGACCAATGAAAACACAGAATTTGAATCATATTTACCTTTTGAGAGAATGACATATGCGATGTTCAATAAAATTTGGTGTTTTGGCTTTTTGAATGCTTATTCTTTTTGAAAATGGTAAGGATTTATAAATTAATATACATAAGACTCTATAATATACCTACTTCTTTAAAAAATTTAAAACAAAATTATGAAATTTGTAAGGTTAGTATTTTCGATTTACGGCTTAGGCGCAACATAACATAAGCCCATTTATAAACCGGCCATTTCTTGTAATGTGCTTATGCTATGCAATGTCTATGCTATGCTTATGTTATGTTATTCTATAAATCCAGCTTAAATGAACTGGAACAAAAATCGAAACTACCTAAAGTGCGCAAGACCCTTTTAAATGGGGATTAAGTATTGACGATTTGCCAATAGCTAGTTTTACTTCTACAGAATCAGAAGGTAAAACATTTAATTATCACAATACCTAAGCGATTATTTAACCAGGCAAAATATTGTAATTCTTACTTTAACCAGGTTCTGTTCTTTCCAGTTAAATATACAGAGTCGCTCACTGCAGCTTCCCAAATAACTACTTGTGTTGGTTTGGCAGAAACTGATGGTGCGAGTGTTCCCAAAAAAATGAGATATAGTGAAACCAGTTATGTTGCAGATATCGGAACACCTCATTTGGCTACACCAAGACGAGCTAAAAGGTCTCTTGATTTAGCAAAGAAAAAAAATTTTCGCCAAAGCAAGAAAATTAAATTTCTTCAGCAGAAAAATAGAAGATTAGAGAAGAAAGTTAAATTCCTAGAAGAGTTGCTAAATCATCTAAAGAATGAAAACCTTCTATCAGAAAATAGTGTTGAATCAATGGTGGTAAAAACTCACTGTTTTACTGATTTTCTGTGTATGTATTAGTCGAGTATTAGTGATGTAAGTGAAAAAAGTCAATGTTTTTTCGAAAAAAAAAACAAAGGCTTCATGTTTTTCAATTTAAATGAAAATGTAAAAAAATATAGTTGAAACAGGTTTGATGACTATCCATTCAGAACATCTTACATCCTAATAATCGGAACAGTCAATTTATTTGAAGATTATTTCCAATATTACGGAAAAAAACTAGGTACCTACTTTTTACTGTTTCAGTGCATTTTTTACAATTTATGTTTTTGGATATTGAGAATGTTTTTATTTATTTTTTTAAATGAAAAACATGTTTTTGAAAATCCTAGAGGTGTAAAAAAAATGCTTTTCTACGCTAATATGTATGTTTGTGTATAAAGAGTGTTCAACAATAATTGTTACGGTCGGGTCGCCTATGAATTGAATGGCAATTGTCACAAAAAAACCTATGTCTTGGCTAACATTGTAAAAATGATTGGGTACATGACAGCCTTGACATTTAGTGACAGTGGCCATCAAACAAAATAGAAAAAGAAATCTTCAGCGAACTACGACCATAACAATTATTAAATGCCCAATAGTAAATCGGTATATAGTATAAGTTATGCTGATTTATTTTGTTTTAGGGAAATGTACCCGACAGTATGAAAGCCTTGATTGCCCGAAATTTGCAAAAAAAAACTGCAAAATACTCTCCAGAATTAAGAAAGTTTGCCCTCACCTTGCAGTTTTATTCAAGTGCAGCTTATAATTATTATGTCCGGAAAATTTGGAAGAATCTTTTACTGGCCCCAAGCACATTAAGAAGTTGGTATAGTGTCGTTGATGGGAAACCTGGATTTTCAGAGGAAGCAATGAGGGCAATTACAGCGAGAAATAAGGTTGCCCCAGTACATTTTAATCTTGTGATAGACGAAATGTCTATCAGAGCTCAGTGCATTTATGATAATGGGAGGTTTTTGGGGGGCGTTGACTTGGGCACAGGATTATGTCAAGAAAATGATAACTTTCAGCAAGCAACCAGCGCCCTAGTTGTCATGGCGGTTGGATTAAATGGCCATTGGAAAGTTCCGCTGGGGTATTTTTTAATAGCACGTTTAACAGGAAGGGAAAGGGCCAATCTGTTAACAAAGTGTTTGGAGCTTATAAACTAGACAGGGCAAAATTATTTTCGGTAACATTTGATGGAGCTACTTCAAATTTGTCCATGTGTACATGTTTGGAGGCCAATTTTGATTACTATGGAGGAAATTTCAAACCCTGGTTTATAAACCTCTCGACAAATGAAAAAATTTGGGTGTTTTTTTATGCCTATGATTAAATTGGTTCGAAACACTTTGGGTGACAAGGGGCTTCTAAGGGATGGTAATGGGAACGCTATGGGATTATATAAAGTTTTTATATGAACTTCAGTGCAACGAAGGCTTACATGCTGGCATCAAATTGTCTTAAAAACATGTTTTTTATCAAGACAACCGAATGAACGTAAAACTTGCTGCTCAAACTTTAAGCCAAAGTGTATACAATGCTTTCAAATTTGTAAATGAATTGAAAATTTCCAAATTTGAAGATTGTATGCCCACAGCTGACTTTTGCTTAATATTTAACAATATTTTTGACTAGCTCAACTGCAAGAACAAATTTTCAAAAAAAAATAAATTTAATATTCCACTAGAGAAAAATCATTATGATTTCCTGTATCAAAATTCTGTACAATTTGAGAACTACATTTGTGGTTTAAAAGATAATAGAGGGGTTCCAATTTTAAAAAGTAACCGTAAAACTGGATTTTTGAGATTAATCATTTGTATGAGGAACTCATTCGAACTATATAGAAAATTAAATGAATTGGGCCAAGATTTTTTATTAACTTTTAAATTAAGTCAGGATCACCTTGAGACATTTTTTAGTTGCATAAGAGGAAGGGGGGGATTTATATTTAACAACAACCCTAATGCAAGACAGTTCGAAAGTGCTTATAAAAGGTTATTACTAAGACATGAAATAAGCAATACTTATTCTTCAAATTGTCTTGCAGATAGGGTTGAAATGTTATATGTATCCTCTAAGAAAAACATTTCAATGATCCGATAATTGATGAAGAGGAAGTGAATTTTAATGCAGGGTATCATGATTACATTTCGACGCTATGGAGTTGAACACCATATGTCGAAAATGTAATTAAATATATAGCAGGATTCGTGGTAAAGAAAATTTTGAGGAGTAAGTCTTTATGTCAAGTTTGCGCCAAGCAATAATTGACCTCTGAAGACAGTTCATCGCTCCTCATAAAGATAAAAAACCGGGGCAGCTTTTTATTTCCTTCCGAAGAACTCTGCAAAATTTACATGACTGCTGAAAGAATTTTTAGGCAAAACTTCACTAATTTATTGACAAGAAACATATTTTGCAATTTTTAACATTAAAAATTTTAGCTAATATTAACAGCCCTTTTAACTGCAAGGAAATGCAGGAACATATTCTTTCGCAAGATGTTTTTGATAATCACTGTGTTAACTCAGTTAACTAAACTAATAATTGAAAAGTTTTTGCACATTCGATTATATTACGAGGCGAAAATTATTAATTCTCAACGTGATGAGTCAATCAGGCAGAAATATACAAAATTAGTTCTGTTTAAGAATCAGTAACTAAATTTAGTTACCTTTTTAATTTTAGGTTTTTCATTTATTTAAGAGTATTTTTTATGGTCCCCCATAGTCAACTTTTGAATTGTTCAGAAGATATTTATCGCCGAAAATATATAATTTGTTACCATTAGAAATAAGATCACTGCCTGGACTCGGCAAGTTTAATAACAAATGTAGAGCATTTATATTTTACAACCTTGATAGATTTAGCTCACTATTTTCACTGTATAACATCCCATTATATTATGATATAAGTATTGAACATTGTACTAGGGTATATATTTTTAATAATGTTACAGAATGGCATACAACTTAATACCATATTGCACATACAGGTGGATCTGTCTACCTAGGTGCAACTCAAATAATAATTTTAGACTCTTAGATGTAAGAATTTAGATATGTCACTGTAATATTTAAATGATCTAGTAATAGACAATCATAATTGTCAAGTTAATACAAACATCGAGACAAACATAAAGATAAAAATAAAATAAATAAATAAATAAAAACCTTTAATTTAGTTAAGTTGTTCTTTCTTCTCTCTTCTCTTTTTTTTCTGTGGTTCATCTGATTGTCTTTTACTTATTATTGTTATGTTACTTATTATTGTTATTACCTACACTGTAAACACCAGAAACTAGCACATACAGGTGTCAGCATCTGTGCTACGAACTTAGCTTATTTGGCCATATTTATTACTTACTAGCTGACCCGACAGACGTTGTCCTGTCTTAGCTATGGATATTCAATTCGAACTGGAGTAAATAATAAAAAAAAATATTTCAAAAACATATTGTTTATTGTAATGCTTTTTGATACATAACATTGTTACTTTTCTTTTCTGGCGCGTAAATAAATAATGTTGATGGTTTCCATGTGAAAAACATGAATTTTCAAGATTGATGCCACAAACACTTAACGACTGCCCTTGCGACTGGAAAACTGTAACCGTTTAAAGTCGAATGGTATATCATTCGGAATCATAGGGATGCATCCACTGAACTATATACATGGAATAACAATACCCTTTCTTCTTTACTGAAAAAGTGGCAAATTTACGAGCAATAAAGTTAACAAAAATCACAGTAGTCTCTGACAAAATAAGCAGCGTATAAGCCTGCGCAATAGCAAGGATCTGTTGAAGTGAGTTCAGACGTGACGTCTTGGCTTTGGCTCTTTATATGAAATTAAGTAAATTACGAAGAAAGAATAATAACCGATGACGCGTACTCGATCAGTATGAAACTTCGGCACTGCGTGTATGTGCGTCCTTTTTTAATGCACAAGCAGCAATATATTCGTGTGTTTTTGTGCCGCACTTTTATATTTTGAATCAGTTATTGACGACGAAGCGTTTAAGAAACGTGGAACGTATAGCTTGCACTAGTTCAGTGGGACAGGGCAGTAATTGCTGTTTGCGACGTTTGCGTTTGCTATAATTATTGCCATTTTTGTATATCCGTATTCGTTTGTGTTTCGGTTTCGTTTGGTAATTGGAAAATTTTATAGTTAAGATAGTTTTGATAGTTTGTCGTTTAGTAATTGCTGTATTTGCCATTTTTGTATATTCGTGTTCGTTTGTGTTTCGGTTTCGTTTGGAAAGTTTTATAGTTAAGATAGTTTTGATAGTTTAGGTATAATGTTTAAATGTAGCGTTTTGTTTTGCCGTAATTACGGCATAAAACATGCTGCTGGTGTTAGTTATTTTCGGTAAGTAAAGTTTATTTAATATTGTATTTTGTAGTCCGTGTTAATCTACTCTTTTCACATACATAACGCAAACTTTTTTGCTCTTTCCTTCAAACCACTACCCTCTAACTATTCAATTTTTAACGAATATTTTGCGACTTTATTTTAGAGTACTTAACTAGAAATCTGCTTTTCATTTTCGCCAGCAATTTTTGTAAAGTTAACCACATCAAACTATTCTCAAGCCATACTGTGGTTAGGAGTAGAAAAATTCGCCTATAGGTACCTAGTACTCAACCTAGTTTCATTTCACTCTGTTACAACGTTACATGAGTACTTGGTAAAAGGTTCTTACTCGAGTAGGACTCGGGTTCAAGTAAAATTTTTTAATACCTACCTAACCTACACCCCATTTATTTTAGAATCACTGAGTCAACTTAGTATCACTGGGGTGCAGACACCCATAGAGGTTACTGAATACTTTAAAGTAGTTTCAGAGAAAGCACTTAAAACCACAAAAAGCAAATATTTGGGTACCTACTTTAAAATTTGCATATTAAGTAATGCATACAATTCTACTTAATTTCTGCATTTTCAATTATTTTCTTCTCAAAAATTCAGGCTCGAGTGAACGAGTTTTTTTTTTGTATTGGGATACCTTGTATAGGTATTGTATATTTCTCCGGAGGGATGTTGGAGAGGGTGTCTCACTCTGATAGAAATTTGTACATATAATACCAAGATTGTCACCACTGTCATGTATATTTCAACAAAATGCCAGTGACTGCCAGCAGACTGCCAGTGACTGCCAAACCAAATAGTACATGGACTGCCTATTAGTGAAACACCCTTAGATTTCTACAGCCTTCGATAGGGTTTGCTTTTCATTACTTAAAACTAAACTACTTCCTTGGACATAAAATTCATTGAGCTCGGTGGTAACACAAGGCTATTTTGCGAGGGGTGTGTCAATAGTGGGCATTACATGTACATTTTGGTTTGGCAGTCTGATTGTAGTCTGCTGACAGTCTGTTAAAATATATATGGCAGTCATAGGCAATCTTGGCATTACATGTACAAATTTGTATCAGAGTGAGACACCCCTCGCTATTTTACAAAACCTATCTAAGTACATATTTAAAAATATATGTAAGTATCTCTATTGCAATAATATGGAATCAATATTTACTTCTAACATTCTTACAGGCTGACTGAAAACAGGGCTCTGATTGGCTAGACGCTCTAGGCATCGATTCAGAAAGTGGAATAAAGCATTTTATGATGTGTAATGATCATTTTTTAAAAGAAGATATTACAATCTCACCTCGAGGGAAAATGATCTTGAAGCCAGGTGCAATTCCTAAAACTAATCTGCCACCAAATGTGGAGCACCATAGGCGTTTGATTCAAGAGAAGAAAAAGCTAACAACAAAGTTAGTATTATTCCAATACATATTTTTTATAGTACTAACAAAAATATTGTTAATTTTTAACTATGTTACAGTTTGGTAGTGGATGAACCTCAGTATGACCCATCTGAACCAAGGCTTATAGACGAACCCCTCCAGAGACCCTCCCAGGAACATGATTTATTGGAGATACCATCAAATATTCTAGGAGAGCCTGCCCTTGAACTTGAAATTGGTACCCGTACTCTTTCAAGTATTAGGTAATAATTTCCATTTACTCTATTATTATTATTATGTTGTATAATAAAAGTTCTCCATTCTTCCGGTTTTCTGTCACAGATAATGATTCCTAATCAAAAATATGAAAAAGAAAGTTTTGTACTCAGTTTCATCTTTTTTCCATTTATTTGGTTTTTAATAGATTCATATTAATTTGTTGATTATTTTTTAAAAAATTAATATCTGTGGCAAAAAAAACGAAAAAATGGAGGACATTTAAACGTTCATAGGCTACAAACAATTCAATATATTCACTGCCCAAAGGCTCGTCGAACAGCCTGTATAGCATTGTTTTCAAAATATTGTTCATTATTGATTTCAAAAAGCACTGAAATAACAGTAAGTTGATATTGTTTTGTTTTCAAACACTTAGTAAGTTCATTTGGCACAAATTAGACAAAAATAAGATTTGGAAAAAATTCTATGCCCTATTGTTAGTATGTATTTTGACTTAGTAAGATTCACTTCATTGATCTACATTATTATTAGTTCCAGTACAATAACCGTATCTTCTGACGTGGCACATACACTATGGGATGGACAGAACCTGTATAGATTACTATGTGTCCTTCAAATCTGCTGCCTTATTATATTACAAGAACCTTGGAATTTTTTTTCTGAAGATCTAAAACCTCAGGGTCCATTAAAGAGAAAATTGATTGACATATGGGGATCCTTCAGTTCTGCGGATAGTACTGGTCTTAAAGGATCACAAAAAAAAAGAAGGAAACATCTTAGAGAAGATCACTCCTACTAGTAAGCTATTAAAACAAAAACAATGATAAATTGGTTTTTGATATAATCAATATGTCATCAAATCCATCTGTATCATTTGCCAGTACCTAAGATTAAAACCCAATTTATTATTACTGTTTGTTATGTTAGTCAACATTTTGACCGACACAAACTTTTTGGCTTTTTCATGATCCTATGGTCTTATAAAAAAATTACATCAGACTGCTTACCCAAGTAACAATTTAAATGCTAATTAGATTTATATCAGCTTTAAAATAGTTTTAAAATGGTCCGTAGAAGTACTGGGGTTTTATGAACACCTTCAAACATGCTAACAGATCTTAAAGTCCATTTATTCTTAAAAATAAGTTTTAAAGCAGCCTTGGCAGCAACGATATTAAGTGTTCATAGACTTGAGACCGGGTACTCTTGTGCTAGCTTTAACGACGCTTTTGTGTTATCAATCTTAAAACTTGTTGATCTTCTGGAGGGTTTAAAGTCTGTTTAGTTGTAAAATAATCTTAAGACTATAGCTTTAAGTTGGATTTAAAACATAATATTCTTGAAGCACTTCATAAAACTTGCAGTTTTATATAAGATAACAATAAAGCTCAAGTCTTAGATTGGGTACTTAAAAGACTGTATTAGGATTACTGGGGACATATATTGCTTCATAAGGGCCATGTAATCTTTACAAAATCCTGTTGAACTTTTCTATTGCTTTCTTAAACCATTACTTTTTTTACCCCCACCGCCTAGAGTATTTTTAAAAGGGCCATCTTGTCCTTCGGACTATCTGTCGTGATTCAGCAGCGGTGTTCAATATAATTTCCTAAAAAATTGCAAAAAGTGGTAATTTAAAAAAAAAGTAAAGTTGCAATCTTTAAAGATTATAAATGAAAATGCAGATCAACATAAAACTGGACAAAGTTTGAGGTTATGACGATTTAATTGAGCGCGGAAAACTTGATCGCAGCGCTAGAAGACTTGTGCGACACCGTGATAAGGCCAAGCAGTTTTATGAGCAGGCAACCTTGGTCAAGACTAAGAAGCTTTACTCTTAGGAACAGTTAAGAGTAAACAGATTAATTACAGTAAATAAAATGTTATGACAAAGCTAATAGGATTTATGTCTTCTTTCTACGAAACCTTGAGCTTTTAAATGATAAGCCATATTTTTTTACAAACAACACAGGCCTCCATATTGGAACTATTTTAGCGAGGTAATATTATTCAATAATTTTATCAAAATTTCGCAGTTATTCCCTTAAAAAATAAAATGATATTAACAGTAATACGATATAAGATTACAAGCAAACATTTTTATGTTTACTAATTAAACCGTTTAAGAATTAGTCGGTAATAATTTAATTATTTAAAAAAAGCAGTAATTTTACTTCATCGAAAAAGCGTTATAATTTTTGTTCCTATTTCGGCAAATTTATGAGACTGGCCTTGCATTTCCTCCATGTTTATTCTTAGGAGTTGGAATGCATCACCGACTAGACGACATCACATGACGGACATTTGTTTGATGTAAATGGTTTACAGGTTATGATAATAATATCTAAAGATATTATAAATCTCAGAGTTCTTAAACTCATCCTAATCTTAGATCACTATAAATTCTATGGTTTTAAATGACACTTGTTAAAAGTTTTATAATTACCTTGAAGGCAATGATAAGAGAATTTATTTCAATGCAAGGTCTTGAGACCCTCATACGAGTGGGCTCTTTTGCTGTAAAAAGGCCTTTGTCTTGCCTTCAAGAGGTCTAGAGCAAAAGGTTTTAAGTGAGTCTTATTCATTTGGCTGTAACAACGTCTTGAAAACCGTATTAAAGCTTCTTTTGTTACTTGGGTAATCTGGTAGAAGCTAGCTTTTGTTAGCGCTAAAAATTTTTTTATAATATTTAATCTTGAAATTTGCTTAAAAGCTGCGTTCTTTTAAAGGCTCTGCTGTTTATATAAAGTAATTTTTGTTACAGCCTATCACCCCGTCGTTTATACACACAAACACAGAAGACAACAGCAGAAAATCGGCAGCTGCGTTTAAAATTGTACAGTTCAAAAAGAAAAGTAACAAGACTTCAAAAAAAAGTCAGTAGTCTTCAACAGATCACTAAATAATTACATAACAAAAGATTGATTTCCAGTGATGCTTTAGGGAGCTTAACGAAATCAATCTCTGGAATTCCATTAGCAATTTTGAGAAGATACATGCAGAATATCCAAAACACTGATAAAAACAAGAATCAAACTGGGACACAATTTCCTAAAGTACTCAGGAGTTTTGCACTGACCTTACAATTTTATTGCACTAAGGCCTATGAATATGTTCGCAAAACTTTTTGTCTAGCTTTGCCTTCATGTTCACGGCTTAGTGGAATCGACTGTAATCCGGGATTTACTGCTTGCTCCTTTCAAACCCTCAAACGGATTGTTACTGAAAACAGAGACAAAAATGAAGAAACCATAGTTTCATTGGTCATAGATCAAATTGCCATAAGAAAGCATATTGAACTTATTGGAAGTATTTCAGCAATCTGGGAAACTTAATCCTGAGTATTATGGTAACTTCGCATTTTCCCCTATCACAGAGGAACAGATTAAAACAAGTATTAAGAAGTTAAAGCCGAAAAAGGCCATTGGGAGGGATGACATTTCTTCATAAGGGATGTTCTGATATCTTATATGCTCCGTTAATGACAATTTTCAATGTATGTCTAAGGACAAACTCATTTCCTGAAAGATTGAAATATGCAGCTGCAACTACTATCATCAAATCAGGAGGCATTGGCTTGTTTAATAATTACAGGCCCATTAGTGTTTTTTATCGCATGGTTTTCTCCCAGGTGTATCAATCGTCACCAATATGAGCATCCTTACAGAAGCAGTAGCTAGGGCTATGGATAATAAAGATCAACTAGATGTTATATTAATATATTGTGCAAAGGCCTTTGATAGGATTGACCACGGTATACTTGTGGACAAGCTGGGTAAATTTGGTTTTTCATTGAATGCATGTGAGTTTATTACATCTTATCTCACCATTAGACCCCAACAAGTTAAAGTTGGTAGGAAAATCTCAAAACAATACATATCAATATCTGGGGTGCCAGGCTTGGCTCTGTTGTTCTTAGTTGTCGTAAATGATTTGCCAAACTGTGTAAAACATTCAGAGTGTCTCATATTTCCAGATGACTTTAAGTTATATAGGCATATATAATTTTTTGATGATTGTTATGGACTTCAGAGTGACTTGAATTCAGTACCTGAATGGTTTAATGTAAATAAAATGTCATTAAATATTAGTAAATGACATGTTTCGACTTTCAAACGTAAAATAAACTTTGCAAATTTTCATTACATGGTTGATGACCTGGTGACTGGTGTTGAGTACAAAAACCGAATGTATGGATCTTGGAGTCCGCTTGCAAACAAACTTAAAATTTACCGAACATTATGAAACCATTGTAAATAATGCTTATAAACTCCTTGGATTTGTAATCAGGAGTCCAAAACATTTTAAAGATATTAAAACAATAATAACTTTGTACAATAGTCTAGTTAGACCAAATCTGGAGTATGCTTCAGTTATTTGGGCATCTCAAGCAGTGGGTCATGTTGACCTGATCGAAAGGGTACAATAAAGATTTTTGAGATACCTGTACTTAAAAACGCACAATGCCTATCCTTATATGGTCTCGTATAACAGTATGCTAATCGAATTTAAAATGGTAAAATTAAGTGTTAGACGTAGTTTGAATGATGTTCTATTTATTTACAACATAGTTAACAATTTAAGGTATAAGAAATGTTCCTTAATTAACAATATAACATTTGTAGTTCCTAAATTAAACTTAAGAATAAGAAATAACAAACTTTTCCAATGTTTAGCCCTAAATAGTTCTCCTATAGTTAGAATGATGTGTGTGTAACAATTTTATACAAAAATGTGATATAGATCTCTTTAATTCTACAGTAGGGCAAATTAAAACTGAGATTTTAAACAACAATATACTCTAGTGAATTTTCTGTAGTGAACATTTTATATTCTCTGTTTTTTTCTATATATATTTAGTTTCCTCCCTTGTCTTGTTTTGTTTGTATATAATTTTTTTACACGAAACCAGTAAGCACTCTTACGTTTAAGTACATGGCTCATGTGTTTGTAGGAGTTTAAATGATAAATAAATACCACAGAGCCGTTTGGAAACTGCACACCACTTTTTTGCAAAACTTAGTTGGTTGAGGTTTAGCGCCAATTATAAGCATCTTATTATGGCTAGACGTTCATATTTGGCTGCACATGCTATTAAATGGGGAACTTGCATAAAAATTAAATTTGAAAAATATTACTCACAAATGCAATTTAATACTATTAAAAGAACCACAGTTCACAAAAAAAATATTTTTTTATTTTTGTATAATAAATATAAGCAATTTAAAAACTGCAAATTCATATTATTCTTGTAATGTCCATGGCTGGGACCCGGTTGTGACGTCATGTAGCTCGTTTGTCATCGCACTTGACAGACGGCAGAGTAGGGAACGTCTTAGCACCCTTAGCAGAGTTGTCGTTCAAAATGACTGACTGCGGTTTTTTTTAAAAGGACAGCCTGACAATTTACCACTAC
>MU181935.1:6082-50248 GCA_016904865.1 Pissodes strobi | reverse complement strand
TACACCCCGTAGATGCTGAGATAAGGTGTCATCCCTTAATAAACGGGCGCCCCTGTACATTTATTTTTATAGACATATTTATATACGTGTGGTGTAAAATGTATAACTGGAACTTTTCCTAGATTTTGTAAAATGATCTCAGTACCACTGCGTGCTTTAAGGCATGAACGGTACGCATTCACAGTCCAAACGAAACAACAGCGCCGATTGTATTAAAAAATCCCTTATCTTAGGTGCATATAATAACATAAATTTCGGCCGAAATGTAAATGTAAAGACTGTAACGACGCTAAAAAGTTATAATAATTATTCCCACAGAGGACCATTGAATTAAAATATGTAATTATTTGTCCCATAAACACACTTAAAACATAAATGTGTCGCGAGGCGACGTGGAAAAACAAATAACAATGAAAATTATAACCGACTCTAGTTTAATTTAGAAACGATTAATCTTTCGATAAGTCACAAACATGCCCGTGAATATTTGGATAACTTTCCCATACACAGAACATGCTTAGCTTGAGTTATTACCGAAACCTTCCCAGCCCGGTACTTTATCGGGAATTTGGTGTTTTGGTAAATACAACCGTAGTGATTCGTCACAATGAATGTTTGTTAGTTAAATGTTTGAGATTAATATTTATATTTTCTATATAAAATATTTTCTCCTGCTGCAATTGTTCCAAATTTATTTCTTTATAATCGCGAAACTGTAAAACCTTCTTGTAGAATGCCTAATATTGCAAAATCTTCTCCCAACATAACCGTCTTGAAAAAAAGATCCCCTCCTGCTATTTTTTTAAGCAAAGTTAATTTCAAGAAATAAATATATGCGATATATAAAGTCCCTTGGGTCGACCCATCGCCATCGTTAGCCAATTTTACAATTCTAATACAGCCGAAATGGTGTCGGCAGTGGAACTTAACTCGATAATTCCAGAAATGTGGAGAGTGGTAACCCCTTTTCCGGATGCAAATGTACGAAAATTAGTCGGGATTAGCCGAAGGGCGAATTTACTGCCGTCACGAAAATGCGGTCGTTCTCTTAAAAGTGTATGATGGTAATTTTACAAGCGAATGACAAATTTAAAGTATTTATTTAATTATTATTCATTTATGTAATCATTTACAAGCTGAAGGTATTAATTACAGGCATAATTTAATGGAATCCCGTTCAGTTCTTCCATCTCCAGATATCGAAACACAATGACATGATTGACATGTGAACTGGATTCCTCATAAACATTTAAAATCAATCGTTTTTAAATTTCTAGTTTACGTGGAAAGCTGATGGAAGAATTAGTAATTAAGTACTTAAAACATATTTGCGTTACAATATTTTCTCACGTGAAGGTTGGATAAGGCGTGGTCATAACAAGATAAAATGACATTAAAATTATTAGTAATGTTTTTAGGGAAAAAATCAAATGTTTTAAATGTTACTTATTCGTCCGGTACTCCGGTACTAATACTGTACTTAAGTGCAGTAGCGGCTCGTCGAGATAGGCAAGGTAGGCACCGCCCAAGAATAATAAACTAATGAGGATGGTTACTTCCCATAACAGCCCATGTTCACTTACTATCGTCATGTGCCCCGCGGTCCCTTCTCCCACATTGACGTCGCTGTGACGTTGCTGCGCGACGAACGGCCTTCGTTTCGACATTGCTGTTATTTCATTTTCTATGATTTCGTCCTGTTTTTAGCTTTTTTAGTGATATTTTCGGATGTTTTAAAACCATTGATAGTTGTGTTTTGGTGTTTTGAACATTGAGAAACTTGATATTTATTATATTTTTCATCTGATCCTAAAGAATATCCCATAAGTTGAGGATTAAAGCAGATACCGTTCGTACCTAGTGCCTGTTTTGCAGAGTGTTTTTCAGTGTAGTGTTTTTATTGATTTTTTTATTAAATAAAGTACGAACAACTGATATTATTTTTAAATGTAAGCAAGTCTGGGAGGAATAATAATATTTTACCTAATATTGTAGAGAAGTTGTCACACTGAGGCTTTTAGTACACAGTGTGTCACTTGGCTATTTAAGTGGGTGTTGGTAAATCGGTTCCCGGCAGGTAGGAAATATAAGGGTAGTTTGAAACATCTGTTAATAATATGTAAATTGGTTCCCAAACCCAAAAAGGTCGTTGGTATATTGGTTCCCCTTAACAAACTGAGGGTGTAATAAATTATATTGGGGGTGTGAAGGAATTGTATAGCTATTGAAGTTTTAGTTTGCATTTTTGTTCTGTGGCCATCACTTGTGTTTATAGTTGTGTTGTATATTTCGTCATGAATTTTGAAATAATTTCAAGGAAAACGAGGAAAATAGTTAATAGTTATTAATAACTATTCATATGGTTTCCAAAAGTCCCTGAAAACTGGTGGAAGCGATGGACTCGCACAAATAGAAAGTGCAAATCATTTATCCTTACTTTGGGCCAAGGTGACGATATTATAACTATTACAAAACATATACAAGAATATTCCCATGATGCCGTTGTGAGGGATTTAAACCGTCAAATCGTTAATACTGCCTGCAAACGAAAAGCTGTAGAGGACCTATCCGAAAAAGCTGCCAAGATTATTCGCAGAGTGCTTCAAGAAAATCTGCCATCCACAATTGTTACATCTGACGTTGCTTGTGTCCGAAGAAACTTCTATACTGCTCGTAGAAAAATGCAGCCAAGTTTACTGAAAAACATCCAGGAAACTTTTGACTTCCTTGACAAGGCAAACATCCAAACTTGTAGGAGTGAGCAGTTTTTACTGTAGAATTGAAGAGATAGTGATATTTTCGTGTCAATCTAATATTCAGATGTTAGAAAAAGTGACACATATTTATTTAGATGGTACGTTAAATTACTGCACACAGTTTTTCTGCCAATTTTTTGCTTTACATGGATATTGTAACGGGCATTATATTCCATTAATTTTTTCATTGTTACCAAATAAGCGAACAGAAACGTATAAAAAAACTAACCAGGTGCTAACCCAAACTAACCCAAGACATACCCAAAATCAAGAAAAAATCAGAAAAGGAAACTAACCAGGTGCTAACTGAAACTAACCCAAGACATATTCACTTTTTGCATGGCCCTCCGCTCGCTTCGCTCGCTACGGGGGCCCAGATAAACCCACACCAGATGCAAAAGATCGGCAAATTCCTCGTCCGCCAACTTTAACCTTGACGTGGCGGTTATACGCGGCCTGCACCAAATAATCTGGGTATGATTAAAGAATTGTTCTTCAAAATTAAAATAGTTGGTCTGCACCAATTGAATTAAAATGTGTTTTGTTGTGGACTGGTTCAGGAAAAATAAAAATTTGCAATAGCCATGCAGTTTCTTTTTTCCCAACTGGCGGTCATGGAAATCTTGTGTTATAAGGGCTGCTCTGACTTTTTTACAGTAATTCCCTTAATACGCTTTAATGTATGCCGATTTAAGGATATTTTAACATTGAAAATGTTTCTGTTATCCTAATATAGGGCCTTAAATAGTGAAAAAGTACATTTGCCACATGACGTCATACGCGTGAGAGATCGTGTTAGTTTGTTTATTTAAACTTAAATTTGATCATAAGGTATCGGAATCGGTTCAAATGACTAAAATAAATTGGAACTAACTGAAACTAACCGAAAGTTGATTGAACGACTAACCAAAAGTAACCAAAAGCAACAAAACGGGCTAAAACGTATCGGAACAGGTTACAAACATTAAAATAAGTTAAAACTAACCAAAACGAGCCAAATTTTAAGGACTAACCAAAACTAACCACAAACATTAAATTTGATTAAAACATATCGGAACCGATTCAAACGACTAATATACATTGGAACTAGCTAAAAGTAACCGAAAGTTGATTGAAGAACTAACCAAAACTAACCAAAAGCAAATAAAATCACCAAAATGGGCTAAAATATATCTGAACAGATTCAAAATATTAAAGTAAGTTAAAACTAACCCAAATTAACCGAATATTGGCGACTAACCTAAACTAACCAAAAACATTAAAATTGGTTATAACGTACCGGAACTGGTTGATATGACTAAAATAATTTAAAACTAATTGAAATCAACCGAAAATTGATTGAACGCCTAACCAAAAAGTATCCAAAAGCACCAAAAAGGGCTAAATAGTATCGGCACAGATTAAAAATATTAAAATAAGTTGAATTTAACCGAAGTCTGGAGACTAACTTAAATTGGCCAAAAACATTTAAGCTGGTTATAACGTATCGCAACCGGTTCAAATAACGAAAATAAATTGGAGCTAACTGAAGCTAACCGAAAGTTGATTGAATAACTAACCAAAACTAACCAAAAGCAAATAAAAGCACGAAAACGGACTAAAATGTATCGGAACAGATTCAAAATAATAAAGTAAGTTAAAACTAACCCAAATTAACTGAATATTGGCGACTAACCTAAACTAACCAAAAGCATTAAAATTGGTTATAACGTATCGGAACTGGTTCAAATGACTAAAATAATTTAAAACTAACTGAAATTAACCGAAACTTGTTTAAATGACTAACCAAAACTAACCAAAAGTAACCAAAAGCACCAGAAAAGGCAAATTTTCAGTTAGTATTAATTTATTTTAATCATTTGAACCAGTTCGGATACGTTATATCCAATTTTAGTGTTTTTGGTTAGTCACCAAAATTCGGTTAATTTGTATTAGTTTTAACTTACTTCCATAGTTATAATCTATTTCGATACGTTTTAGCCCGTTTTGGTGCTTTTAGTTACCTTTGGGTAGTTTTTGTTAGTCATTCAATCAACGTTCGGATACTTTCAGCCAGTTCTAATTTTGTTGGTCAATTGAACAGGTTCCGATACGTTATAACCAATTTAAACGTTTTTGGTTAATTTTAGTTAGTCGTCAAAATTCGGTTAATTTGGGTTAGTTACTTATTTTAATACCTTTAATCAGTTCTGATACGTTATAGCCCTTTTTGGTGTTTATGCTTACTTTTGATTAGTTTTGGTTAGTCATTCAATCAGTTTTCAGTTAGTTTTAGTTAGTTTTAATTTATTTCAGTCATTCGAACCGGATCCGATACGTCATAACCAATCTTAATGTTTTGGTTCATTTTAGTTAGTCGCCAAAATTCGGTTAATTAAAGTTAGTTTCAACTTACCTTAATATTTTTATTTTAATATGTTCCGGTATGTTTTAGCCCTTTCTGGTGCTTTTGGTTAGTCTTGGTTAGTCGTTCAATCAACTGTCAGTTAATTTCAGTTAGTTTTAATTTATTTTAATCATTTTAACCAGTTCCTATACGTTATAAATAATTTTAGTGTTTTTGGTTATTTTTGGTAATCACCAAAATTCGGTTAATTTGGATTAGTTTTAATATTTTCGATCTATTTCGATACGTTTTAGCTCGATTTGATGCTTTTACTTACTTTTGGTTAGTTTTGGTTAGTCGTTCAATCAACTTTAGGTAAAATTCAGTTAGTTCCAATTTATTTTAGCCATTTTAACCGGTACCGAGACGTTATAAGCATTTTTAATGTTTTTGGTTAGTCACCAAAAATCGGTTAATTTGGGTTAGTTTGAACTTACTTCAATATTTTTAATCTATTTCAATGCGTTTTAGCCCGTTTTGGTTCTTTTGGTAACTTTTGGTTAGTCGTTCAATCAACTTTCGGTTGGTTAGTTTTAATTTAATCGCGAGTACGAATTTCGTGCTCATTTGATTTTAGAATATGCAATAATTTTGGAAATAAATGTGCTGGAATGTGCATTAAACAACATTTATACATACCTTTCAGGATCGCGGGGTAATTTGAATAATGATTTTTCGCCACCGCTTCTAGTAGAACAATTCAAATAAAGGCACTTATAACCAGGTATTTTTAACAAAAATAAAATAAAGATTAATTATTTTTCGTAACGCTCTCGGACTAAACCATAAGACTCGCGTGGCTCGCGTTTAGAATCACACTAGAGCTTGCCCTGACTATTTCTTGGGATGGCAGGCCATCCCAAGGAGGCGGAGCTTTAAACGAATTCTTGTTTCATGCGTTAGGCGGGAGGTTTCGCGTCTGGTGTGGGTTTATCTGAAACTCAAAAAAAGCAAAATAACCAGCAGGTGCTAACCCAAACTAACCCAAGACATACCCAAAATAAAAAAACTGTTTAGAAACTTAACCTTTAAAAAAATTAAAAAAAGCAACGGGGTTTGAACCCGGGCCGCCGCCGCCGCCGAGAGTCGCCGAATTGAGACCTAACCATCTAAACCCCTAGACCACGACGCCTCTTTTTCTGCAAATTGATTGCATCGCAAAAACATCTAATTCCTCCTGTGTTGCAGCGCAATATGAATTCATAATCAAATGCTTATATATTCCTAAATTCAGTTTTGCTACTACGATTCAGCACAATGACCGTGCTGTCACATAGTAGGAAGTACTAATACGTATCCCAGATAGCGCTGGTTTATTGTCTGGTATAGTCTGGTCTTTATACCGAGTTGTTGAATAATAGAGTCGTTTGTACGGTGGGCTGTCCATGGTATTTGCAGCATTTTTCTATAGCACCACATTTCAAACGCTTCTATTCTGCGTTGGTCTAAGGTCCGAATAGTCCACGTTTCGCAGGCGTAAGTTGCAATGGAGAAGACTAGGCTATGTATCAGCCGAAGTTTTGTGTTGTTTGTAATGGCTCGATCTTTCAAAATTTTCACCAGTTTTGTCATAGACGTTCTGGCAATCGCTAGTCGTTTGCGGGCTTCTTCTTCCGATCCACCTTTGTTGGTAACCACTGATCCTAGATAATCAAATCTTTCCACCACTGCAAATCCAGCCACGGTGTCGCCTTGTGGCAGGTTTTCATTTTGTCTGTCTATTATCATGATATTTGTTTTGGCTCGATTAATTTCTAGTCCATATGAGCTACTCTCTTCTGTGAGTCAGGCCAATATAACCTCCATTTCGGCTTCCTCTGAAGCTAGAATCACAGTATCGTCTGCATACCTCAAATTCGTTATCCGTTTGCCTCCAACAGGGATCCCTCCGCTCCAATCTTCCAGCACCTTTCGCATAATGTATTCGATGTAAATGTTAAACAGTATTGGCGACAATATGCTTCCTTGCCCCACTCCCGCTAGTATTTTAAATGGTTCGGAGCATGTGTTACTTAGGCTGACGCATTCAGTACTGGTCTCGTAGAGCTGTCTGATTAATCTTATTAGATGCAGTGGTGTTCCCATTTTCTCCAGTATTTGCCATAGTTTGCGCCATTTCACTTTATCAAACGCTTTAGTATAATCCACGAAGCACAGGTATGCTTTCACTTGGAATTCTCTGGCTTTTTCTATTATTTCTATTTATTTTTATTCATACATTTCTGAAGTGATAACTACTCACACACTTTGAGTCTTGCCTTCTGTTTTTAAATGAAGTTCTTAAATACATACAGTTCGAACTTATCTCGATGTAATTTCAAACCTCCCGCCAGTGAGTCTAATTGTCATCAACATCGACATATGTCTAATTGATTGTCTGAAATTTAGATGACATTCAAAACCCGCAAAGGGACAAGTCGTAAAAGATGTAGCCGTTCATAATTGAATTATGGGTTATAACAGCCCTCTCTTTCTGTGTGATTTATGATGTAGGTAGTTTTAATTTGATTTTAATTTCAATGTTCAACCTATGTGGTGTCCAAGAGTTCGATTGTTTGACTCGACTGTGCTGGTTCCTGACAAAGTGAGTACACAACCTAACATTTTTCAATTTTTAATCAAATTTTTTCTAAGCTTACTTGCAATTTAACAAATGCCTTAACAATCTATCCAATTTGAAAAACAGGACTGTTTCTTTGCTTTCAGGAAGCACTGATGATGGCCTAGGGCCGAAAGCGCTCTGCAATTTATTATTATTAAAGATTTTGCACGAAATACAAGTTTCAATTCAATTACTTCCACGTGCACACAGCCTTAAACCTTATTTATTTTCTATTATTTGCTTTACGTTTAAGATCTGCTCCCTTGTACCCTTTCCCGGGACAAATCCTGATTGTTCGTCTGCAATCTCTGGCAGCAGGATGTATTTTACTCTGGCATTCATAATCTTGCTGGCATGTGATACCAGTGCTATGGTTCTGTAGTTAGCACAGTCTGCAGGGAAACCTTTTTTGTATATGGGTATTAGCAGAGATTTTGCCCACTCTTCTGGCCATTTTCCTGATGTCCATATGCATTGGCAAATAGTATGCATACTGTTTATTCCTGCTTCTCCCATTGCTTTAATTGTTTCAGTATTTATGTTGTCTGGTTCCGTTGCCTTTCTATCTCCAAGTTCCTTGGAGTTGTTTCTCTACCTCGGTCTTAAAAATACCCGGCTTCATTTCATACTGTCTGTTCTCTGATTGCACAGATGTTGTAGGGATATCATGGTACAATTTGGTGCAGTAGTTTTTCCATACTTCCGCTATTCCCTTTAGGTCGGTTATAATGTTTCCCTGATCATATTGAAAGAAATACAGTGTCGGTCAAATTAGGTCAAAACTGCGCATTTAGGTTGCCTAACAATATGCGATTTAGAAAATTTTAAAATTCCGAGTATTTCCGGAAAAAAACGAAATATTGAAAAATGTTTTTTTTTTTCATGAGCTTATTTCGAGACGAATTTCAAATTTGATTGCACTTTTGCATTACCACTTTTTCCGCACGTTTCATCGTCAAGGTGCCATCATCAACTTTCTTGTTTTAAATAAACTTAAGAAACTATTATTGTCACACACATTTTATAGCATAGAAGAGTTTCTCAATTTCTTATAGAAGGACTCATGACTCACAATGTGTTGTTGTTTGACATGGTACTTTCTTTTAGTATTTCCCATGTAAATGTTATTATTTTTTATATATTTGTATAATAAATCATTTTTTTTATATATATATTACATTATAATTTTTAAGTGAATTTAAGTTAACTATGTACTAAGCACTTGAGTGCTATTTAGGTACCTCTGTAATGACGTGTTTCTGTCTTCTAAGAAGTGCTCGAAACTAATAAATATTTGTATTTGTAAGTAAAGCTGCACCCATTACGAAGGGCCATCTATGTGAGGTTATCAAGAATGCAGAGGAAGCACTTAAAAATAACAATACTCCTCGGAATGATGGTTTCATTCTAGTTAATAACAAGAAACCAAAGAAAAGGACCAAGGTTTTGATTGGTGACATGGACTCTACTGAGCACAATAAATTGAGAGGGGCTCGACAAATATCCTTTTTACATGTGTAACTCTCCTCTCTCTCTCTTTTATCTTGTTGGCCGTGCATGTTGCTTGCAAAAGCCAGAAATAATGTTTAGTTACGCAGGGATTTTCAGATATAAATATTTGTGCATGTGCACAAGTATTAAAAAACGTTAAAAAACATTAAAGATCATGCCTTTTCAGTTATAATCATCTCCTGATGATGCTAACATGGTTAGCGAAACGCGCAGCTAACCCAAACTAACCCGAACATAGTGGAAGAAAGGATACGTTATATATAATGTTTCGTCTTCCTCTAGTATTTGCGTCACAGGCCACAATGAATATCCTTGACCGGTGCGGGGACACAGTCGGACTTCGAGGACACACAAAAAATTATGCCTTGACTTCTCAATTAGTAATCAAAAAGTACAGTCGTTCAAAAGTAGTGGTACATAGAACAACAGTGAATTTCTGATATCAAAATATTACGATCTAGCTGAATACGAAAGACAGGGTGTAAAAGTAAACATTTTATTCTGGAGTTTATTGAATATTTACTGTTTGTTCATACAGTTTGGGTTACAATGGCTGTATTTTCTACATTACAAAAGATAAAAAAAATAAATATAATTTCTACAAAAACGCGGAGTAATAAAAATGAGGTAATTTGCACACCACCCTCGCCCACCCCTAAAGCACTACCCTCATTCACTTTATAATCTTAATTGGCGCTCCCCTACCCGTGATACCTCTCTGGAAAGCTTATCAAAATGCTTTCCAGCGATACCAAAAGTAATGAAATTTAATTACGAAATGTTTTAATACCGGCTTTTACACAATTTGGCAGGAAAAAGTAGAAAATAAACATAAATGATGGAAAAGAATCTCAATCCATAAATTGAAATACTGTTGTAGTGCTAAAACTTTTTATTTTTTGCAATAACGCAAATACCTACTTCTTTTTCGCTCTTTTTTATATATAGAAAATAAAATCGATTTACAAGAAAATTGTCTTTTGGAATACTTAGACGAGCATCAATTATCCTCTGACACCAATTCTTCCACAGAACACGGCTGGGTTTTGTAAAATAGTATAACCCCATGAAGATAAGTCCATAAGGATAAGGTTAGGCGATCTTGGCGGCCACTCTATTGTAAATCCACTGGTTTGGATTATTTTGGTTCAATGACTCTCTCGCCACAGCAGCATAGTGTGAGGGATGCACCATCTTGCAGGAAGTGTAGAAGATCTGCGTTCTAAATTAAATTGCCTTGTAAATTTTTTGGTTTACAAGTTCACGAATAATCGAGGGCTCTATAGTTTGGTTGATCATTTCAGCATTAACTTAGCATTCATTAAAATAAGGAGCAATAATATTGTCTTCCAGTATTCCCGCACAAACATTGACTTTCTGGGGATATTGAATGTACCCTTTTCTGAAAAGATGTGGATTAACGTCACTCCAGTAGCGATAGCTCTGAAAAAAAAAACGTTTTTTATAAATTCAGGGGTTGCTGTAATTCTGTTTGTCATGAGTTCACAAAACTGAATTCTTCTGTTTGGATAATCGTTGCCAAATTCTTGCAAAATTTTTAAGGGTGGAACGTATACATGATCATTACTTTCCTAAACAGATTCTCTGGATATACCGGTAACTACTGTGCTGCTAAATGACGCGTTAACACCTTTACATTTATAGAAACTTGGCCAATAACCTCTATACATATTCATCCAAAATTCTAAGGTGTATATATTGAAATCAAATATCTTGTTTGTAATAGTCTGATTTTGCCACTATAAAATATTATAAATTATATGCTGTATTTAGCAACAAAAGATTTTATATTTTGTGGTATGTTATTGAGTATTAACCTCTTCGGTTAATTAATTATAAATTCATTTATCTGATTTGTTGCTAATAAGTTTAGTTGCAGCATTTATTCATGTTAATTAATAATAAATACGATTATTAATACATAATACATATTAGCTTTTATAACACTGTTGTTGCAGTGAGTGGCTATTCTTCTGGTCCTTTTTCTTATGTTGTCCTCCAGCACTTTGTGACTGCATTATTTTAGAGCGGATAATCTATTGGCTCGCTTTGATTCCATCAAACAACTAAAATAAGAATAGTTGTGATATTAGTTTAACTTTGATTATTTATATTACAATAGTTATGTTTACTTGCAGTTCTGTATTTGAGAACTGAGTTAATAACCTACCTTCGATCCTCGTTAGATCGGTTTGTACTACTACCGATTTGGAGAAGGCTTTTGACAGAGAGGGCTTTGGGGAAATAATAACATCATTAAGGAGATTTGAAATTGATGATAAAATCATTTGGCTGTTGACCTCGTATCTGCAGGGTAGAACACTGTTTGTGAATTTAAATGGGTATATGGACAATTATATACCTACATCGGGGGTACCTCAAGGCCCAAACTTAGGGCCACACCTCTTTCTTTTGGTCATTAATGATATTGGGTCTGACTGGCATTTTGCTAAGGGCCTAATTTTTGCAAATGATTACAAGCTTTATTTAATAATAAAAGATTACAAAGATGCCGCACAATTACAGAATGATTTGAAATCGGCTGTGCTTTGGTGTGAGAATCACAGGCTGAAGCTAAACATAAATAAATGTGCAGTAATTACGTTTTCACGTAAGGCCTCAAATATTAGCTTTAATTACAGGATCAATAATAGAATGATAAAGAGAGTTAGCTCAAAAAAGGATCTTGGACTGTATTTTGATCCAAGGCTTGATTTTGGTGAGCATTTGGATGAAGTAACATCAAGTGTCTTAAAAAAAGTTGGGGTTTTTCAAATATTGATGCGATTGGGACACTGTATAAAACCCTCATTGTACCCAAACTTCAATATGCATCCCCTTTATGGGATCCTTTTTATGCAAACAAAATAAACAGCTTGGAAGCAATACAAAGAAAGTTCTTAAAGTTTTTGCATTTGGAAACATGTTTATTGCATCCCCCTAGACGAACAGATCAAGTAATCCTTCGAAATATTTTTAATTTTCCAAGCTTGAAACTCTTACGTATTAAATCAGGGATTGTCTTCATCTACAGGTTTATGGAAGGTAAGGAATATTTGGGTCAACTGCCATTTCATGTAAGTTCTGTGTGCCCTAGAACAAGGAGCACATTTCATGTCACTGTACCTAGAACTAACAGTTATAAAAACTTACCACTCATAAGTTATGTTCAAATTTTAATAAGTATTGTGGTTGTATTGATTTGTTTAATAGTACACACAACAATGTTGAAAGATAAAGTTAGGATTAATGGGGCAATTTTAATATGTGGTGTTAATGTTTAGTGTTAAGATTTAGGTTTAGAACATTGTATCTGTAAATATATATACCAGGGGGCCATAATTTCTTCATTGAAGTAAGGGGCTCAGTCTAACTAGTATGGGTCTTACTACAGATTTCACTATAGGCTTTCACATTCGGGCTTACTTTCACCCTTGGGGGGGGGGAGGACTCGCACTCTCGAGAAGGTGACTTTCACCTTTACTGCTGAGCTTGCCGCCGGAGTAAGGCACTTCCTTACCAACTTTCGACGATCTTCGGACCGATCTTCCGGGGTATCTTTCACATTATTTTTATTATAATTTTATAATTGTTGATCGAGCTTTAAGGTACTGACTAATAATATTATTATCATTGCTTTTATTATTGGTGCGGGGACTAATTCATACGTTTCGATTCACATATCTGTATTGTCACGAATTGGTTTTTCCTCGTGACGCCACGCCTTACTTAGCGTGCAGGAGAATAACTCAGATTCGGAATCGCTCTACGTCAGGTGAGAAGAGATGATAAAGGAGACACGTTGATAAAAACAATAACAAGTTTATTTACAAACAAACTTAACAACGGTTAGACTGTACGTGAGCAATAATAAAACGTGTTTGGCTTATAGATCAATTAAGGGTTTACACGATACCCAATTAATACTAAATGCATGTCTTCTCGAGGGAGGCTTAGTTTAAAGTGTTTCTAGGCCCTTGGTCACTATTTTATTAATAAAGTCTATGCGAGCTGAGTTGTCTTTTATTTATGTATTTGTTTTAATATTTATATGGTAAGTCTTTTAGCATCTCTCATTGACGGTATAGTTTAATTTAAGTTTGACACAGATTTCTAAGGCATTTGCACTACTTTTAAAAATCCCCAAAAATCCCCTTACTGGAAATTTTGATACCTTACTCGTAGATCCGACTCTCACTACTTTTTAGACTCCCCGGGTGCCGTGTACCTATGTACAGGTGTTCACAGACATTGAGGAATAGAACAACAAGAAGAGTACGCACCTGTGTGCATGCACCCAGCTAGTTGAGCGGTGTTGAGAGATACCCGAAAGCCCTGATGAATTTGGCGTTTGTCTGCTTATTTATATTCTATAAAATGCTGATGGCTTCAACAACGGTGGCAACGTTGCAACCGAAGATTGTTGATTATTGTTTGTGCTCCTAAAGAATTAAATTAGCGCGAACCCTTATAAACAATAAACCTGCAAGGTGCGTGTGTCAACTCCTATTAAAATTGGACATATTTAAGTATAAAAGTGAGTAGAAAATAATCATATTTTTTGTAAAAACGACATAAAACTTTTCTAGACTTTTTCCCGCCAATTTTTTGACAGCTGAAAACTTGGGTTAGGTCTTACTTCCCACTACCTAAAAGTTTGAACGGATCAATAAGGATTGTATCCTTGAAACAGCCTGTATCAAGCAAAATGCGCGGTTGTCACGTAGAGCTTTTAGTACTTCAGTATATTTATTCAAAAAATAAAAATACTAACTCAAAATAGGTATTGACAAAAAATACTGTTTGAGCATACAGGGAGGTGGAGAAGTCATTAAACACCACTGCATTGTCATCAGGTAAAGTGTTTTGGGAATGTCTCCGCCGGATCGAGTAGATGGATATTTCTTGAAACACCACTATACCTCATTGTAAACAGTAAATAGAATACCAGTCAAAGTAACACCATGGGTAAAAAGGATCCCTTTGGAAAATTCAAATGTTGCAGTGACGGAAAAGACTTAACCTGCTATTACTGCGTATCATGCAAAACAATTCAACATCAGAGCTGTGTAGAGCGCAAGAAGAGTACGATCTATATCGGTGACCACAGAATATACTGCGGAAAGGAATGTGAGGAAAGGGCTTCTGAAGATGGATCTTATGAGGAACAGGAACTTATCTCACAGCTAAAACAGACCATATCATAGCTCCAAACAGAATTAGACCAGAAAAACACGGCACTAGAAAAGAAGAAAATCAGTTGCCTTTGTGGCCGATGTGGACCAAGAGGAACAATATTATAAATTAAAAACGGAAGAGTATGAGAATACAATCAAGACGCTGGAAACAAAAGTAATTGAAATGGAAAAGCAAGGAAAGGAAGGACTCGAAAAAGAAAAAGGCCAAGTCCAGTAAAAGTATGGAAAAGCCTCTAGAGTCCAGCGATAATCGAACATATATAAATATAAACAAAGAACAAAGAAGCCAAACATCGGCAAAAGATACCGCGACAATGACTGACCAGTATAGTAATCAACAAACTGAAATAGCGAGGTTAGAAGCAGTGGCGTAACTACCATAGGACAAGTAAGCGCAATGCGTTGGGGCCCCCCAGGCTTGGGGGCCCACTCGTCCAGCGCCTAATATTGAAGGTTTCTGTCAACTGAACCTAGGAACACCTTTCTGTCAAGCAAGGATTATTTTTTCTTAAGTTCTGCATAATTTAATACCTAATGAAAAGTTTGGCAACATCAGCGTCGCGACACTCGTTTTAGTATTTGATACGCTAATTACTTCTACGTTTTAAAAATGAGTGACCACAAAAAATATAAAAGCGCCCGCAATTAAAAGAAAACTAAAAAAGAATGGGAAAATGTTTTTTGTTCGACGAAATCGTAGTCTGAGCCAAATTTGCAACCATTTACGTCCAAACGCGATGACATTGGGGAAAATAATTATATTTCTCAAGATCACTCAGAATATTTGATCGGAATAACAGGACTTCTGGTGGCTAAGCCACAGGAATCAGCACAAGTGACCTAATTTTTCTGTGCGCTAAAACTAAAAAGTTCGATGAAGCTGAAATATCGTCAGACACCGTAATATCAAGTAAAGACACAATACTCGAAAGTGATTTAGGTCATTTTGTTAATAAACCATTAAGATGTAAATGTGAAAAAAAACTTTAAAAAATTGAGCTTTCAAGTAAAATTAGGGATGAAAAGAGCTGGGCGTATAAAGAAAAATATGCTAGATTTTGAGTTGAGTTGGTGTTCTTATCTATTAGGTTATATTATGTGTTATTAGAAGTGAATTTTACTTCCAAAGCTTTACAAAAAGAAACAATTGCTTTGAACGAAGCTAGTTCTGTTTTACTAAGGACAAAAAGCAATGTGGGAAAACTACCGTCAACGCTATAATGATGTTCTAAAAGAAGCACGAACAACTGCTCTGAAATGGTACATTCCAACTAATTTTAAGAGTAAACGACAAAAGTAAAAAAAGTATTTGATGAATTAACTTTAGATCATCGTTTTGATTCCAGGGAGCATTTTTGAAGTGAAAACTTTTCTCTGCACTTTTTTTTTGTGGAGGTTGAATGAGACCGAGCCGTCACGTAACGCCGTCACGTAACGTAACGTAACGCTGCATGTTCCCGTATAGGTAGAGGGCTGAAATCAGCAACTTTCAGGGGATGTAACCGGGTAAAAAGAAGATGCTGGACGAAAACGGGACTCTGTACCCCACCCCGTTTGGCCAAGGAAGGGGGGAGAAGGAAAAACTTAAATCATTAATTTCGGGAGAACGGGAGGGAAGAGGTACGGGTTCGAAATTTTTATGGTTAGTGCGCCACATGAGGGGGCACCTTATACCATACTGGGGGGGGGGACCGGTGCTCTAATTTAAGAGGGGATTTTGGGGTATCTCTACAACGAAGGCTTGGATCGAAATTCTGACAAACGATGACCCCGCTAGTTGAAGTTTTCACTTCTATCGTGTGGTTTAAGCACACACAAAATTTTTATTTTTGATATTGGTGTTTTTTTATCAGCTATTGACATTATAAAGTCTCAGTTAACAACTAGATTTACAGGTTTAAATAAAATAAGTGGTATCTTTATGTTTTTGCAACCTAAAAATCTCATAAATTCAACAAACTCTAAAATCCTTAAGAGCTACAATCAACAAAAACATTCTGAAATCATATTGCAAAATTTCTCTTACAATTTATAAAAACAGAGTTAAACCAAGAAATTACTGCAAAAAAATTTTAAACAAATTTACATTGACCTATTATTATTATTTACCATGCTGATTGTGTCAGCTGAAGAATATTTTAGTAAACTAAATAGGGCATGCAATATCGATTTCAATATTTATCTTTAATTTCCGTCGAAATTGAAGCTGCCAACAAATTAGATCTTAAATATGCATATGAATTTGCAGTGTGTAAAACGAGAAAAAATCGTTTTAGATTTTAATAAGTTTAAGTCGAGGGTTGCTTTAAACTAGGGAAATTTCATTAATATTTCCAACTTCGTTAATAACTACTACTTGGTTAAAATTTAAGTTATTTTAGAGTTTTGCTTTTTTTTGATAAAAAGTAATATTTTGATGTTATATGTAAAATAAATAAAAAAATTAAAGCTGGTTGTTTAATTTTTATTTAGTATTTGTGATTTGTGACTGAAAGGGGGGCCTCCTTATGTATTTTGCGTTAGGGCCAAAAAATTTTAGTTACGCCACTGGTTAGAAGAGAGACTTAAGGATGCAAACCAAAAGTGAATTCTACGTCGAAGACACAGAGATATACAGACATGATATTAATGACCTGAAACAAAAGATAGGGAGATTAAACACTCTAAATGAGAATCTAATAACATCTCTTGAAAAACACAAAAATGAAAACAACGAACTAAGAACGCAACTAACAGCATCACTTTTTAGAACTACTGAAGCACAGGATTATAGTCCAGAAGCCAAACAAACCAGCCTAAACGTAAATAGTTGCAAACAACGCAAACAACAAGTACTAGTACTAGGTGGACAAAACGACTACAACTACGGTACAATTCTAAAATCTATAACTTATAGTAAACTTGACACAAACTGTCAAAACACAGAGAGTGATCTCTTTGAAGAAATCCAAAACACCACCAAGTATTATCCAGAACAATTAATAAAAAAGACTTTAAGATCATTTTGGTACAATCAGAAAATGCAAGAAATGGCAAACGTATAGGCCGTACCACTCTTAAACAAACAATTGAGCAGCAAAAATCAGGCAATTTTTATTGTATCTTTTTACAGAAGTCCTAAGGGTGATTTTAGAAGGTATCTAAAAATGCTGGAAAATCTTTTGAGCAACATTCATAACACACAGGGTGTGCTGATATTGTGTGGAGACGTAAATATAGATTTCCTACCAACGACCAAATCTCCAAAAGAGAAATCTGAATTAATAAATTTGTTTCTTGAATATAACATAAAACATATATTTGAAACACCGACCCGAATCTGTGAGAGGACAGAGAGTTACATTGACAATATATTTTCAAATGCACAACCAAAATTTGGTGAAATAAAGGATTACGGGACTCTCTGATCATACCTATCAAACAAAATTTAACATAAGTAAACAAGCCAAACCAAGAGAAATTTAAGTAATAATATCATAGAATCCTTCTCAAACAATCTGCAATCTGAAATGTGGCGAGAAATGTATGCAGCGAAACTATTCCAAAACAAATTTGAGGCTTTTTATCATACATTTTTACATCACTATGAACAGGCATTCCCAATCAAACATGTGAAATGAATAGGTTGGCCAAGGAAATTAACAATACGCTTTATACAAATAAATACAAAGAATACCGCAAACTATATAGAAAAACTATAAAAGAGTAAAAAAAACTAACAAACAACGAAATAATTCTAAAGTCAACAAATATCAGACGCGAAACCTGGAAAATAATAAACGAACTTGCAACAGAGTTACCAAATCTAAAAAATAAGTATTATGTCTCAGGAGAACCAAAAAATAATATCAGAAACCAAGGAGGTAGCACATTATTTGAATACATTTTTTATAAAACAAAATAAAACTAATAGGAATATAAAACAAAATATTAACTCAAAGACCATTACCGACAAATCTTACTTAAAAAACATTTTTCTTTCACCAACAACACCATATGAAAAAAAAAAAAGAAACCATTAAAAAAAACTGCGAAGAAACCCTCCGCTGGTATCGACAGCATACCTGGTAAGGTAATAAAAGGCATAGCACATATTATATCGTTCCCCCTATCATACTTAATAAACGAATCATTTTCAACGGGAGAATTTCCAGAGTGCTTAAAACAATCCAAAACAATTCCAATATTTAAAAACAAGGGCTCTAGAACCGAGGCAACAAACTATAGACCCACTAGTATACAAAGTCAAGTATCCAAAATTTTTGAACACTGCTTTACAAAGAGACTAACAAACTTTCTGGAAAACAACAACATTATAAAGCAACTTCAACATGGCTTTCGTAAAGGCAAATCTACAACCACAGCCATTTTCGATTGTGTAGAATTCATATATAATGCTTTAAATAATAAACATAAAATAGTTGGACTTTTTTATGATCTCAATAAAGCATTCGATACAATCGACTATAATCAACTCCTAAATAAGATCTACAAAATTGGCATAAGGGGAGATGCACATGGATGGATAAAATCATTCCTAAATGAAAGGTCCCAAAAAGTGGTCCTTGAGGGTGTGGAGTCGAATGCGGGATCGATAGATCTGGGCGTGCCACAGGGTTCAATAATTTCACCAATATTATTTATAATATTCATTAACGACATCGATGAAGTATGTGATACGCCGGATCTATCGGTTGTGTATGCCGATGACACGAATTTCTTTATCACTGAAAGTACACTAAAGGGAATTATACATCATAGCAATCTAACATCAAAAGAATTTAGTGAGTACTGCAGAGAAAATGGGTTGTGTTTGAATATTCAGATGTCCTGCTATATGCAGTTCTTGCAAAAAAATTTAGAAACAAACAATAACTCATTAATAAAAATTTATGGACAAAGCATGGAAAGCGTATTGTCGTTCAAAATGTTGGGTATTTACATAGATCCCAAACTAACCTGGGAACCGCACATTAATTACGTCTGCTCCAGACTAAGTTCAGCATGTTACCAGTTTAGAATGCTCAGAGACACTGTCAATGAAGAAGTTCTTCGGATTGTGTATTTTAGCCTTGTGCAGTCTATTCTTGCATATGAGTTGGTGTTCTGGGGCTCCTCGGCCCATATTGAAAAGGCTTCCAAAAAAGAAAAGAGCGTGGTACGGAGCATGGCAGGAGAGTCTCCAACTACTAGCCACTCAAATCGATTTAAAAAATATAAAATACTTAGTCTACCATGCTTATATATTCTACACCTCTTCTTACTTATTCAAAACAAGGAATACGGACTCTCAAAAAATTAAAACGTTCACAACCACGAAACCAGGGGTGGACGAGAGATACGCCTGCCATACTCCAGACTCAGCACTTGCCAAAATTCACCAATGTTCATTGGAATAAAATGCTATAACAAAGCAAAAAACATTTTTAGAAATGAAAAATTTTAAAAAATCGAGAACTGCCTAAGAGATTTTCTTATCGAGAAATGTTTTTATACAGCTGAAGAATTCCTGTGCTTCTAACAACACTGCAAGTTGCGACTATTTTTAAGTATTTGTTATATGTTTTTAATCGAACAGGCAAGCGTGCCAAACCTGTTTAAACTGAATGTGTATTTTATTTTATTATTCGTATACATTAATATTTTTTGACTAGTCTGATAAGTTATATTGTGAACTTTAGAAAAATAAATGTTTTTTGACTTTTGACTTTGACATTAAAAATTAAAATCGCTCCAGTCGAACGCTCTAGTTGTTTATAACTAACTGTGAAAGTTTATATAACGTTTTTCAAGTTCAAGTTCAAACTTAGGACAGGGTGATATTATTTAGGACAGGGTGATATTTACTTAGTAGGTTTATGCATTTTAGTAGTTCACAGTAATAATTTTAAGTAAATCAAAGTGATCACTTCGGATAGCAGTGCTTAGAGTTTTTAGGTGTAAGGCGTATAGTGCCGAGTTTGCCAACAAAATTAGTCTCAGTGCAATCATCATATTGTACCCTCTGAATTAATTGCTTATTAGTTTTTCATTGTGGTCAGTCCTTTTTTTAGTCATTGTAAGATTGTTGTTATTAAAAAAAAAAACAAGAAGCCAATAGATCAGACCGTAAATTAAGGCTGTGTTTTCTTGTTTAGTAAAACGTGCCTAACAACTCCGCATAATATCAGCGGAGCTCTTCCAGTATAGCTGGCATAACTGGTGGCGCTCACGAACTCCACACCTGGAGCCGGGTATTGATACATGACCCTCCGGTGTTAGGTTCGCTTTAATTAATATCCTTTCCTTTTCAAAATATATAAAATATTCTTAATTTTGATTTTCTAAATTGCAATGATCTTAGACACATGCGTGAACATCTAAATTTGTTAAGTGAGCTATATAGTAAGCACCCTACTCTTGCTTTAAAACAACTTAAAAATACATATAAAAACCAGTATAAAGCTTCAATAAAAAAATGCTAAAAAATCAGCAAATTATACCCTAATACGTAATGCTTCTAATCCTATAAAATGCATGTGGAATATAATTAACGAACATCGTGGGTGGCATAGTTAGAAAGGATGGGGTGTGGGTGTAAATATACCTCCCGACCAATTTAACAAATTCTTCATAGGTATTACTCATGAATAATTACAAACTAAAGTAAGACCACCAAATTTTGACCCTCTTCAAAATATACCTGAGGCTGCACACTCTGCTTTCAGTTTTGCTAGGGTAACATTGAATGAGGTACGTGATATCATAAACTCTTTAAAAAATAAAACAAGCAGGGACCCTTATGGCCTAAACGTTTCTTTAATTAAATTTATTAAGAACCTAATTTATAAGTCCTTTAACTAAATTAATAAATGTTTGTTTTGGAGAGTCAGTATTTCCAGATGCTATCAAGGAGGCTGTAGTAGCCCCAATTTTTAAAAAAGGGGATCCAAGTGATGTCTCAAATTATAGGCCAATCTATTTTTTACCAATACTTTCTAAAATATTTGAGAAATGTATGGCTGTCAGGATAGCTCATTTCTTTGAAACCCATAAATTATTTACTAATAATCAGTTTGGCTTTAGAAAGGGCCTTAATACCACCTTAGGTATTTTGAATTTGGTTTCAAATATTCTAAACGCTTTTGATGAATCCGCTTATACAACAACTGTCTTCTGTGACCTAAGTAAGGCATTCGACTGTGTCTCTCACGACTTGCTTTTAAAAAAACTTCAGCGTTACAACTTCGAGAACTCTAGCCTATCCTTGATTGAGAGCTATCTTATGGATAGAACTCGGAGAGTCAAAGTGAATGGGGTTGAGTCTGCGAGAGGTAGTGTAACTGTGGGCGTTCCCCAGGGATCAGTTCTTGGACCACTGTCCTTTTTAATTTATATTAACGATATACCAGCTTATGACCCTACATCACAGTACACTCTTTTGCAGATGATACTGCCATAACTAATAAGCATGCAAATCTGGAGGAGGCTAAGGCAAAGTCGGGGAAGGTACAGGAGATGGCTGAAGCATGGTTTAGTTTAAATTTACTTCTCCTTAATGTGGACAAAACTCAATCCATGATTTTTTCAACACGGGCAATACCAGAGACTGACTTGGTAACCTCTGTAAGGTTCTTGGGGGTCATCCTAGACTTCAGACTTCGGTGGGATGCACACACGGATCAGCTCTCTACAAAGCTTAGCAAAAATATTTATATCCTGCGTAACCTGGGTGAGTGTGTGTCTCAGGCTCTCCTCCGACAGGCGTATTTCTCTCTCTGCCACTCGCACATTTCTTATGCAATAATTGCTTGGGGACATGCTGCGGGGGCAGGGAGGGTTTTTCGTCTTCAAAGGAGGGCAGTTAGAGTGATTGCGGGTCTGGGATATAGGGATGACTGCCGGGAAACCTTTAGGCAAAATAAAATACTAACGTTGCCATCACTTTTTATCTTGGAAACCTTATGCTACATTAAAACTAACATCACTCTTTATACAACGCATGACTCCATACATAACCATGATACTCGAAACAATCATCTAGGTATTCACTTCTACAACAAAGTACCTGAAAATGTAAAACAGCTACCGATAATAGCATTTAAAAGTAAAGTAAGAGTTCTTCTCAGTGGTGCATATTACTCGGCGAATGAATTTTTGTCTGATCTTAATTGTTTTAACTGAATTTTAATTTGTTGTTTGTAATATGTTTGACATTATAAATTAAATTTGTGACTCTTGCAAAATTATGTTTTTTTGGCTATTTTAAAATAATTTAAGTGTTTTTAATGTGTAAGGTTTTCGGTTAGATAAGACTTTATATGTATTTTTTGTACTTTGACGTGTATAAGTGCTATGCATGTATAAAAGCATGAATAAACAATTTGAATTTGAATTTGAAGAAAATCGTGTTGCATGTTTATTAGACAAATTGTTGTATATTACTCTACCTCAGTTGCTGCTTGAATAAGACCGCTTCGGTTCTGGCTTCAGGGTATAAATAGCACAAGTGCTCGTTTAGTGACCCTAACTGAAAACCCTAAAAGAACTGGAAAATGTTCGACGTATCGAGGAACAAATCTGTCCCCGTTGTCAAGAATGAGAAAATGGTTAGCAAATGCAATTAAAACAGTAAGGTCGAAAAAATCGGCCTACGTAAACTCAAAAACTGGAACTGTGTTATTAATTTTAGATGGTCACTCATCTCCCACTACGATTATCGAGACCCTGCAATTTGTACAAGAACACGGAGTAATACTTTTCTGTTTACCAGATACCGCCACAGACCACACACTTTCTAGAACCCTTAGATCGATGTTTTACATTTTTTAAGAGGTGATTATTTTGATGCCTGTCGATTGTTCATAAAAATTCAGGTAGATCAGACACTGAATAAGTTCAATTTTGGAAAGCTGTTGGGCGACTATGGGGAAAATCCGCAACAGTGTAGAACGCAATATCAAGCTTTAGACTTTAGATCGACCGGACTAATACCCTTTAATCCAAGTGCTATTCCCTAAGTAATTAAACGAATCATATCAATAAAATATTTAGGCGCTAACATCAACAATCAATGTGACCCAAAAATGGAAATACTCTCAAGAATTGAAAAGGCAAGAAAAATCTTCTTGGATATGAAAATATGTTTTACAAGATCAGACCTCACTCTGGAGCTTAGAAATTGAATGATTAGGTGTTATGGCTTCCCCGTCCTCCTTTATAGGTCCAAATTCAGGAAAAGAAATGGAAGTCTTCAAAATGTACATGCGAAGTACTCCATTGCATACGCAAACAAAAATGATTACTGAACACCATCAAAGAAATGAAAATACAGTATTTCGTCCATGCACCCCAAGGCTCCAGAAACAAAATCAACCAGAAAATGTCCAGTAAAAAGAAAATCCATAATAGCAACGAATACTCCGGAACGATATGAAATTGTAGAAAAATAAATAAAAAATAACACCACAAATTAACACAAGAAAATGATGAAGGCAAAGAATAGTTATGAGGGAATCTTCTCCGATGAGGAAGAACTAGTTTACAGCGACTCTTCTTCTGATTTCGATTTGGATCAAGGGGACAATTGTAACGCAATACTAGTTGTTCGCCAACTGTATACTACTTTTCATAACCATAAGAAAATTAATAATTTTTTAATAAACGATGTTTGTTTTGAGATTCGTTTCCTTTTTTTTTGGTTGTTCTCAGGGGTGAGTTGTTTCACTTATTAACAGTAATTTTTTTGTGGGCTACAGAGTTCCTAGAGACAATGCGAACTGAATATGTTTACTTAAATATACATAAATATAAAGATAAATATATCAGAAATTTGCCCTCACAATTCGCAATGTCTCGCAGACCTCTATCCTGCGATAAATTAAAGAAGTAAATTCTAAAACAATGAATATATTAATTATATAACTGAATAAGAATACAAATATGATTTAAGAAATTATTTGAAATAGAGTTTATCTGATGAATAAATTGACTTAATAATGAAAATTAAAATTAATGTGAAATAATTAAAAAAGAGATATGAAATGTTACAATACAAGATTGGTATTTACAATATCTTTATTTTCTGATTGGCTAATACTTAGCTTCGTCCAATTATTCTGTAACCATGCGATCGTATTGGGACCTCTACTGGAACCGTTTCTGCCTGTTCCCAAGTTAGTATCTGTTGGGTTTATCGAGAACTTATTTGGTTCACGAAGTATTGGTTCCCTCAGAGTGGGTCAGTACAGCATGTGGACGAACACCTGCTGCTTGATAAGCAAGATGTTTTCTTCACCAATCCATGCAGGGTTATAATATGAAATTAGAAATAAACTAGTCTTAGACCAATGTATATCGTTAATTAAATAATAAGCAAGGAAATATCATGTGAACGTCAGTGACAATGTTAAACATATGATGAAGCAATCTACAAATTAAAAATTTACTGGTAAAAGCAGATATAATCAGAAACTTAAATTACTGTATTGAGTTGAGCAGACAATGAACAAAAATGATAAATAATTACTGTTACTCAAGATTTCCTTTTCTTTACTTTAAAATATAAAATTCAAAAGAAAATAATGATTAAGATATGAAATTCAAAAGAAAATGATGATTAAAATATAAAATTTAAAAGAAAATAATGGAATGACGTTCAAATTCAGTGACTCTCGGTAAAATTTAAATAAAAGGTAATTTTAAATTTGATAATAAATAGATAAATAGAGGTACAACCTCTAAAAATGAGTCTTATGACTCAAAATAAGTAAGCACTATTACTTTTATTTTGGCCCTTGGCACATAAACGAAAAACTGAGCGCAATTGCGCCTCAATTTAATTAAAGATAAAGATAATATAGCCACTACCTCGCATTCGAGATAGAAATTTAGATAAAAGATAAAACCAGAGAAATTTACATATGTGAGATTAACCTCTCATAAATGCCAAATAATGTCGGTACATCAGGATTGAGACTAGACAGGGTGAATGCTATTAGTTATATTTTGTGCTTGATGTAACAAATAAATTGAGAACTTAATTAAATGAACCTGAAAAGAAAAATATGAAAACCAGCAATACTATAAGGGAAAATTCGGAGAAATTCTACTGAAAATTCAATTTACTACCTTTGCAGGAATATATTAGAACTTACCCCGAGAATTAACCCAAATAATACCATTCAATTTGAATGAAAATACGTAAAAAAATGTGCGTGACCACTGAACGATAAAATAATTACGATCTCCCTAAATTCGGACTAAGCCTCTTTCAAATTACATGAATTTGATTAATGAGAACCGTAAATATTCACCAATAAATCGGTAATATTACCCAAAAGGTCGCGACAATAATTTAAAAATATTGAAGATGTAAGCTAATTAAGACTGGAATATAAAGATGCTAAATTCTTGCTTTAGTCAAATAATACTAAGCGAATCATAAACAAATATTAATTATATATTTAAAAGTAAAAGAACTAGTTAAGAATATTGCAAGATAAATTAAATATTTCAAGATTAACAAATCAGCACTCACCCGGTCGATGTCTCAACACAAGATAAACCGTCCGCATTCAAAATTCAAGACGTTGGACAAAATTATGTTTGCCGATGTTTTATTGGCTAATTTATAACATGTGATCAACACTATAAACCACGTAGCGCAAAGTCATAAAAATACTCCACATTAAATATAGTAATCTATAGTAAAATAAATTAATTTATTGTAGGTACTAAATAGAGTACTAGCACTTTTAAAATCGCTATCCGCACGAAATAAACCCATTAGTGACTTAAATATTAAATATCAGAAATAATTTGCAATTGAATGTAAAAATTTTGTGTAGCGGAATAAGCATTTATTCCGTTACACAATAAAGCCCTCATCAGACTTGAAGTCCATAGCTTGTGATTTTTATGGTGTTTGAAAAAAAAATCTGTTAGACAAGTTGGTTTAAAACGGTTCAGGTTTACTGATGAACCTCCAATATTTGTGGCATCCGAAGAATGATTTTGAAACAACCAAATCTTTTGACAGACCGTAGTTTCAGCTATTTAGACGTGATATTTTAATTTCTAAGAAGAGAAGCCGATAAAAACAAACTAACAAAACTCCGCAAAGCTAAGTATAAGGCAAAAGAGGACCTTCGAATCGTCAGCATCTGAAGAAGTGATTCTGAATGATTTTGAAAAGGACGAAGAATGATTAAGCGACTATAAAAATGAGTGTGCTGGATGTGGCGAGGACTACCGAGAGACTAAGAAGAAAGAAAACTGGCTACAATGTGTATTGTGTAAACGATGGCTGCATGAAGGATGTGCGGGTTACAAATCACTTTACCAAACCTGCGGAACGTCCACCCAGTAGAAAAAGTAACATTCTGACCATCAGGTCCTCAGGTCCAAATATTACTTTTTAGTTCAAGCTTAAATGTTTCCCTATGTTTATATTATGTTTTTTCTTTTTAATTTTACATTCTAAGGTAAATTTTATATTGCGTTTTTGAAAGGTGCTCCAACTCTTTTTCATTTACCCTACATTAAAATCTAAATTAAAACTTTTCGTACGCGTTTCAAGTGAACAGCAGTTTATTTTAAGTAAATTAACGAAAAAAAAATAAACTAAAGTTTAACATTTTCACGAAGGAATATAAAATTTAAATATTTCTCTTAAATGAAATCTTACTTTTGGGAATTATTGTCAACAGAACATTTTGATGCGAAAAGTCGGGTATAAGAAGCTTATTAAATTCAAAATTCAGAACGGCAACTAAGGCTAACAAAATCCCATTGTTGAAACTTCCAAGAGGGAATATGTATTCTTGTGATAAACTCGAAGTAAATATTTCAACGAAAGCGGAATTTTGATATTGAATGGCCTGTATTTTGAATTGTCTTTTATTCAATATAAACTCGAACGTTAAATAGATTGTCGCTTTGTTTAAGATTCTAAAGGAATGGAAGCGTATATAATAACAATAAAGGGTTGGAACTGAAGTTGTGTCTTTTGTTCGCGGGTAGGGTGTAACTAGGAAACACCCATCCATGATATACGATCTAATTTATTTTTATCAAGAACCAACAATCACCGCATATCATTTGCAAAGGCACACATTTACGATCTTGTTCTACACAATAACAGTTTTATCCACAATATCGAAACATAATTATTGCACTCGACGCGCGTTTCGCTTGCGATATGAGCATCATCAGGCAGGAGATGATGCATATTTTAAAACAGATGATGCATATTTTAAAACTCGGCTGCGCCTCGTTTCAAAATTTAGCACTAGTTCCAAAATGCATTAATTAAAGTGCCATGCATTTCTTATGGAATTTGTTTCAGGTACACTTTCATAAGATGCCAAATAATCGTAGGGATAGATTGAAATAAATAGAGGTGATTGTGCCTGTTATGCTTTTGTTGGAATTTTATTCATTGATAGTATATTGTCACGTTTAGTTCTCCGTGCCGCCACGCCTTGGATGGCGTTCAGGTTATATAGCTCAAGTTATGGATCGATCTACGTCAAGTAAAACAATACCAACGTCTATTGGTCAAAGCCTTAATGAGTTTACACTATACCCGATTACTAAAACACGCATGTCCTTTCGGTTGAGGTATATGGATTAAATTGTTTATAAGTCTTTATCCCTGTATTATAATAAAGTTCCTTAAGAGCAGTGTTGTGATTTCATTAATTTTTGGGTTTGGTTACTTCGTGAGATAATTATTTAAGGTTCTTGGTGTTGTTTATAAATTAACTTGAATGTTTATACATATAATATTTTCCAGCTTCAAGTTCAAACTTAGGACAGGGTGATAATTAATTAAGTAATTAAAACGTTTCTAATGGTTTACAATATTACGTAACGAGTATTGAAATTACTAGTTTTCAAACAAGGATGGTTTTCAGTTCTTTGTCGTTTTTCTCTATGGCGATGGCCCTATTATATACCGATTTCAGACGGTAGTAATGTTTCTAACAAGTGCGTAAAGTGATACTTTTCCGGACGCATAAATAGGTAGACGAACGACGCCAAGCGGAGTTTGGCTATATTTTAAAAGCGGGAAAAACACTTTCCACACGTGTTAGGAACAATATTTTTTCTACAAGCATCAGATAACAACTAAAATAAAAGCAGTAATTATTTTTTGAAGTAGACGAAACCTAAAAGAACTACAGTAACAATTTTACAAATTGGTGAAAAAAATGTATGAGTTTTTGTAGATTCTTGCAGACATGGAAATAGAGGATAAATCTGATATACGTAGGTGTCAAAATCAACAGGCTCAGCTATTCGATTGTTGAAAGGTTGAAAATGATCGAGCTTTATTTCAAGAATGATAATAGTGCTACAGGAACGCGAGAACAGTATAGAGAAAATGTTCATAATGGTGGGAGAGTACCATCTGTACCAACTATAATTAATACGAAGAAGTTATTGCAGGAAACTGCACCTCTAGTAAATAAGAAAAGAGCAAAACAAAGAACGAAGAAAGGAATCTTATTATATTGTGAACTACTAAAATACATAAGCTTCTAAGTAAATATCGCCCTGTCCTAAGCTCGAACTTGAACTTGTAAAATATTATGTAAACATTAAACACAAATTATAAACAACGCGAGAAGTCATCGGGAGCGATAATAAACCTTAAACGTGCAACGTTCAGCAACTTTTTATTATATAAAAACGCTAGCGAACCGTAAGTTCGGCAGACTTTGTGTCTCACATAAAACCAGCTCCTGGGCTGTCCACATGGGCGCTTTATGGTTCTAGCCTCCTCACTCTAACCTGAGCTTGGCTTGATCACATGGTCGCGAAGTCCGGGGGTTACCTATCCACAATAGTAAAAGTTGAATCAATGATAAATTTGTCAAAGTTCTGAGAAAGATCATTTTCAAAGTATAATCAGTAAATCAAGTGCAGTGTAAACTTTAAGTGAATAGCTAACTATAAAGGAAACAGAACACAATCTCTTAAGACAAACTATATTCATAAAACAGTGACGAAAGACCTATAAACAATTTATAAATATACCTCAATCGAGAGAGCATGTGCACCTTAATAATAGGGTATAATATATTATATACAGGTAAGAAGAGATAATAAAGAAAGCACTTCAGTTAAAATCAATAACAACGTCTATTGGTCAAAGACTTAATGAGAAAACATTAACAATGTCTATTGATCGGAAGCTTAATAAGATTATAATCCTATTAAGCTTCCGACCAATAGACATTGTTAATGTTTTCTCATTAAGTCTTTGACCAATAGACATTGTTATTGATTTTAACTGAAGTGCTTTCTTTATTATCTCTTCTCATCTGACGTAGATCGATTCCGACTCTGAGCTATATTCCTGCACGCTAACCAAGGCGTGGCGTCGCGGTTAAACAAATCGCGACAATATAGCCTTATTTTTAAGAATATCTATCAGATACTGTTGTAACGGAATTCACGAATGGGTTTATTTCGTGTGGTTAGCAATTTTGGGAGCGCAGTACGCTATTTTATACCTACAATTCATGAATTTAATTTACTACAGGTTACTATATTTAATATACAGGGTGTCTTAAATACCGTGTGCCACTATTGCTCTCTCCGAAACGGTAAGTGCTACGAGGTCGGTTAAATTAGAGAAAAGTTGCGTTCTTTGATACCCAGTCAGAATCCGTCCACAGTGTCGTCAAATTACTGTTAGTTTCTGAGATACAGGGCGATTTATGAAAAATGCCTTAAAATATTTCGTCGATTATTACAAAAACTGTTCATTTTCGAGACACAGTTTAAATTCGAAAGTGTTATAGTTTTTTCCTGCTCTACAATATGGTGTCTGCAAATTTCACCTACGGCGTTTCATGTTCGGGCCACCATCATCAACTTAATTTTCTTAAATACGGACCTGTATTTTTTATTTAAGATTTTAAGAGCTTTTGATGCCCCAAAACCAATAACGTATCTCACTCATTCGAAAAAATTATATTATTGGCACTTTCCATAAGAACATAATGTGTTAGAGAGAGACAAAAAAATAGAATTTTGGTAGGAATTAAATAAAAAGTGTAAAAAGTATTTTTTCGAATATGTGCGACACGTCGTTGGTTTTGGGAGATCAGAAGCTCTTAAAATCTGAAATAAAAAATCCAGGTCCGTATTTAAGAAAATTAAGTTGATGATGGTGGCCCGAACACGAAACGCCGGAGGCAAAATTTGAAGAGACCATATTGTAGAGCGGAAAAAACTATAAATCTTTCGAATTTAAACTGTTTCTCGAAAATTAACAGCTTTTGCAAATAATCGACGAAATATTTTTAGGCATTCATAAATCACTCTGTATCTTAAAAACTAACAGGAATTCGACGACACTGTAGACGGATTCTGAACGGGTAACAAAAAACGCAACTTTTCTCTAATTTAATCGACCTCGTAGCACTTACCGTTTCGGAGATAGCAATAATGGCACACGGTATTTAAAACACCCTGTATATTAGGTATTTCTATGGCTTGACGCTGCGTGATTTATAGTGGTAATCACATGATGTAAATAAGCTAATAATACAGCGGCAAGCATAATTTGTCGAACGTCTTAAATTTTGAAAGCGAGGTCGTTTATCTTGTGTCGAGACGTTTGACGGATAAGTGCTAATTTTTGATCTTGAAATATTTAATTCATCTTGCAGTATATTTAACTAATTCTTTCATTTTTAAATGCATAACTAATATTTGTTTATGATTCATTTAGTCTTATTCGACTAAAGCAAGAATTTAGCATTGTTATATTCCATTTTTAATTAGCTTACATCTTCAATAAATTATTGTCGTGACCGTTTGGGTAAGAATACCGACTTATTGGTGAATATTTACTTCTCTCATTAATCAAATTCATGTAATTTGAAAGAGGCTTAGTACAAATTTACAGAGAACGTAATTATTTCATCGTTTAGTGGTCACGCAGATTATTTTACGTATTTCCATTCAAATTGAACAGTATTATTTGGGTGAATTCTCGGAGTAAATTCTATTATTCCTGCAAAGGTAGTAAATTGAATTTTCAGTAGAATTTCTCCGAATTTTCTCTCATAGTATTGCTGGTTTTAATATTTTTTCCTTTCAGGCTTATTTAATTAAATGTTCAGTTTATTTGTTACATCAAGTATATAACTATTAGCACTCGCCCTGTCTCGTCTCAACACTGATGTACCTGATTACTTTGCATTTATGACAGGTTAATCTCACATATGTAAATTTATCTGTTTTTTTTTTATCTTTTATCTAAATTTCTATCTCGATGCAAGATAGTGATTATCTTATCTTTATCTTTTATTAATTTGAGGCGTAATTACGTTCAATTATCGTTTATGTGCCAAGGTCCGAAATAAAAAAGTAATAGCAATTACTTATTTTGAGTTATAAGACTCGTTATTAGAGGTTGTACCTCTATTTTTCCATTTATTATCAAACTCAAGTTATCTATTATTTAGATTTACCGAGAGTCACTGAATTGGAACGTAATTCCATAATTTTCTTTTGAATTTTAAATTTGAGTCATTATTTTCTCTTGAATTTCATATTTTAAAGTAAAGAAAAGGATATCTTGAGTAACAGTACTTATTTATAATTTTTGCTCAATTTAACATTATAATTTAAGTTTCTGATTATATCTGCTTTACTAGTACATTTTCAATTTGTTGATTGCTTCCTCATGTGTTTCACAGTGTCACTGATATGCACATGATATTTCCCCGAATATTATTTAATTAGCGATATACATTGGTCTAAGACTAAGTTATTTTCTCTTGCATGTATTCAACACCCCCTAATTGGCTGGAAGAAAATATCGTGCTTGGCAAGTAGCAGGTGTTCGGCCACTTGCGGTACAAAGTGTTCTGAGGGAATCGATACGTTTGGGAACCAAATTAGTCCTCGATAAGACCAAGAGACACTAACTTGGGAACAGGCAGAAGCGGTTCCAGTAGAGGTCCCAATTCGATCGCATGGTTACAGAATAGTTGGACAAGCTAAGTGTTAGCCAATCAGAAGATAAACATATTGTAAAGACGAATAATAACGCTTTATTCATTCCTTTTTTTTTAATCTGTCACAATTAATTTTAATTCTCATTACTAGGTCAATTTATTCATAAACATTATTTCAAATAATTTCATCAATTATATTTGCCATTTGATTATACAGATTTCAATTTTTCAAATTTCATCGATTGTAACTTAATTGTATACTTAATATATTGTTGTTTTGAAATTTATTTCTTTAATTTATCGCAAGATAGAGGTCTGTGAGACATAGCGAATTGTAGGGGCAAATTTGTGATATTCTTATCTTTATATCTATTTATATTTAAGTGTTCATATTCAGTTCGCATTGTCTCTAGGAATTCTGGCGCCCATAATACCCAAAAAAAACACTGCTAGTAAAATAACGACGACCGACCCCCTAAGAAAAATAAAAACGAGTCTCATGCATACAATCGTTACAAATTGACGCCCAACTGTTCAATTTCATTACAAAATTCTCAGACTTCGAGATATAAGGTATGGACCACGAAACAACAGAGCTAGTTATGGAACAGTAAGAGAACTTTAAATCAATATGGATACCACGATTTTAAAATTAAACCAATACAACAATTAAACATTAAAAAAAAGGAAGAAGACATGAATTTGTTCAAATTATAAGGGGAAGTCTGTCTGTTATCCAAAACAACCTTCAACATCGCATAGCACCCACTGCAAATCTGAATCATCACCTCTGAAGAAACCCAGACGTTATTGCTCTTATTCAGGAGCCATACATTGTCAAAGGTAAGATATGTGGGCTAACTGATCTTTCAGGTAGTCTCCTCTACAACACAATCTCTAACAAATCTAGTACGTGCATTTATGTACATACTCCCCCAACTAAGCTCACTGGACCAAATTGCAGTGCGGCTAGTTCTGCATGAAGGCTCCGACACCGTAAAGGAAGTTATTTTAACATCGGCCTACTTTCCACACGAACCAGGAGCACCTATACCAACAGTTGAATTTCAACGATTTGTAGAGTATTCTGAGAAATGCAAACTGGAAATACTTATCGGTTGCGACTCCAATGCCCACCACACCATTTGGGGAAACAAGAATACCAATACTAGGAGAGAAGTACTCCTAGAATTCTTAGCCTCATTATGTAATGATAGCCAACAGAGGAAGCGAACCTACGTTTGTGACCGCACACTATCAGACCGTGATAGATTTAGCGCTATTATCGACTAACATGATAAACAGAATAAAACACTGGCACGTCTCCGAAGAAGTCACATTTGCTGACCACAGGATAATTGAATTCCATATAATTCTGAAGCCAGAGGTTAAGCAACCATACAGGAACATAGGCAAAACGAACATGCAAAACTATGACACCCAATTAACCGAAAGTTTAAACAGAATACCAAATGAAACCTTAGAAAACATGGAAAAAATCGAACTAAGATGCGAAATGTTGCAAAAAGCATCATTACAACTTATGAAAGCTCCTGCCGCCTGATCATTGCACAAGGCAGGAACAAAAGCGGAGCGGAGGTGGTGGAGCAAACAACTAGAACACCTTAGAAAAATGGCTAGAGATGCTTTCAACATAGCAAAAAAAAAACAGGAAACTGGGAACCATATAATCAACACCAGAAACTATTAAAAAACATGTCAGGAGAAAAAGAAGGGACGCATGGAGAAATTTCTGCACCGAAATAGCTTCCACAAAAGAGGCAGCTAGAATAGGTAAGGTGCTCTCTAAAGATCCCAGCCAGCAACCTGGAAGTCTAAGGAAAGGGGATGGAAGTTATACTTCCTCTAAAGAAGAAACCGCCAAACTTTTGCTGGAAACATATTTTCCTTACTGTAACATCCAAGAAGTGACATGGCCAGAGAACAACCAATACATTTCGACCGGAGACGATTGAAAATTATCGAGCAAGGTCATCACTAAAGAAAAGCTACAGTGGGCTATCAAAGGGACCGGACGGAATTGTTCCAGCTCTGCTTCAATGGAGAATCGTGGCTCTGGGTGATCATTTTGAAATGCTATTTAAAGCTTGCCTGACCCAGAATATCCAAAGCTTGAAGAAATGTAAGAGTTACCTTCATACCCAAACCAGGAAAAAAGGACTGAAAAGGGTAAGTCGTCGGAATACTTCGCTACCGTTTCAAACTTCCTAGCACGAGAATTAGAAATGGCTTTATGGAAGTTTATATAAACAGAGTTTGTATTGCTGGCCGTGCATTTTATTGGGTAAAGCAAAAAATTCAGGGTGCTCAAATGATGGTTTCAACGACTTAAAATATTTCTGTTAGACAGAGTGCGGGCTTCTTAAATTAATTTAATAACTTTGAATTTGCACAGTCTTTAGCGATGGTTTTTCCTTCACGAATGTACAGTTTGATGTGTTCCAAAATAAGTCATTGCATATTAATTATTGTATTTCTCAAATAAAAATTACGCAAGCCCGCTTAAATATGAAACGAAATGGCGAATCATTTAAACATATTTTTGATGGAGCTGCTTTAAGGGCGCCAATTCCAGCTAAACAACGAGACGGACGGGCAAGATCCACATTCACTCAGGATCAAGTTTTGAACAACATAAAGTTTTATCTTCCGAAGTTTTAGACACTATCTAATTACATATTACCACTCGTTTTCGAGATTTAAAAAACATTCAGTTTATCACTTTAATGGACACTTCAAACTTTAAATCTTACTCCAAAAACTTTTCTACCGATGCGCATTTGCCTTCTGCAGTCTTTTGCCTCACCTGACGGTAAAGTCACCAGCCGCCACTGCTTCCTTTGGGGCTACATGAAAATACAGTCTAAAAGTAACAATAATGAAGTAATTCAGTGGAGAAATTGTCAACGAAATGAGACATTTAAATGAAAATTAGAACGAAGCAATTATAAATGTACTGGAACGGCAGAAAATAATTTACGTTAAATATGACAAGGTTATTGGGGGGCATGCAGAGTATTTAATTTAGGGTAGAACTTGTACGTTTTATATATATTTTTTGTTTACGGTTGATTAAGGGTATTAATTACTTAGTATCTTATTTACAAATTTAGTAAAAAGTGTTTCAAACCCTTTGTTAGAGCTCATTTTGTAAAATGTCAGAAAATAAAGATGAATCAGTAAATCAGACTTCAAACATCAATGTCATAACATTTGAAAAATAAACCTTTAGCTCCCATCAGGCAGCCATCACGGATATAGAACAACAGGACCACCGATTCCGGGTACCACTTCGGACTCTCCTAGATTTTTGGAACTTTAATTAACACTCAGCACTAAGGAATTATATTGAAAAAATCATAGTATTTCGTAATTCTAAAACTTTCAATATTGTCACGAATTGTATTTTTTATCTGTGACGCCACGCCTTACTTAGCGTGTAGGAGAGTAGCTCAGATTTAGGAACGCACTACGTCAAGTTGAGAAGAGATAATAAAGGAGACACATCGATAAAAACAGTAACAAGTTTATTTACAAACAAACTTAACAACGGTTAGACTGTATACTAATAAAGGCGTGTTTAAGATTATAGATGAATTAAGAGTTTACAATATACCCAATTAATATGAAATGCATGTCTTCTCGAGGGAGGCTTAGTTCAAAGTTTGTCTAGCAAGCGACGTCACTATGTTATTAATAAAGTTTATGTGAGCGGAGTTGTCTTTTATTTAGGTATTTGTTCTGATATTTATAAGGTAAGTCTTTTAAGTTTATCACAAATTGCTAAGGCACTTTCACTACTTTTTAAAACTCTCCAAAAACTAGCCCTTTACTGGAAGTTCTGATATTTCATAAATTCGACTCTCTCTATACTTTTAGTAGCCCCCGAATGCCGTATACCTGTGCATACGTTCATCCAGGTTAGGTAAGGACCTGACAACCTTATACCTGTGCATAAGTGTTCTCAGTTATGGGGGTTGTGGGATAGAACAGCTAGAAGTGGACGTACCTGTGTACTGCCCCGCAACTAGACTGAGCGGTTTGAGAGACCCGAAAGCCTGCTTAACTTGGCGTTTGCCTGCGTATTTATATGTTACAAAATGCTGATGGCTACATCATTAAGGATTAAAGTCGCTCCCGTCGACCGCTCAAGTTGTTTATAATTAACAGTGAATGTTTATACAGGGTGCTACAAATTCGTTTCTTTGTATGGGTATTTCGAAAACCGTAAGAGATGCGAGGTCGGTTAAATTGGGGCAAAGTTGCGCAATTTAAGGGTGACTAACATGCCGTCGAGAAATTTAGAAAATTGCGTCTACTTCCGGAGATATCCGTAAAAAATCGAAAATCACCTATTTTATTTTTATTTTTTCCTGCCTTTGTTTGAAGAGATAAAGTAAAATAAATGTCATATTCTTATTGCCACTTTTTCTCCTCTACAAGCTGGCGGTATCAAATTTTAAATCCGACGTTTCGCTTTCGGGTCCCCTTCATCAACTTAATTTTTTTAAATGCGGACCTGGATTTTTTATCTAATTTTTAAAAAGCCCTTGGTCTCCCAAAACCAGCGATGTATCACACTTGTCCGATAGTGGTAACAAATATTGTCATAAGTGAAATCGGGTCAGAAAAGATCGCCCCATCTCTGTCTAACACATTATCTCTTATGGAAAAAATCTAGATTTGTTGATTTATTGATAAGTGCGATACATCGTTGGTTTTAGGAGACCAAAAGCTTTTTAAAAAGTAGATAAAAATTTCAGGGCCGTGTTTAAAAAAATTAAGTTGATGAAGGGGGCCCGAAAGCGAAACGTCGGATATAAAATTTGATAACGCCAGCTTGTAAAGGAGAAAAAGTGGCAATATGAATGTGACATTTATTTTACTTTATCTCTTCAAACAAAGGTAGAAAAAAATAAAAATAAAATAGATGATTTTCGGTTTTTTTTCGGATATCTCCGGAAGTAGACGGAATTTTCTAAATTTCTCGACAACGTGTCAATCACCCTTAAATTGCGCAACTTTGCCCCAATTTAACCGACCTCATATCTCTTACGGTTTTCGAGATACCCATACAAAGAAACGAATTTGTAACACCCTGTATAACATTTTTCAAGTTCAAGTTTAAACTTACGACAGGGTGATATTTAATTAATGCTTTTAAGTAGTTCACACTTTCCCCTCCCTGATAACGTTGGTCCCCAACGTTTTAACCTGACTTATTTGCTTTAAAAGAGAGAAAACCGACCTCAATTCGAGAAGACATACTGTATTGCACCTAATTTTATTATAATTTAATATATATTTCGTCAGTTGACTTGTTCTGGCTTAGATCCACCCATTTCCATTTCGTGTAGTCCTAAGTTCTTGCGTGGTTTGCCTCGCTCTTTGTGCTAGTTATAGGTACATGTTACAAAAGAAAAATAGTTTTACAAGTTATATTAACAATGTTATAATCTTATCCTATGTTTTCTTATTTGTGACGTTTTTAGTTGTCTTATTAACAAAATCATAATTTGATAATGAGATGTATTATTTCAAAATTTATTTGCTTCTATGGCCAATAACGTTTTACGTTTGTGTTAATAAAGCAAATACGTGACCAACGTATTATTTAAATACGGTTCTGTCTTTAACTTATTACTAATTACATATGATAAAAACTCTCTTGATTTGATTTCTTTAAGCTCATTGATCTATTATACCTTATATCTAGTGCACACCTATCCGTTTTGAGAACAATGCTTTCCTTTTTGTAATGGCTTATAATGCCATTTATTTTTAAAACTACAGTTTTATGCCTATGGACAATAAATTGCCTTTCATATGATATCTCCTCTATTAAGATGCGTCCATCCCAACAGAGGTGACATTAATTCATTTTCTTTATATTTGTTAGTTTTTTGGAAAAAGGTCTGTTAATGGGGTATATCTATAAAGATAATGAATTTTTTCCCTTGGCATTAAAAAGCAACTCATTGCGGCCCTGTATTACTATAAATCACCTATACTAACAATATTACGTTATGTTAAATTTAGTCTTTTAAATCCGGTCCTGTCTATATTCTATTTAACCATTGTTATTTCTTTCATATTCTCATATTCATTATCTACAAATGTATCAAAACTATATAGCATATAGACTTTCCAGTCTATGTATAAAATATTTGCTAACATCATTATAACAGTTTATTGACTCAATGATATTTCTTGACCTATCCAAAACTTGCTGACCTAATTCAACATGCTAGCTTTGTTTAAAGCAATAAAATATCTTTGCAACATATCATATGTATGACTTTATGAATCTTATTATTTTCTCAAGTTATTGACTTGCAATGCGATCTTGTGTCACTTTATAATAATGATATTTAAATTACATTTACAGTAAACATGATGTAAATTAGCTGTAATAAACGAAAATTATACGTTACGCTTTTTGTGACTGAATAAGTCGTTGTTTGTAAATTCCTTCGCTGTCGGCTGTCGTACGTTCCATTTAAGTAGTTTGCTTTTGTGTTGCGGACTGCTTGTTTACGCAAAGCCTGGTAGGTGGCGCTCGTAGTTCCTTCAATGTCCTATTATATTATATAATGTTTATTATTCTATATTCAGTTTATTAACATCCTAAGTGTTTTTATTTATATATTTATCTTATTAACACTCGAGCTTATATTATGCTATGTTTCACTATATATTTTCTATGTTTCACTATATATTTTTCTTATTTATATTTTAACCTACTAAGTGCCTTGTATATATCATTTTCTATGAGCACTTGGGTTTTATGTTTACACTATTTACATTTTGAAGCTTCGGGTCTCTCCTAGATTATGTGTTTTGTTTTAGTTGCTTAGTTTCTTCTTTTTACTTGAGTACTTGTTCCATATAATTACATTTTTCCTATCTTCGTCCTCTTCAGTACTTTCTCCTGCTTGCTCCATGGTTTCCTTTAGTTTCTCCTATACAAATCTGTTGTACTGCTCCATATACCTAACTATATTTGTGTTTTCGGTATTGACCTTCGCCAAAAAATAACACAACGTAGTTAACTTTTCTCTTTGTTTGTTCCAGGTATGAACATAGACCCCTAGATGGCGCTTGTGATGTCGACCGCCCGTACTTCCGCGAGCGTCCGTGGATGCAGCACGTGTCCGTACTCTGTCTTTGGTGACGCCGCGCCGACCGCCCGTAGATGGCAGCACTTGGCCGTACCTCGGCGCGTGATTCGAACCAATATGTGCTTAGATTTTATGCAATAGCTAAACTGACCTAGCCTGCGTTTATTAAATGTTTAATTACTTAATGATTTACTTGATTTTGATGTTTAATTTAAGTTATTACTGTTGTTGTGACGTAGATTCATTAAGATGGCGGCACTAGGCCCAATTAACACTAAATTGCTTGGCGTCACTATTTTAGATGTGACGTAGATGAATTATGAGTGTCACGACGCTCAAATTAAATCACTTGGCAAGCGAGGGTGGCTTATTTTAAAGTTTATTTGGCATAGTGACGTCACTATTTTATTAATAAAGTTTATGTGAGCGGAGTTGTCTTTTATTTAGGTATGTGTTCTGATATTTATAAGGTAAGTCTTTTAAGTTTATCACAAATTGCTAAGGCACTTTCACTACTTTTTAAAACTCCCCAAAAACTATCCCTTTACTGGAAGTTCTGATACTTCATAAATTCGACTCTCTCTATACTTTTAGTAGCCCCCGAATGTGCATACGTTCATCCAGGTTAGGTAAGGACCTGACAACCTTATACCTGTGCATAAGTGTTCTCAGTTATGGGGGTTGTGGGATAGAACAGCTAGAAGTGGACGTACCTGTGTACTGCCCCGCAACTAGACTGAGCGGTTTGAGAGACCCGAAAGCCTGCTTAACTTGGCATTTGCCTGCGTATTTATATGTTACAAAATGCTGATGGCTGCATCATTAAGGATTAAAGTCGCTCCCGTCGACCGCTCAAGTTGTTTATAATTAACAGTGAATGTTTATATAACATTTTTCAAGTTCAAGTTTAAGCTTACGACAGGGTGATATTTAATTAATGCTTTTCAGTAGTTCACAATATTTCGAAAACCCTAAAGTTTCGATAAATTGTACAAAAAATATACATTATTTAATAGAAAAATTCAAAATCATTAAAAAATATGATATATTACATTTAAAATAAAGCTGGCTTGTGTATTGCTTTTTTGAAACACCATGTATACATTAAAAGAAAAGCATGTGACGAAAGCAAACAACTTTTGTTCGGAATATTTTCTCTAATTTCAAAAATAATAGAGATATTGCAATTTAAAAAGTTATCGCGATCATCCTATACGTCTGCCTGCGGCTCGTCTTGCAAACTCTTCAGTCGTATATAAAATAAACTTTGATTTTACGCACTTCTTACACAATATACTCTTATGGAAATAAAACCTAATATGCATATTTTCTATTGCATTGCCTCTATTGTTGGCAAAATGTATTGTAATTATCGAAACAAGATGAATTGCCTTGTCCCAATAGGTATTTCCCGATAAATAATTTTAATAATTAATTACATATTTTTTACTGATGTAAACACACATAATAATGCCACAGTAATTTTAGGCCTTAATTAGTACACGCTATAGATATATAGAAAACAATATTATTATTTATATTCTTAGTATCCATTTCGACATATTCGCTGATGATTATGATTATAAAAAATGACGAAACTTACTGAAAGCATCGTTATAATTTATCTCATTGTATTTGGTAGGATGTGTTCTGTAAGTAATTCTTAATTTATCTATGCCCCTTCCTAGAAGACTTTGACATAGCAGATACCAACGATTTTATCTAAATATGCAATTTTTAGTGTTTTTTTGTCGACATAGTGAATATTACGACCTGCAGAGAAAGCGATTCGGAACAAGGAAAACTAGAAGGTCATTTATTCAAACACCATGTTTTCGATCAAGTATTTACCGGAAAACTGCACCTTCCTGTAGACCTAGATATGGACGCAATACTGGTAATAGTATAATTACATAACGAGTGTTTAAAGTACTGCATTTTAAACGTGGAAAACGTATATTCACAGAAGTAATGTACACTATATTTCCTGCCACCACTTATAAATATAATAAAAAAACACTCTTTAGATTCTTAAGAAAACGGTTAATATCACACGCGTCACAGGAGGTAATGTTCCTGTCGAAATCAACTTTGCAACAATTGTGATGAAAATTACTTTTACTCGATTTGTTTGAACAATGCTTACGATATTTTCAACACGCATGTGATATCCATATATCACATGCGTGTTGCACTTTCTACCCAAGTTAACTGAGCTTTTTTTTCATGTTAATAGTTAATCGTAGAAAAAATACATTTATAATGAGTAAATTACATAAGTATATGTAACGCCTATCTTTCGAATATTCCCGTATTAAAAGTGCTCCATTTGGGAAATTACTAAGATTCGATTAAAAAAAAGTTCTTTCTATGACTGTTTTATTATTTTGAAATAATTGCTACAGAGATAAAAGGCAATCAATTTACACATGTCGGCAATTTACTAATGAGGCAGTTGGGAAAACAATAAGCTCACTGCAATTGTGTGATTGGTCGGGGTTGGAGAATTTTGTTAATGTCAATGAGTCTGGACTATTTTCTGAATATTCATAATTCTACACTGGATAACTACCTACCTTTGAAAACCAAAACAATTCAAATCAAAAATAAGTCAAAAATATATTTCACTAAAGAGTTAAAGGATCTGAGGAATAACGTAACATTTCTGGTACTGTTTGCTAAACAAAACAATCTTGATCTCTCTGAAACAATAAAAAATTCTCGACAACTATACAAATATAAACTAAATGAACATAAAAGGATCAACCTTCAAAACAAAATGATAAATTTTAAAAATAAACAAAAAGAAACGTGGGAATACTTTAATGATCACAAAAAAAATAAACATACTTCAAAAATAGAAATAAACCCTAATGATTTCAATGAATTCTTTATTAATATACCTAAAGAAATTGTAAAAAATATACCACACACAAAAAAAAACATCAGATCTCATAAAACAATATGTATCAATGGAGAATAGCTTGTTACTCTTGGCAGTTACTGAAGAGGAAGTTGCACAATATATAACCGAACTAAACCATAGTAACGCAAGAGATACTTTTGGTCACAGCAATAGACTTTTAAAGGAAATAAAGTTGGGAATTTTGACACCTTTAACTAAAATTATAAATCTCTGTTTCTCCTCAGGGCAATTCCCAGATAAACTAAAATTAGCAAGAGTTACACCTATATATAAGAATAGAGGGGAAAAAACAGATTTAAATAACTATAGACCTATCTCTATAATACCAACCCTTTCAAAAATAATTGAATTGGCATACTCAGTCAGGCTTGTTAATTTTTTAAGTACAAATAAACTGCTCTCAAAAACCCAATATGGTTTTAGGAAAAAATTATCTACTAACCATGCAATACTCAGTTTTGTGACTGGCGTGGTCGATGCGTTTAAGGGGGGGGGGGGGGGGTTGCTACATTCTGTTACCTCTCGACGGCATTCGACTGCGTCTGCCACAATACTGTGAGGCGGTCCCTGCTCGGGCGCCAAATTTGTGAGGAGTCCCTGCTCGATGTGAGGGGTTTCTCGTTAGGCGCTTCTTTGCTTCTGCATACTATGCTATTTCTTCTGCATATCATGCTATTGGACTGCCTAGTTTAACCATTACGTCATCCAATGGTTGGTTCTCGGGCGCCACCGCATCTGGATTATAGTGGTAGAGGGCCCACTCCGCACCGGGTTGCTTTTAGACAGTGGAGAAACGGCGAACCAGGGGTCAATCTTGAATGTTTGCGTGGTTGCCGGCTGCTTTTAGAAATTCACTTGCTTATTCTAACTTAGTACTAGCAGGAAGGGATTTAGAAAGAAAACACACAATTTCAACAATAAACCTAATACAGCATCTCTATTTGCCAACTGGAAATATAAAGCATGGTGACGTCAAAACCTCGATAACCTACGCTAACCTAGCGTTGCAACGCAAGAATTCATTCTTTACTAATCCAACCTACCTAAACTGAGGTTAACCTAAACTATCAATTCTTAATTAAAACGTTACTCTTATGTGGCTGATATTAACCCAAAAGATAAAGAAATGAAAGTAGAATATTGCCAGAGGGGGGGTATGGTATGCGAGACGTAACGGAATGACCTTGACATTAAACAGAGAAACAGAGCCGCGATATCAACTCTTAAGGAACGGTACTACTACGACGAAGCTACTTGGATTACGGTATCCACGAGTCCACGGACAGGCACTCGAATGACGGTCCTACATCGGTCCAACGTAGCTCCTCTGACTTGGTCCTGACGGTTATGGATATAAGCGGCCTGATGCATACGACGATAGCGGTAAGGTTCGGATAATATCGATACATAAGGATGACGACGATACATAGGATACGGTGCGACATTAATAAACGACCTGACGAGGCTTCCTGCATATGTGAAAAAATAAATCCCGGAGTGCGCGTGCGCGAATACGTCATTGCGTTCCGGTCGTGCTTCGCTACTACGGTTGTACGCCATCGTGGAGGCGGTAGGCTAGTTAAGGAACGGGGTAGGTAGACTGAGTGTGAGAGAGAGCTTGTAAAGATAGAACCGACCGGAATGGAAAGACCGAGGCCGG
>MU181934.1:1080954-1124703 GCA_016904865.1 Pissodes strobi | reverse complement strand
CACTTTGTTTTGAAAATGTTTCCATTACGATACAAGTAAATTAAGTCTCCCATTGCTTCCAACTTTCCTTTCAGAATCCCCCAAACAAGTTGCTGACGGTTTCCTCGAAAAAAACGCAGAGTGTTTTACAATGCTTTTCTCCATCCACCTCCCCATATTTTTCTGTTAAACACAAAAACTTTCAACCCTTTAAGGGCTCCGGTAATCCTGAGGCTTGTATCTTACTCTTCTATCGCGAAAAAACGGATCCCTTTAGCTGTCGAATTAGAAAGTTTCCGAATAAAAAGTCGGTCGATGGGGTTACGGAAAGAAAAGTTTCCCAAAAAGTTTTTAATTAAACCCCCTAAGCTGGAAAAAGTCCCGAAATTAAAACACTGATAGTAATTCCATTAACATCAGTCCTTATCGAAGGATTTAATCTCCGGAATCAACTGATTAAAAAAGTTGTCTTCGGTTAACAATGTTGCCATCATTAAAAAAATATATATATTTTTTATATAAAATGTTATTGCTTTTTATAGTTGAATTAGAGTAGTACGGCGGTTAGTCAGCGATATTGGGACCAACCTTGCATTTTTGAGTAGAGCATTGAGATTTGGCACAGTGGTGGTGCATGCCCATACTTCACTTTTAAGAAGTGGAACCAAGTTTGCAACCACGGGAGAGCGGCGTTACGGCGGGTTGCATATCTGCCAAAGGCAAATTTGAGAAAATCGTTAAACGAGCACACCTGACCGTTTCTATTGAATATCACTCACAAATATTACGGGAGGTGTTATGAAACGTAACTGGACCATGTGCCAGTCGCGTGGTGGCAGGTTGCCTACTCTCTAGGCGCAGAAATTAATAAAATCGATTTTGTAGTGCTAAGCTGAAGTATTGCAAGCTTGGGTTCTTAACAAAACTCCAACAATTCTTGTTTCAGTACCCTTTTTAATGTCAAACAGATACAACTGACAATGACTGACTTCTCGAACGCCGCTTTGACCTTTCTAACCTTGTTTGTTGTTGTTCTGAGGGCGGGTTGCGCCTTCTCTATGCGAGAAGGCGCAACCCGCCCTCTCTCGCTTATCCTGAAATAAGGTCTATTTGCCATAGAATCAATTGTTATAAAAATGATTTTAATTAAAAAGTTAGTTTAGTATAAGCGATAGACATGCAAGGAGGTGCAGTCCGCTCCCAATTTTCTACTATAAGGTAAGTACCCTTGTCTCCCAATTTAGATCAGAAAAACCTTTACCAGCGACTGGGACTTATCACTGCAGACAGGAGCAGATTACAGCAATTAATCAAGACTTGGAGAAAATTTGGGGCGACAGAAATTTGGTCCAGTTCAATGCAGCAAAGACCCAAGCAGCCAATTACCAAGAGGGCCAATACGGCGGGATCTGACATCATTATGGCAGGATCGACCATTCCTTCATTCTCGTCAATCGGACTGCTGAGTGTCTCGGTCACCAGCAATATGTCCTTGCATGACCACGTTGCTAACATCGCAAAATCAGCCTCCCAGATGCTTGGTGCGCTATTTCGCAACAAAAACTGTATACACCACAGCAGATTCTCTTGCTTTACAAAGATCAAATAAGACCGTGCTTTGAATATTGCTCACACATCTGAGGTGCCGCACCAAAACACACCCTAAAGCTGCTTGATTTCATTCAGAAGCGAGCTGTACGTCTCATCGGCGACCCGGAGTTGACCCGGAATCTGGATAGTCTGGAACACCGCAGACATGTTGCCGAGATGTTCCTGTTATACAGACACTTTCACGGCAGATGTTCCCATTGTTGAAGAGCAGCAGAATAGAAAGCGAAGTAGGGACGTTATTAAACGGTCTTTGTATACTGTATCAGAAATCTTAGCAGGGAGATGACCTCATCGATCCATCACTAGACAAGCCAGCCTAAAGATAGATGCAGGAATCGCTACCCTGAGTAGGAAGCAGCAGAATAGAAAGCGAAGTAGGGACGTCATTGACTGGTCTCTGTATACTGTATCAGAAATCTTAGCAGGGAGATGACCTCATTGATCCATCACTAGACAAGCAAGCAAAGATAGATGCAGGAATCGCTACCCTGAGTAGGAATCTAAAAGCTTACCAGAAACTAGGGAATATTCCTTGTAATGCCAACGCGGATGCGTTAAATGCGGGTCTTCGCATTGAGCATAATTTAGGAACCAATAACCCAAAATATCACAAGGGCTGCTTCGTACCTTGCGATTCAACCAAGCTCGGTAGAACTTAGAGAGATATGCAGATTGGTTATCAAGAAAATATCGAGCCATCCGTTAAGTTAGCTACACGGGGAAGTCTCGAAGAGGTGAAATCAGCTAATGACAAGATATAATGAATTTTCTGTGGCAAGCACGGGCCAATAGTCAATCCAACTCAGAGACTGACTTTCACAGAAGCTAGAAATGCGATAGAAGCCGCTGCAACCAAGAAACTAGACAGTAAGATTTGAATCGCACTCCCGGGTAGGCTCGGCGTATGGTACCATATCAACTGTCGGACAAAGTATGTGCGAGACTTAAAAACTAACTCAAGTCTAGGCAAGAAATCGGAGCAGTTAGCTAAATTACGTGACGTTGCACTTGAACAACTGACTGATCAAGCAAATAAATACTGAAAAGGAATGCAGTGAAGATGCACCTGCATTTTTGTTGGTTGATCTTGCCCGCAGTCATGCCGACAAACTGCTTAAGGAAAGAGTGAGTAACGGGTTTGTACACTCCAGCGGCTTTAAGGAAATGCTGCTTAATTCTGAGGGCTTCATACGAGGAGCAGAATGCAAACCAAGCGATCTCCCCAATCCGGAACCAGCCATCACCGAGCAGCTGGAAAGTCGGCTCGGAAGGATGGAGGATGCTCTATAGAACTAAGCCTACAGCACAAGAGACTTGTAAAGAAACGCCGGTGTCATGTAAATATAAAAATAAATGCACTGGGAAATACAACTGCGCTAAATCTAAAGTCCTTTGCTATGAGTTTTGTTGTTGCCCATGCTTTGAGTACCTTGATTAATGCCAAAAAAAGTGCCAAAGTCTGATATTTATGACCCCAATTTGTGATGTAGGTAATAGATTTAGTATTATTACATTCCGTGATTACATCTAGTACAATGAATAATATTATCCATTAATAACGAGATGGAATTAATGCTAAATGCTTTAAATGATGCTGTTAAACTGTCTGTTTGTAATAAATATGGCTTTTCTTAATATTTTAGTTTTCTATCCACCTTACAACCGAGGTAACCTAAAGTTAACTATTTTGATTATATTATATTTATGAGCATACCGATTTAAGAACGTGTATGGGTCCATTGGGATCTGATTTATTCATATTTTGATTGTGGAAATGGAGTCACTCACCAAAATCCCTAGCTTAACACTACAAAATCGATTACATTAGTTTCTGCGCCTGAGGGTAGGCAATCTGCCACCACGCGGCTGGTATATACTCCAGTTACGTTCCAGAACATCTCCTGTAATATTTTTGAGTGGTACTCACCCATAGAATTGGTAGGGTGTGCTCGTTTAGCGATTTTCTCAAAATTGTCCCTGCAGGTATGCAACCCGCCATACCGCTGCTCTCCCGGTTCCACTTCTTAAAAGTGAGGTATGGGTATATACTACCACTGTGCAAAATCTCAATGCTCTACTCAAAAATGCAAGGTTGGTTTGGCTAACCGCCGTACTAGAGGGAAATGAATATGCTGAGAGTGCTTACAATTCGTAAGGAGGCGATATCTAGATTTTGATGTTTTCTAATGATTAGAGCATCGTCGACTTAGCCCAACATCAATTATATTGTAAATATGTCCTATATTGTCGTGGAGGATTCATGTTTATCTGACAAATTGTTGCTTTTTTCTCCACTTCATTTCTACACTTTTTGAAGAATGAGGCCGCTTCGGCTCTGGCTCCGGGGTGTAAACAGGACAAGTAGTGCTAGTATAGTAACTCCAACAAAGCTGAAAAACCCAAAAGATCTGGAAAACGGTCGACGTTTCGAAAAACAAACCTGCTCCTGTTGTCAAGGACGAAAAATCTAAAAATGAAAATGGTTAGAAAAAGCTCGTGCACTTTGTCGAGTTTTGAATGGACTTTAAAAAGATGACAAGAATAATGTCATATCGTTTAATTACTGATTACTGATCTGTTAGGTTAGTGTGAGATTGAGGTGTTAGAAGCAAAAAAATTGAGGCATTTTTGAAGCCCGAAGTCCTGCAGTTGATGGACACATCTCAGATACATCCACCATTAACGCGAGCGTGCCTCAGGGTGCAATACTTTCACTAACTCTTATCCCCATGTATAATAATGACCTGCTGACCCAAACCAATAATCCTATTTTGCAGATGATAGTAGCCTTGTCTCCCAATTTAGATCGGAAAAATCTTTACCATCGACTGAGACATGTCACCGCAAACAAGAGCAGATTACAGCAATTAATCAAGATCTGAAGAGGGTTCGAACTTGGGGCGAACGAAATTTGGCCCAGTTCAGTTCAGCGAAAATCCAAGCGACCACGTTTACCAAGAAATCCAATACGGCAGGCTATGGCAGAATCGATCATTCCTTCATTCTCGTCAATCGGACAACTGGGTGCCACTGTAAAAAGTGAATGTAAGTTTCAGTAATATTACCAATATAACTGTGTAATTTTTACTTCCTATTTGGGGTAAAATATGAAATAATTAGATTTTTCAAGTAAATTTACAGCTGGTGTGTAATATGTTTTAACAATACATTACTTTACGTTTAATTACACAAATATACACTATATCCCACATGTTGGTGTAATTGAATGCAATGTTATTTAAAGTTATGTAAAATTATGTAAAAAATGTAAAATTTATTATTTTTACATAGTACGCTAGGGAAACATTACCTTAGTGGTATTATGCGCGCGCAGTCCATCTCCCCCTGAGCATCGATCACCAGATCGGGTGAACAGAACAGACGTGATGGCTTCATACGGCATTCTGTGGCCAAAATGGAGGGATTCTTTTGTGATTCTGTGTATTGCATGTGTTGTTCAACTATTTTTATCGCCAGGTGCTTTTTCGTTTATGTTGAAAGTACTTCAATATGTTGTTGCCAGTCTGTACAAAACATGAACCTATTTTACTGTAAGTATTGTCATTGTACTGTGGTCTTGATGATGATGATGCTTGTAACCTTTTCCACTGTAGGACTGTCAATAAGGTTGCCGTACTTTTTTGCCAAACGAGGAGGCGCCCTATGCTTTGCTCTAAAGTTATGGCATATGATAGCCTCTATCATCTATTTTTGTATATTTTAAGTATTAGAGTGTTCAACTTTTTTACAGCAGTTTATATTAAAGAGTTAATATATTATAAATTTGTTTTTCTACCCTCACCGTTACCTTTACGTTTAATATGTTTGTCGTGCAAATAAGAACTATGTTGTTGTAAGGTTAGGATGGTAGTACAGTGCTATTGATATATTATTTTACAGGGCGTCTAATACAATGTGTCTATATCGAAACCCCACTTGCCACATTAAAACGAAAAGTATACAGTTTAAATCGTTGTGTTGCGTATAAGTCATCGTGTTATGAACGATCCTGAATGATTCCATTTCGACACGCAAAGGAGTGTCGAAAAGAACATCTTTTCGACGCTACTTTTATCGACTGGTTGCTATGATATTAACAAAATTGTTCAATATCAAGGCCAACTAGCAAAAATTGCGACACCGCTTTGAATGAGATTCATACATATATCAAGATGTCGATTTACATTGATTTAGGTACATAAAAGCACAAGTAAAATAATGTAATAAAAAGTAACCTTACATATATCCAAACGTAGATTTACATAAAATTACATATACGGGAATGTAATAAGAAGTAAGTTTACCTAAACCAAAACGTAGATTTGCATTAATGTTCCTAAAAGAACATATGAGATACTGTGAAAACTTGCTTTTTTGAATAAGAATGGAAATTCACACAGTATATCAAGTAAATCTTTACACAACTAGCCAAGTAAAATATACTTGTCTTGTAGTTTATGGTAATTTTACTTGAAAGTCCAAGGCAACCCGTTGCCAACGATTGAGTACGCATCTTTACATAAATACTTTTTACTGTGATGGTCTCGGTCAATGCCACGTTGCTAACGTCGCAAAATCAGCCTCGCAGAAACTTGGTGCGCTATTTCGCAACAATCAAAAACGCAAGCGGTCAACAAACAAAATCCCAAGCGGCCACGTTTACCCAGAAAGCCAATATGGCAGGCTATAGCAGAATCGATCATTCCTTCATCCTCGTCAATCGGACCACTGGGTGTTTCGGTCAACAGAAATATGTCCTGGCCTTGCCACATTGCTAACATCGCAAAATCAGCATCGCAGGAACTTGTTGCGCTATTTCGCAACAAGCAAATGTATACACCGCAGCAGCTGCTCTTGCTCTACAAAGCGCAAATGCGTGCTTAGAATATTGCTCACACATCTGGGGTGCCGCACCGAACACACACCCTAAAGCTGCTAGATTCCAATTAGAAGCCTGTTTTACTGATATTTTCACGGATTTGGCCCGCGTCATCCCGCCCCCAGGCAACACCCGTCAGACAGTCAAGACAGACGGCAAGAGCGCACCCGTTCGTTGTACAACTGGAGACACCTGGAACATTGCTTTACAAGTACTCCTTTGTCTGGCGCACTGCACCGCTGTGGAACTTTCTCCCAGGACATCTCTTACCCCCAAATTAGAACCTACAGCTATTCAAGAACCGTGTCAATCAACATCTCCGCACACACACCGCTCGTCGAGTGCCATAGTATCTTCCTTTAGTGTGTGTGACATTGCCATAAAAAACTACAATTTGGTATTATGTGTTTAGGAAGAATACAATGATTTATTTATATATTTAGTTCATTTTCAAGTGCCCCTTATCAACTTTAGCTTTTAGCAACGACAGCAAGGTATTATTAAAATTAGCAGAAGTTGAAGCAACGTATTCGTCTTCATTTAATAGTATTAAAGAACTTTCTTTATTTTTATGTTTTTTAGATAACGGCTCCTTTGCTAAAATGCTTGAAGCGTTACATTGTATCCTGCATTCAGCATTAGTTTAATTCCGCCATGAAGAACTGTTTCGTTAACTCAAATGCCTGCCGTGTTTGTATAAAAATAATCATAATAATAATAATAATAATATTTGTTTTATAATAACTAAACAATTCTCAAATGGCATATTTAAGCGGCAGATAATGGATTTGGGGTAATTAGGTAGTCCAGTTTCTCGTAAAAAAATAATACAACCATTTTTATTAAATGGTTTACCATTTTAAAGGCAAGGTAAGTGAAAATTATAGAATGTTTCGGTTATTAAACGTTAAAATAGAACTTTCACGTCTAAGTACTTTGTCGTATACCTTACGATTTTTTTCACGTAAGAGCTAATAAGTTGAAAACTAAGGATACTATTTACGTAAATAAAAAAACATAAACACAGATATCAAAAAAACGTGGAATTTCTCCATCCCGATTGAACTTGGGCTCTTGCCATCACCAAAATATCTCTACGGCCATGCAGTTAACCCTTAAGTGAAATACTCTAAGAGACACATCTGTAAAAATAAGTTGAAAACTGACTTATAGACCAAAATTATATATATGGCTGTGTGCATGTATGAATCATACTAAATGAAACACTTTGTATTCCATGCAAAATTTATTCCAAAAGGATTTCTTATAGAAGCATAACCGAGTGCTTTCGGCCTAGGTCGTCATCAGTGTTACCTGAAAAGTAAGTAGAAGAACCACCCATTAACGGAAAGTAAGTGGCTGATGTAAGAACTTTACGAAAGAATGATATAGTTAACATTGTTATATAAGGATTTTGAGAGTGTTAATTGAAAGGTATTAAAATGAGTGTGTAAGTTGAGAATGGTGCTTTTTTGGGATTTTTTTGTAATGAATTTTTTTTGAAACAAAGGAAAATGGTAGAGGTTCTTTCACTTACCTACTTGTCATTGGACCTGAAGAAATATACCAACGAAGAGAAAACAAACAACGGTCAAATCACAATTAACAAGTTAAAAGTCACATTTTGTAAAAACTTCAACAATTAAAGGCCATATATTAGTGTTTATAAATACTTTGCATGTGGAAAAATTCTAGAGCCAAAGGAAGATTTTCCAAATAAATCACATTTTTATATGCTTGTATTTATCGTGAGGGATTTACTTGAGAACAGATTTTGTCATTGTGTGGTCTACTAAAAACATTTAAACAACTAATTTAGTATCCAACCTGTCCTACGTTCGAATTTGAACTTTGAAAATATTATGTAAACATTCAAGATAAATTATAAAAAACGCGAGCGAGCAGCGCAGGCAATTATGAATCTTAAAGTTGCGATGGTCAACAGATTTCCTAATATAAATAATCAAGCGGACCATCAGCCTCACATGCATTTGTCTCACACCTATTCCGCTTTAACCATTGCTCGCAGTTCATAGGGACGTGGCTCTGGTTGTTCTACCGATATCCTAACCCTCAAACCCAACTCAAGAGGTGCAGCTCACAGGAGCGTAGTTGCTTGAAGGATATATTTCTAAAGTACTAATGTTAAATCTACGACAGATCTGTCAAAATTCTAAGTCTAAATGATTTTTAAGTTAAATAGTTACAGTGACTTAAAGTACTGAGTAAAATTAAGGTAAACTAATAACACTTGAATAATAACCTACTGAAATAACCAAACTTAACCATAAATTAAACACAACACTGCTCTTAAAGAACTTTATTATAAAACAGGGACCAAGAGCTATAAACAATTCAAACCATACCTCAACGGAAAGGACATTCGTGTTTTAGTAATCGGGTACAATGTAAATTCATTAAGACTTTGGCCAGTAGACATTGTCATTCTTTTACCGAAGTGCCTTCTTTCTTATCTCTTCTCACCTGACGTAGATAGATCATTAATATAAGCTACATAACCTGCACGCCATCAAAGGCGTGACAATATTTAATTTTGAATTTAATTTAACGAGCTTATGTCTAACATAATTCAACGTTGAAATAACTGCAAGGCCGAGGGATATATTTTGGAAAGTCATCAAAGTCCTCTAGTGATAGTGAAATGATTAGCGATAGAAGTTCCAAACTACGTATAGAGAATTTAAGAAGACCAAAAAAATCCCCATCAACATTTCACCTCGAATCGAAATTTTTTCTTAATAAGTTTTGGCATGAACAAGGTACACAATACATTCCGCAAACGTCAGATCGATGTTGTTTTGATAAAGTTATCTAACCTGCAGAAATATGAATTTTAGCCGACGTCAAACTGACTTCGGATTCGAACGGGCATACTGTTACGTCCGATCAGCGTTCGCGCGAGGCCAGTTTCCAAATAAGTCTAATTTTAATTCTTTGTCAACATTGATATTGACAAATTTATTAAGATATTGTTTGCCATAATATCGGAAGCTCAATCTTAACATAATGAAGTAGCTCAAAAACTCATACGTAAGTAAATATCTTTAGGATATATAGACCGGCAAAAGCTTTGGTTTTTTAAATTTTACATTAGTCAAGTGTAGGTTATGCGATCTATGTCGGTAAAAAATATATACCAAATATATTGCATTTTTGAAGTTAAATTAACTGCATTTTCAATTAAAACGGACAAATAATTTTTTCAGGTGCAATAAATAGGGTTGCAAATTGTGATATTCAAAATTGTCATACTATCATCATTTCAAGCTTAGTATCAAATTGTATTTTATTCTTATTTCATTGTGATTTTCCTGGATTAAAAATCCAGGAGGTGGCAACACGGGCCGTTTTCTCAATCTTGTTTAATGCTATTGAATTAAGAACTCCCAAGTCCTTAAACAGCTCTTTTTGTCAGTGTCTCCACTTCATTAAACGTTAGATGTTCGATAAAAGTCGCCTTTTCCTTTTGGTGATTTTGTTTCCCTTTGATATAGATAACTTGTCACCGACTAAAAATACTAGTTATTTAAATATATTAAAAACCCGATATAAAACGCAAATAACTTTTGCTATTTATGACTATTTATTTTCAGGCCATCTAACTCCATTGAACTACCTAGAAACTGTAATGCTAATAAAACATAGTTTCTAGTTTTTAGCAGTATCTTTATGAGTGGTGTCTCATAAATCAGCTGGCAGTTTTATCTAAATTGAATTTAAATGAATATTATTTTTGACTTATTTTAAGTTGAATATACAGAATGGTTCAAATTATACTCCGAAAACTTTGGCAGCGTATTTGGCAGTTAGAAATAGTTAAGAAAAAGCTGATATAAACTTATGTCTTAAATCTTTTTCCCATTTGTTTAATTAAATTTTTAAATTTCGCTCTCAAACTGGGCCGCAGTTATAATCCCTAAAAGAGTATATTGAATAACGAGTGTAGAAAGTACCAGTTTTCAAACAAGGCGGTTATCCTCCGAGGTTGAAAATATACTTTCAGACGAGTAATGTACAGGGTTAATTATTATAAATGGACACCCCCCTTAACTTGGTTATTTTTAAAGATAGACAGCTAATTTTTTATCGACTTGTAGGTAATCATCTTAACTTTCTAATTAGTTATAAAAATATTATACTGGGTGTCCCATAAGCAAACGCCAATATAAAGTTATATTTTTTTAAATGTAACTGTATTATATTGCATTTTTGGACTCTACTTAAAATTCTAAGCATACTTTTTGTATGATGTTATACCTCTAGAGTTAGTAGTTTCACAGCTATATAGTTGAACATCGGTACTTTGGCTATTTTTCACCTTTATAGCAAGAAGATCATTAGAGATGGAGTAAAATGAACTTCACATTCCTATCTTAACTTTTCAAGAGCTAGCTGATGGTGCTAACTTGCAGACGGTACCATGGGTATCAAATCTGGTATCTCGGTAGGTACCTTCAGTAAGAACCATCAGACAGCTCTTGAAGAGTTAAGATAGGAATATGAAATTCATTTTACTTAATTTTTAATGGCCTTCTTGCTCCCAAGGTGAAAAGTAGCCAAAGTATCGATATTCAACCGTTTATAGCTGTGAAACTACTAACTCCAGAGGTATAACATCATACGTAAAATATGCTTAGAATTTTTAGTAGAATCGAAAAATGCAATAATATACAGGGTGTTCCGATAAAAAAAATGTAACTTTATATTGGCGTTTGATTATGGGCCAATATTTTCATTACTAATAAAAAAAATAAGATGATTGCCTACAAGTCGATAAAAAAGCTAACTCTCTATGTTTAAAATAACCAAAATAAGGGGGTTGTCCATTTATAATGAATAACCCTGTACCTGTACACTATTTTTCTTGCGTCGACATATTAAAATGACACAAAAAACATAAATTTCCTAAGAAAATTATTATTAATATTACACGCGTGTTGAAATCCATCTTTCAATACGTGTGTTGAAATTTGATGCCGAATAAATCCAGAATTCAATATGAAAAAGAATATGGGTTGTTTAATGAGTAGAGAAAGATTAAAAATATTACTCTTATCGATGAAGATGTCCTTTCAGCCTATTCCTCTGTAAAGGTAATATCAACGTTTTAAAATTATATTCATCTAATGCTGATTCCCCTTTTATTAATAGTCGAAAACGGGGAAATCTTCTTCACTATGGTCCAAGTTTTCAATATTGCATTCGACATTTCGTGCCACGAAAGATGTCGACATTAGAAATTTTCATAAACTAAAGTCGTGTTTAAAAAGAGAAGCTGTTGGATATGAACGAAAAAAATCGCCTATACTTACGAAAGGAGATATAAATATAATCTTCTGATGAAGGTAATTTATATTAATTTCCATTGTTTTAGTAGCAGCTTGAAAATGTTTATATTATTCTATTGATTACTACTTTATGTGGGATTTGCGGGCCCTGTAGGAGAGAAGAACATTACAACCTGTCTATTAACGATATCCAGGACTAAAATGATGTCCTTATTGTGACATTATTTGACACAAAAATAAATTAAACGAGAGTTTTTGCAATCAATAACGACATGAGTGGTGTAAATCCTCTTCAGTTGTGTAGGAAGTGCAAAGCTGTTACTGTTTAGTATCTTCTTGTATGATGTAGGACAGTGTTTTCCTAATAGTGCATACTCTTTATACGCAGATGACCCTAAAATTTCAAAAGAAATAAATTCGATTACTGATTTTGCTACCTTACAGTATGAGCTGACTAATTTTATGATCTATTGTTCCTTAAATCGTCTAGTTGTTAATTCAGAAAAATGCAACTGTATATTATTTTCTAGAAAACCTTTACATGGGCACTTAAATGTGATCTTTATTTGAATAACTTTAAACTTAAATATCTTGACTGTGTGAAAGATCTAGGTGTAATGCTGGATTCTAAGATTATGTTCGAAATTCATATTGAAAATGTTGTACGGAAGGCTTTTAGAAATCTTGGTTTTATTTTTCGAGCAACCAACGGCTTCAGTAACATCCAATCTTTAGTAACTTTGTATAATACCCTTGTACGACCAGTGCTTGAATACGCCACAGCAATCTGGAACCCAATGTACTTTAAGTATATTGATCGACTTGAAAGTATACAGCGCAAATTTATCAATACGTTAAATTATAGATTTTATAGGCAACGGCATTTCATGACATATTATGATAATTTAAAGTTATATAATATGCAGTCTCTTGAAGTTCGTAGAAGAAATTTTGATTTAATATTGGTTTTCAAGGTAGTACATAATTTGACTGAATCCACATATGTATTGGATCGATTATCTTTTAATAGCAATTCTTACATTCTTCGTAATAGACCTACTTTTGTTGTAACTAGATATTATTCTAACTATTTATCAAATTCTCCAATCATTAGGTGTACACGTACTTATAACAGCTTTACGAATTTATACCCACATATCGATTTATTTAATATAACCCTTAGTGGTTTTAAGGGACATCTAAGACAGATCATTAGTTAATTGTATACATCTGTTAAAATAAATACCATTATTTCTATGTTATAATTAATGACTTGTTTGCTAGCTTAGTTTTTTGTATTATATTGTGCTTTCTTGTTATTGGGCAGCTGCGTCTGTCTGTAAGAGAGCCTTGTTGATAAATAAATAAATAAAGCATTAAGCCCTGGGCAAATAAATCATGATGAATTTTGTATTTATTATAAGGCGAATAACGTGTTGTGATGTGTACCTGGGCCAAAGTACCTTGTAAAGTTGACGATTATTTGAAGTTGCCAAATGCAAAGGCCTACACAGAGCTTTGCTTTAGACGAAATACAGCAAGTAATTTAGGGGATGCTGGTGCCGACCTAATAAGTATTAAAATGCACGGAGGCTTGAAAACTTCCACAGTGCCAGAGGACTATTTGCAGGATTCACTGGAAAAAAAGAAGCAATGTACAAAACTCAATCTGCAGTGCAAACAGCATTCAGGTTGAGACTCATTCTACAGGTTCAAACTCGGGTCCCGAAGAACAAAATGGAAATATTTTACCTTTCAACTGCAGGAGTGGTTTTCAAACAAGTTACTGGCTGTATATTTAATTTCTATAACGCTAGTAAGTAGTAGCCTAATATGTATTCCTACAGAATCTTATTAAATAATAAGATTATTTATGTATTTGAATTTTATTGAATATTTCAAGCTTCCTGTTGAAAATATATTTTATCAAATTTAGCAGAGTAAAGCTTATGGAAAAGAGGTTAGACTACCATCAGCTGCCCTTTTTCGTGTTTTGTTTAATTAAAGCCGGTAATTTTTGTTTTATTTAACATAATGTAATATGTGTTTAATTTAATTGCTACTGTTTCAAGTTCCTTGTAAGAAAATATATTTCTACAAATTCTAGTAGAGTAATGTTCTTAAAGAATGATATTTCGATCTACCGCCAGTTGATTTTATATTACTTTGTGCAACTAAACTTGATAGTCTATGTTTTATTTAGCGTAATATACGTATCTTAATTTCATTGATACCAATTTAAGTTTTTTGTAAGAAAGTATACTTCTACCAACTTTAGTGCAGTAAAGTGGTTAGAGACTGGTAGGTCAACTACCAACATTTGATTTTTCATTACTTTGTGCAACTAAAATCGGTATCTTGTGTTTTATTTAACGTGATATGTTCAATCTCATTGATATTGTTTCAAGTTCCTTTTAAGAAAATATATTTCTACGAACTTTAATAGACGAAAGTCGTTGGAATAGCTATACTTATTTTAAATAATAATATTATGAACTAGAAACTGTTGTCCTAGTTTTCATGCAAATAATATGGCTAATTAGTGCGTATTATAATAATAATTACAAAAACAGTTCCTATCACTTACAAAGCACAAATGAACATTACATTGATTTTCTTTTACAATTTTCAAATTTATATCTCGTACTCTCTTTCTTTTCATCAAGTTTTGCTCCTAATGTGGCCTTTGTTCTGTTTTTATTTGCTTATTGGGTCTTTGAGGTACATCAATTCCACTTGGCCTTCCTCTCTTTGGAAGATTTATATGAAGAATTAAATGTCGCTCAATATTCAATCTAAATTCCCAAAAATCCAGTATTCTGTTTGGTAGAATTCCTTTTTGGAGTTTGGAGAGCTTGTTTTTTATATTTAAGCCACGAATTTGCTGCCGCCATATCTGCGTCATGTTCTGGAGCGTCGATAAGACCCATACATGCTCAATAAAAAAATCTAATTTGTGATAAAATGGAGTAGATAAGATAACCCATGGAATGCAAATGGTGGACAATGTACAAAAAAAGTTGACACAGATAAGGAAATTAATTTAGACAAAAAAACTGCAGCAATAATTACCTCGCTCGTGTGTAAGAGTTGCTGGAGATTTGACGGTCTCGGTCTTGTACATGAGCTGAAAAAGCCTCTAGTAATAAGAGAAAATAGCCTTTAGCAACATGGCGTCCGCGTGCTTCACAAGCAATAGAAAAAAAATAATTCCAGAGAAAATGCTTACCTAGTGAAGAAGTTAAATCCCGATAAATCGGTCGTGTCAACACACAAACAAAAATCAACACAATATATCCCCAAAGAAAGGGTAGAATTAAATCACAATACTAAATGTTGAGTCTCTATGACTACCCTCAAGCAGAAAGCTTCTCTTCTCACCGAAGGGTGTATCTAGAAGGACGCTCTACGAGATTAAAGAACTACGCCAGAACAGCAAGTAGGGAGGAGCTGAAAATGCCAACTGATTCGATACAAGGAATAATTCTATAATTCTATTTATTATGATGGTAAAACGACGGCGGGAGCCACAACTGTTCAAGAAATATTAGAAGATGTTCCCAAACGAAGTGATAAAATTTTAAAAATCGAAATCGGCAGCAGCAACAATGGGAAATAGCCCACTTCTACTACCCAATATTGCCAACAGAATATTACAAAAGTTACAATCGGTCGCGTCGAAAGATAAATATGAGATTCCAAGCCAGGCAGCGCGCAGCGGTACCAGCAGGTCATGAAATATTTAAACCGAAAATAAAATATGAATTTGACGAATCTAATGAAGCGTACAAGCAGGTTTTATTAACAGAATTCTTAAAAAATATAAACCGGTTTGCTGGCCGTTCTACGGTAATCATTTAACATGGTTAGCGAAACGCGCGTCGAGTGCAAAAATTCTGTTTCAGTATTGTGGATAAAACTCCGTTTTAGTGCATGTTGCCGAAGGTTCCAAACCCCAACATAGGTAAGTACATTAAGGAATACGGCAATTTTAAGCTTATTGACAACAAATCGAATCAATAAATTTTGAATTAATTAACCGATGAGTATTGACTTCTTTTCAATAATTCTTACAGCAAAATACAGCATTTTGTTGCTAAATGCGGCGTATAAAATGAAATTTAAAAATATTTGACACTGACCAAATCGGAATGTTACAGGTTCCTACTGCCATTATAGATTTGTTGTTTAGATATTGAAACAAACTGTAGATGCTGAAATAATTATCGAAATAAAGACCATGGTATTTATCTTCTATTCTCTCTGCTACCTACATAACAGTCACAGACCCTTGTCCAACTTGAGAATATATATCTATTATTCCAGTTCCTGACCCCTGGTATATGATAAAGTCGTAAAATATTAGACTTTGGCCTCCCAAAATCCATAACTTGATACCCCACTTTTTAGATATATTTGGAAGGTATTATTTGGAATAATATGTTCATCCACACAAAGATTTGTTTCTAGTTCGAGTTCAAAATAATGGTTTCTAATCGCATTGTACATATCCCTATCTTTTCATAAGTGATCTGGATTATTATCTCTAGCTGTGATATCAACAAAATGTAATGTACTTCAAAATTTAGAGAATCGGTTAAAATTCATGTTATCTTTTATTATAGAAATGCCAGTAATCTCATTCCAATACATCCTTGCATGGGAATTTTAGATTGCCCATGACAATATGGATTCCTATAAATCGCTTCATTTCTTCTTTGCATGTTGAGGAAAATCGAGCAATATTTTTTGGTTTGCATAAAGATTGGCTTTTCTGACATTTGTTCGAACAAAGTATCTGGTATATATTTCATAAAAAATACTTATTGGAGCAGGTAATTCATGTATAGGCTCGAGTTCAGAAGTGAACCATTTGACCGACCCTGTTTGACACTGGACGCCGTCTTTCCATGCGATATCCTTCTTATCGGTAAAATTATGAAGTTTATAAACCCTTTTCTCCTATTCTCAATCTCCTCCGCAACCATATTTTCGTTTTCTTCATGTCCTCTTTGGTCGTTATTTTCATTTTCTCCTGCTTGTCTTATTTGGTCATTATTTTCGCTTTCTGTTACCTCTTGTTCATGTATAATATCATCGTCGAGTTCCAAAATTTTGTCTCCTAGATCGGGAAGGTCGCCAAGGATGATTTATTTGTTGAAGGTAGATCCATTGCGAATTATATTATCTGAAAAGAAAAACTATATATGTCTACTGCGAAACCCGTTAAAATTTGAGATCGGTTTTTTTGAGTTAGGTCAATATTTTATGCATTATTTATAAAAAACAACTAAATTATAGTTTCTACTTACCAGCGGCAATAAACAACACTTTATTTTACAAAAAACTTTGCTTATTCGCGTATTTTCGTGCGAAACTGTAAACAGGTGCGTTTGACAGCGCTAAAACTGAAATCATCATAACCATAACGCTTGCAAAGTTCGCCCTTTCAGTAATGGATGACGCCACATGCCTTTTTTGCGTTTTTTATGCATGTCCATTGTCCGTACACATGGACAAAATTACTTGTCTAAATAGAGAGGTTTTTGAATTTATAAAAATAATTATAGAAAATTGATGTCCACTGTAATGGAAGCGGTTACTGAAAGGGCTAGTCTTCTGTTTTGTATTTTATCTACTCGCATATCTTCGTTTATCCAATTGGGCGAAAACATCACACCTATGGATATTTTCATGCATAAAGTGAATTCTCAAAACCTTATACTGATTATTCGCGGTGTTGCTCTGCTGGTTTTGCAACTCGTCATCTCGATGAAATATCTACGCAGCACATAATTCTAGCTTTAAAACTTCAAAATAACTAAATTTCATTAACGTGCCTCGGGGTCATTTTGTTTTTCAGTATAAGCCCGGAAATATAGAGAGTCGTTATAAAACTACGTCAAAGTCTGCTGTAACAAGCGCGCTCTTGAGCTTGGAGTATGTCTGTATTGTTGTTTGAAGAGGATTCTGCAGCTAAAAGGCTTTCTTTTCAGAAGGCTTAACAATGTTTCCTACTATGTTTGATAATATAATGAGATTCTTTTTTGAGAGAGTTTAGGCCTGGTGGAATAATAAAGCTAATTAAGTGTTTTCGTGGGATTTTAACTAGCCTCGGGGTTATTGCGAAAATTGTTAAAGAACACACTGCTTACTGCATATTCAGATTTAAGACCTTAGATGTGTATTCGAACCTGGTCTGTCTGTAGTTGCAGGTAAATACATAAATCTTAATATAATTTAATTGTTGGGTAATGTTTTGTAAGAGTTTACTGAGATACGAAAATTATGGCGCTGATAAAAAAGCGCATAGACATAATGACGCACGGAATTAACAGTGCACGAAAAAAAAATCGTAAAAATAACACTTTGATTAATTTGATTAACTTTCGATTATATGAAGCTTATAGCTATTTTCGGCAAGCTTAAACAAAAATTTTATTACGATTTTTTTTGCGGCAACTCTATAAGATAGCTAAATTATAGCGTACAATGCGCGCATTTATTTAAATAATTGTTAGTTTTGGTTAGTCTGGGTTAGTTGGGTTGTTGCTAATTTGAGTAAGTTTAGGTTAGTTTAGGTTAAACGTATCCAGGGAAGGCACACCAACTTCAAAAAGTAACAGTTCCTTAACAGATACCCTTATTGAAAATGCCGCATTGGAGTCAGATATTTTGCGAAGTCTCAGTCGTTGGTAAAGGGTTTTCTGATATAAATTGGGATAATAGAGTAATGTCATCTGCAAAACTATAAGCATGATTCTTTGTTTTGGTCAACAGCAACTTATAAACTTGTGCTGTAAACATAGCGGTCGATCGGTACAAAGGAACAGGTCTTTAAGTCCGAAAAATATGGTATTTAAAAATACGTCTAACAATATAAAATGTATAAGTAAATATATAACAAAACATTTGGTACAAGTTTCACGCACTTAAAAGCACATAAATAGTTCCGATTTAAAAAAATTAGGCGAATTCCAAAACGAATCGTTTGTTTTGTTTGTTCTTTATATTACATAATCTCAGATAATGCGCTGTTGCCGGTTCTATAAGGAATGTATTAGTTTAGGAAAGGGCACGAACAAAAAAAACTAGCAAACGCCTTGAAACTATCGTCCAATTGTCTTGCTTCCAATAATCTGTGAAGTCATGGACTGTATAGTACATCAGCAACTACTCAAGTACCTCGAGACTAACAGAATAATTAGCGATAACCAATACGGCTTCCGCAAACAGAGATCGACAGTTAAGGAGAGCTTGAATTTCAGGTAAAGTTTAAATGAGGATTTCTCACATAAAAATTAAATAAACTTGAAATGTATACTAGCGACTTAAAGGCGGTACTTTCAGCTTTAAGTTGTCATGTCAGGTCAGGCCAATGATAACATTATGGATTAGATACAGGGTGCCAAGTGAAGGAGAGCCGAAGGGACGAATTTATGATGTTCTGTAACTTTTTTAGAAATAACTGCAGATTTTTTTATGGTAGTTTTAGAAAGCCTGTGTCAATATCTCGGAACGGATATTGAATTTTTTTCAAATTATTATTTTTACAAACTTATGTGGATTTCTTGGAATTTATAATTTCAATACTCTAATAATTGGCCATATTATTGACTCAAATTGGGCAGAAATGCATGACTGCACTTCATTGAAGGTGTGGTGTAATTTAATTTAATTTAAGTATGCATGGTAACTCACAAGGTTGGTATAAAGTAATTGGAATTAGTGTACCCTATACCTAAATTCAATTCTTTTCGAAATATCGCCGTTTGAAAAGTGACATTTTAGTCACTCTAAACCCCTCTAGAATCTAAACGGTTTGACTTAGAATGAAATGTCTTTCACATTCCTGTGTTAGATTTAAATAAGCTATATTCTGACATTAACTTCCCAGTATACCGGTACGAATTTTTCCGGATAATTTGTGAATATGACCCAACCCAAATTAACATTTTTCGACTATGATGCAAAAAATTAAAATCAATAATTATGAAAATAAAATTTAATTTCAATGAAAACACGAACTGAGACGCTAGTACAATGTGTAGCCCCCACGTGCCTCTATCACTGCCCTGCACCGCCTTGGCATGCTTTCAATCGAGATATTGAAAATTCCAAAGCTGTGGCAACAGCTCTCTGAGCTGCTGCATGGTTTCGGGGGATGGTTGGTGGTTATCCAATACTGTTTGTAGTTGATCCCATGCGTGCTCGATGATATTGAGGTCAGACGAGCGTGGTGGCAGTTGAAGGTGCTGAATATCATGGATCGCCAGCGCTGCCAATACTCGAGCGGCTCGATGAGGATGAGCATTATCATCAAGAAATTGGAAACCATTACCAATTGCATGCTGAAAAATTGGCAGAACATTAATAATTACCTGTACCTATCTTCTGCCCTCATAGTAACTCTTGGCCGTCCAGTCCTAGGCCTTTCTGATACACTTCCGTTTTCAGCATGAGGATGAGCATTATCATCAAGAAATTGGAATCCATTACCAATTGCATGCTGAAAAATTGGCAGAACATTATTAATTACCTGTACCAATCTTCTGCCCTGATAGTAACTCTTGGCCGTCCAGTCCTAGGCCTTTCTGATACACTTCCGTTTTCAGCATGCCTATTGACTAATCGAGATATGGCACTTTGCGAAACATTAAAATAAGCAGCAACTTCTGCCCAGCAGTTATCATTCCACTTGCCATATTAGATTGAGCAGCACTTAACTTTCTCCTGGGCATAGTAACACTTAGAGAAATTAATTTGCAATTCCGGCATGTTGACAAAACGTTTCCTATTGCTAGGTGACACAACCATTGACACCATCCGGAAAAATGTTACTATTCAAACGTCGATATTTGGAAAACAATTGAATTAGGTATAGACTATGCTAAATCAGAAATGTCTAGAATTTTAAGGAGAATTTAAAAATCCAAAAAAAAAAACAGGATGTAGGTGCCATAAGAAAAAATTGCCAATGACTTTATACCAACCACGCGAGTTACCCCGAGATCAGTTGGGCGTCAATTTGTAATGATAATTTGTTGATTAAATGCATGAGACTCGTTTTTATTTTCCTTACGGCGTGGGTTGTCGCTTTTATTAGCTGAAATTTGCTTGGGCGCCAGAGTTCCTAGAGACAATGAGAACTGAATATGAATACTTAGATATAAATAAATATAAAGATAAGAATATCAGAAATTTGCCCTTATAATTCGTGTCTCACAGACCTCAATCTTGCGATAATTTAAACAAAGAAATTTCAAAACAACGATATATTAATTTTACAATTAATTTACAAATATGATTGATGGTATCATGTGAAATGAAGATTATCAATATAATTAAATTACAAATATAATTGATGAAATTATTTGAAATAAAGTTTATGAATAATTTAATAAAGTTTAAAATACAAGCACGATGTTTTCTTACAGCCAATGTTGAAAACATGCAAGAAAAATAACCTAGTCTTAAACCAAAGTATATCGCTAATTAAATAATATTCAGGGAAACATCATGTGAACATCAGTGATACTGTGAAATACATGAGGAAGTAATGAACAAATTGAAAATTTACTGGTTAAAGCAGATATAATCAGAAACTTAAATTACAATGTTAAATTGAGCAAAATTATAAATAACTACTGTTACTCAAGATATCCTTTTTCTTTACTTCAAAATATGAAATTAAAAGAAATAATAACTGAAATTTAGAATTTAAAAGAAAATTATGGAATTACGTTCCAATTCAGTGACTCTCGGTAAATCTAAATAAAAGATAACTTGAATTTAATGATAAATAGAAAAATAGATGTACAACCTCTCTATAAACGAGTCATATAACTCCAAATAAGTAATTTCTATTACTTTTTATTTTGACACTTGGCACATAAACGATAATTGAGCATAAGTACGCCTCAATTGATTAAAGATAAAGATAAGATAATCACTATCTCGCATCGAGATAGAAATTTAGATAAAAGATAGAAAACCAGATAAATTTACACATGTGAAATTAACGTCTCATAAATGCAAATTACTGTCGGTACATCAGTGTTGAGACGAGACAGGGCGAGTGCTAATAATAATATGTTTGATGTAACAAATAAACTAAAAATTTGATTAAACGCCTGAAAAGAAGAAATATTAAAGCTGTCAATACTATTAGAGAAAATTCTAAGAAATTCTACTGAAAATTCAATTTACTACCTTTGCAGAAATATATAGAATTTACTCCGAGAATTCCCCAAATAATACTGTTCTATTCGAATGGAAATACGTAAAATAATGTGCGTGACCACTAAACGATGAAATAATTACATTCTCCGTAAATCTGGACTAAGCCTCTTTTTTAAATTACATGAATTTGACTCATGAGAGACGTAATTATTCACCAACAAATCGGTATCCTTACCCAACGCTCACGACAAAAATTAAGAATATTGAAGATGTAAGTTAAATAAAAATGTAATATAAGAATGCTAAATTCTTGTTAAAGGCGAATAAGACTAAACAAATCATGACCAAATATTAATTATGTATTTAAAAATTAAAGAATTAGTTAAATATACTGCAAGGTGAATAAAATATTTCAAGATTAAAAATTAGCACTCACCCGTCAAGCGTCTTCACAAAGATATACGACCTCGCATTAAAAATTTTAAGACGTTCGACAAATTATGCTTTCCGATGTTTTAATTGGATAATTTATATCATGTGACTACCACTATAAGTCACGCCGCGTCAAGCCAAAGAAATACCAAATATATACTAAATATAGTAATCTATAGTAAATTAAATTCATAAATTGTAGGTATAAATTAGCGTACTGTGCTCCCAAATTACCAACCACACGAGATAAACCCATTCGCGAATAGATGTCACTATTAAATATAGTAATCTGCGGTGAAATAAATCCACAAATTGTAGGTATAAAACAGCGTACTTGTGCTTCTAAATAATTACTTGGACGAAATAAATCCATTCGCGAATAGATGTCACTGGTGACTCAAATCCCAAACATCGAAAATCATTCGTAATTGAACTTAATTTAGTGGAGCGGAATAAGCTTATATTCCGTTACAGCATTTCTGCCCAATTTCAGTCAATAATATGGCCGATTAGGGTATTGAAATTAGAAAATACAAATTTCCAAAAAATCTGCATAAGTTTGTAAAAAATAATAATTTGAAAAACATTCAAAAACCGTTCCGAGATATTGACACAGGCATTCTAAAATTACCATGATAAAAAATCTGCAGCTATTTCTAAAAAAGTTACATAATATCATAAATTCGTTTCTTCGGCTCTCCCTCACGTATCTAGTCCGTAATGACATCATTGGCGTGACCTGACATGACAACTTAAAGCTGAAAGTACCCCCTTAAAGTCACTAATATATATTTCAAACTTATTTAATTTTTATGTCATTTAAACTTACCTGAAATTCAAGCTATCCTTAACTTTTGAAGAGCAGTTTATATTGGCCTATGTCACTCATATATAGAGTAGGGCAATTGAGAACTACGAAGAATCTCGAGCGATTTCGTTAGATATTTCGAAGGCATTCGACAGAGTTTGGCATGACGGATTGCTCAACAAACTACCGTCCTTCGGACTTCCAGCTTCCTCAAGAACCGATCTCTGCACGTTACAATTGATGAGCACATATCTCAGACACATTCGCCAGAAATGCGGGTGTGCCTCAGGGCGCAATACTTTCACCATCTCTGTTCCCCATCTATACTAATGACCTGCTGGTCACAGTACCCTTGTCTCCCAATCTAGATCAGATAAACCTTTACGAGCGACTGACATTTAATGAAGACCTGGAGGAAGTTCGAAAATGTGGCGACAAAAGTTGGTCCAATTTAATGCTGCAAAAACCCAAGTAGCCACTTCTACCAAGAAAGCCAATACGGCGTGACATCATTATGGCAGAATCGACCATTTTTTCATCTTCGTCAGTTGGACTACTGGGCGCAGCAGCTACTCTTGCTCAGTAAAACGTAAGTAAGACCATCCTTATAGTATTGCCCACACATCTGGGGTGCCGCATCTACGAACACCCTAAAGCTGCTGGGCTCCATTCAGAAGAGATCTGTGCGATTCGTGGTTGACCCGGAATATGACCCGGGTTCTGGATAGTCTGGTACACCGCAGATATGTGGCCGAGATTGCCCTGTTTTGTTGATATTTTTACTGCAGATATTCCCACGATTTGGCCAGTATCATCCTGCCCCGATCAGCGCCTGTCAGACAGTCACGACAGACGGCTAGAACGCACCTGTTCGTCGTACAACTGGAAACACCCAGAACCTCGCTTTATAAAGACATCTTTGTCTGGCGCATTGCATCATTGTGGAACTCATTCCCAGGACATCTGTTTCCCTCTAATTACAACTTACAACTCTTTAAGAACCGTTTCAATCAACATGTTCGCGCACACACCGCTCATCGAGTGCCATAGGATCTCCCTTTAGTGTGTGTGCCACTGCCAAAAAAAACAAGGTAGTAGTATTAGATAATTAAGTAAATAAATTACGAAATGTCACATTATAAAAAGAGGAAAGAACATCTTATGCAAATATGTTTTTTACAATTAGCTACTGTCGTTTCGAACGTTGATCCCTTGAGTTACTTACATTTAATAAATATTAATACTAACGAAAGTTTCAGTTTCGATGAAGTTACTTATATTGGTCTTAGAGATATAATAGCCAATATTAAAAACAGTCCCAGTATGGATTGTTTCGATTTTAATATAAAGATAATAAAGACAGTACAAAACAGCATAATCTATCCATTGACTAAAATAATAAATAAATGTATAGGGGATGTTGTCTTTCCGGATTGTACTAAGGTGGCACAGGTTGTACCTGTATTTAAAAAAGAAGCTTGTGATGATGTTACCAACTACAGGCCAATATCGATAGTTCCTGTATTCGGTGAATTATTTGAAAGTACATCAAAAAAACAGATTTGTTTCTCTTTAGAGACTCGGCGCCTCTTCAAACCCTCGTTTGGCTTTCGTTCGGGCATGTCTACCACACTAGCAATAGGCCATCTTGTAATTTACACACAGGTGTGTTTTGAGGATAAACTGTACGCATGGGCCTCATTTTTCGATTTGATAAAGGCTTTTGATTGCGTTTCTCAGGATTTGCTGATACAGAAACTTAGTAAATATATGTTTGATACTAACAGTATTAAGTTAATAACATCATACTTATCAAACCTGGACTAACATCGGAAAAACATATAGACCATCTGGAAAATGTTCTCAGTAGAAAAATATTTATTCTGTGCAATCTTATGAAAATTGTATCAGAGGGTGTCCTACTTAACGCCTACTATGGCAATTTTCACTCCCATCTTTCATATATATCTCCCATACTGTGTTGGGATCATTCATCAGATGCCTTTTGTAGAGGTGTTGTTGTACTTATTCAATAAAAAAGCTTTATAGCAATTTGCCGTACCAATATGGCAAATATGAGAAATTCGGTGTTAAAGTGAAACATACAGAAATTTGCAGTTTTCAATACTTCACTAATTTTACGATACATTATAGGATATCTAAAAAAATAAGTCTTTTAATATTTTGACATGCAGTTTAGGTTAAAATATCCAGATTATCATATTGAAAACGATTTCAAACTAGAAAATTGGATCAGGATCGAAAAAACATTTTTTGCTAATTAATGCTAGTTTATAATTTTTTTTATGGCAGATTTTGAAGTATAATTTTACTTTTAGCATATTGATGCGTATAATTTTTATGGTAAGCAAGTAGACATATTTGCCTGAAATCACGCATTTAAAACGATTTGAAGATGGGAAAATGGGCCAGATTCGGACATTTTCGACATTCCTCAAGCAAACAGCAGCGATTTCTGCAGATTTTATGGGAGATTTTGAGGCCAAAATTTTAACTGGAACGTAGAAGTCATGGCAAGTAATTTTAAAAAATAGAACACAAAAAATACTTGTCAATATTAATCTCGCCTTGTTGAATTGTTTACTTTTGCCGTGTCCGCACATTATTATTTTTTTAATTTATAAAATAGAGACCTAAAATTGCTAATTAAATTAAAAAAGAGTGAAAACCCGGTATTTAGAAAGTTTTATTTAAAAATTTACTCTAGACTGATATCCTGTAAGCGGTAAGATGTTTCTAAACGGCAAAATTGGATCCAATATTAATTCTCTTATAATATCTGCTAACCACGCATCGATATGTTTATTCGTTCGCAAAATTAAATATATTACTTACTACAAAGTTAGCCTGAAAATCCGCTTGGCCTACTTGGATTTTCAAGCTGTTTTATATCTTTTATTTTTAATAAGTATTCAAAAGTAAACTAAGATATTCTTTTTGCGACCGCCTCATATGATAAAATTTTCATAGCGTTGGAAGTTTGGAAATATGTTATAAAATTGGTTCAACTTTTTATTTTCATTTTGTGTGATCTGGGTAGCAGTCACTTATTATTTTTTTTATTTGTCATTAAAATCAAATTATTAATTAATTAAGGCATATTATAACGTTTTAAGTGCTTTTTATGGTAGTAAAAAAAATGGACAAAAATATTTACCGTTTTCAAAATATTTAAGTGTGAAATTATATTATGCTCTTTAAAAATTCGTATGGATTCTTTATTCGATGGCAAAATATTTGTCTGCAAAGTTAACCAAAAATCCGCTAATTGGGTAATAAATATTCAAAAGTAAACTCAGATGCCATTTTTATTACGTCCAATCCATATCCAGAAACTTTTCACCTAAAGACATATAACGTTTTTAGTGGTTTTTGCGCAGTAAAAAACGAAAAAAGCGTTTACCGTTATCCAAATATTCCAGTATGAAATTGTATTATGCTCTTTAAAAATTCGTATTTACGTTTACTGCTTATTCCCATCACGAATGTGTACAAAAATATGTTTACACAAAACTTCAAATTTTGCACGATTATTATACCATATTGTTTTATCATTAGTATACCAGCTGTCCATGTTGAAAATTAGTTAAACCCGAATATACTATCTGTCATCTGAATGTCGCCTATTGTGACAATGGCACGCGACCGAATATATGCACAGCGAAAGATTTTCGTATTAACGTACCCAATCAATTGTAAAAATAAAATATGCAGCTAGCTCATCGATCACCTGACTAAGATAGTGTCAATGTCCAACATCATATGATTTCAGGTATTTTAACATTCTGCAGTACTTCAAGATTAGATTAATATATACATGGAAATGATAATAAAACCATTAGGTAAACATTTATATCAGTCTTGATATTGTTAGCCCATGCGTACATGGATGGATACGGAAAAGAACACTGAAAGTACTTTTTAAGATGTTTTTCATGCTGTCTTGCAGGTCTTAAACATTGCTCTACAGAAAAAAGTCAAACGGAGTTAGATCAAACTACTCTCTTGGTTCTCTTCTTTCAAGCTTCTTTCCCAGAAATGTTAAGAAGCCAATGTTACAATTATTGCATTGGTCTAACTTAGTGAAGAACCGTACAACGCCTTTTTGATCTGCTAATTACTTTCAATGCTTCAAGAAGGTCAGTTGCATCTTCCAGGGAATTCAAATAAATTCTCAGGCTAGATTAGAGTCAGAAATGAAAGTAATGTTCCTTTACTTTGACAAGTTGTTAAAAGCAACGCGTTACTTGGTAATTTTGTTGCTTTTTGCATTCGTTAAAAAGTAATGTTAAAATTACAAAAGTTATTTTCTTACCCTAACTCGTCAGAATTTGTTTTTGGATAAAACAGATGAATATCGAATATGTGAGTTTTTTAATAAATTTCTAGTTAAATTCTAGAAGAGCATTTGAAGGGCTTCTGGTATGAAATGTATCTAGAACCGAAAAATCAAACAATTACCGCAAAAAAAATCTTGCGGTTATTAATAAAATTAAAGATGTTCATCTGCTTAATTTGATGAGAACTTCTGACGATTTAACAAAAATATTTATAATCTTATAATTTAAACTTTTTCCAACTGTTAAAATTAATGCTCTAGTGGTTCTTGAAACCCTATAAGAAAAAAGTTTTCAATTTACTATTTAATAAATTAAATCACAAAATAATTAATCTTCTATAGACATTCTTGAACTTCCAACTGCATGAAAATTTTATTGTATAACATGGCGGCCAAGAAGACGATATGTTCAAGGGGACGAAGTTAAGTTAACTTTGTATTGTACGATTTGCAGAATTTATAACATAATTTAATTACTCAACACATCTGCTCCAATTTTTTTGGCTTGAAGCATCTTACTTTCTACATGGTGTAAGAAAAAAGCATATTTCCAAATCAAACTTTCCAAGCATGTGCTTTCCACAATCAATTTTAAAATTTCATTAGCATTTTTCAGTTCCTAGTTGATAAAGAATTCAATGTCTCAAAATTTTGATATCCTTTTTCTTTTATAGAATTTCGATGATTTTCTTAAATCTTGTACATACACTTCAGATATCTATATTAGTAGACCTTAGTGTATTTTGTGCGAGCAAATTTTGAATGTTATTATGAGAATCTAACCTACATTTTGAAGTCTTTTATTTCATAATAACCAGTCTCGTACCCATAATTCACAAGAAAACAAATGTAAGGACTTCAAGATGAAGATCTGAATAAGAAATTAAAAATGTTTGTAAAAAAATCAAAATTTTATGAACTAAGTGAATATCAATATTTTAAGAAATCAGTAACTTTATTACAAACTATAAGACTAGACTATAAAAATGAGAATTATAGATAGTTTTATGCGTTCAAAGATATTTTTTCTTCAAACGTCAGTAAATCCGTCATTACTCGACTGTGTAGGCGGCAGTGAAGTTTCGTTTTTCCTCCGCCGGAGCTTTACTTTTCACTTTTCCGCCGGCGGAGGTAAAAGTGTTATCATAGCAACATAGATGCAATACAAACAAACATCAAAATAAGCGTCAACAACTCAAGAGTTATTAAACTAAAATTTGTATTTATCACTCAATGTGTGACTGCATTTCTAAAAATCATTAATTTAGGAACAAATTGGTTATTATGTAATCGAACTTACCCAATAACTGCTTATCAATACGGAATTAAAACGCAATCGAAAACGCAATTTTAAAAATATAATTATTGTTGACAGTGTCCACTGACAGCTTTATGTTACATTACTATAGCAACAACCTGAGCCTATTCACCGACACCGCACCGGTCGAAGCCGCCTTGCGAACCCACTTATCTTTAATAATAATTATGATTACTATTAAAAAGAGACTTTTTGCATTAATTTGTCGACATTTGAAGAAAAAACAGCATATTTTATTTGGAGGAAAAGTTACTTTTCATGGCTTGCTCTCTATTACCAGCCTCACTCCGTTCGGCTGTTAAACACGAGCGCGCCATGAAAAGTATTAGTTTTCCTCCATATAAAATAATATACTATTACAAATTTAACATACAAATTTGCTTAGTCCGTTTGAATTGTCCAATAGAATTCCATCCATTGGGATTTTTTAAATACACAGTTGCTTTTAAAGCAAGGCGTTACTGTGGGGGGGGAGGGGGCTAGCGATGTCTGAGGGAGGCCCGGCCCCCCTAGGCCTCTCTGTAGTTACGTCGCTGTTTAAAATACACAAAAACTCACAGAAATTCAAATTATTATTATATGAAAGCAACTTTAAAATCTAATTAACGCGTTATTTTTAATGAAAGTAACTATAAAGCAATCTGTTATTTTTTTTTTCAAGTGATGAGGGTTGGCAATTCCAAGATCAATAAACATTATTTCAAATTTATGTGTGTATTAATTTACTCTTTTGAGTTAGTTCAGGTTAGTGGGGTTACTGATCTTGGAATTGCCAACCCTCATCACTTGAAAAAAAAATAACGGATTGCTTTATAGTTACTTTCATTAAAAACAAAGCGTTAATGTTATTAAAAGTAACGCGTTACTTTTAAAGTAACGCGTTACCTTTGCGTTATGCTTTACTTTCAAAAGTAAAGGAAATAAAGTTAATACTATATGAAAGTAACTTTAAATTCTAAATAATGCGTTGCCCTCAGAGGTGTATTAACACTTGAAAGAGCCCAAAGCCCTGGGATATTTTTAACCCTCTTAAGAGTCCAAAAACATCTCTCTTCTGAACAGTTGGTGACTGCTTTAGATATAAACAATCTCAATGATATTTCCAAGTTTGGAAATATGCCAGCTAGATTTCTCTTCTTAAGTTATTTCAGTAAATTCCTTGGGTCCAGGAATATTTTTTTAAGTATTGAGCAACCTTGTTTAAGATCCTCATCACTCATAATGGCTAGATTGTTGAGAAACCCAAACTCTTTATTTACTCCTTGGTATTTCTATTTTCTCTTTCTCTTTAACAGCTCATGTATTAATTTATCTATAAGGGGAATAAATGTATTTCACATTTATTCGGAATTTTGTTTTTCCGTCTATAAAACTTGTTTATTCTTTGCTTCGACAAGCGATGCTTTTCTTTTTCTTTTTCTGGATATATCATAGTGAAAATATTATTTTGGTATAAAGTAGCAGCTTCAGCAAGAAATGATTCAAATTGATTGCGGATATTAGTTAAATATCCGTGTAAAGATTGATATAACTCAAACACTGATTGTAGATTGATGCTAACTTCTTGGAGTCATTATTGCGACTTCCAACTGCTTTAATTTATCTCTTAAATTTTTTGCATTCGAACTGGTGGCAGTTTTCTGAGTTTCATCCAGAACTATTAATAGCAAAACTTCAGATATTTCGTCATATGATTTGTATAATGCATCTGCTCGTGCACTCCAGCGCGTAACTGATAAATTTTTAACGAAAAACTTGGATTCAAGGATTATCTTTGAGTTAACGCCGAGACAAAGCTATATACAATTCCTGTTCCACTGACGACGACGTTCCTACTAGATTCAGTGAATGAGATGCACATGGAACATACGTCGCCAATGGATTAATCTCTTTAATTCTTGCTTGCAGCCCTGTATAGCAGCCAGACATGTTAGCAGCATTGTCATAACTTTGTCCTCTGCAATACACTACATCAATTTGTAACACTTATAATTTTTTGGTAATGGCCGTAAGTAAGAGATTAGTGTCCAACATTTGGTAAAAAAAAACAAATAAATCATTGAATGGGTGTCCCATCAACAAGGGCATAGTTGAATAACAAAAGCTAGTTGATCAATCTGACTGATGTCAGGAGTAGAGTCGACAATGATTAAGAAACGTTTTGCTTTATGTATTTCATCTATTATCTTTTTTCTTAATTGATTTCCTATCTGAACAATGAACTCGTCAACAGTTGTATGAGATAAATATGAAGGGACAGCATTTCCAAACTTAGCGATGTGATCTGCCATAAACGGATAAAATTTTGAAAGTAGCTCCAAGGCGGCCAAAAAATTTCCATTAGAGGGAGATGCAAAAGTGTGAAAACTATGTTTCAAATCCATGCGTATATACAGGAGTTTATTCTTCTCGGGGGTTACTTTTAAAATACCGAATTACTTTAAAACGAGGTTATTATTAAAAAATGGCACAATAATTTTATAGTAATGTGCAATTTAAGATTAACGCGTTACTTATAAAGTACACATTGCTTTTAAAGTACCGAAGCTACAATAATGCATTACTTTCAAATTATTATATGACAGTAACTTTAAAATATCTTGTTACTTTTTATAAAAAACGATTAAATGAAAGTACCAATTAACAAAATTTCAAATCGATGCATATATTAAATTATTTCTCCTAGTGGTTACTTTTAAACCCATAACTTTAAAGGGAGCTTGTTAATTTAAGATAATGCTTTAATTTTATAGTGATGCGTTTTTAGGCAACGCGTAAAGTAGAAAGCATTCCTTTTAAAGTAACGTGACGAAAATATAGTATAGTGACGAAAATAAATCTCTCCATATATATGATTAACTTTAAAATCAAAGTAACGTGTTATTTTGAACAAAAGTAATTTTAAACTAACTCACTACCATTAAAATAAGTATTAAAATAACGTGTTACACATTAATTCTGGAGTAACGCGTTGTGTAAAAGTAACGCGTTAGTTTGAAGCAAAATATAACTATTCAAGTACACGCCATTTTCAAAGTAAGGAAAACCAAGTAATACGTTACCTCCAAAAGAAACGAAAATAAAGTTATTATTATATGAAATTAACTTTAAAATCTAAGTTACACGTTATTTTTGAACCAAAGTTATTGTAAAGTAATTTGATGTTTTTCAAGTAACAGGAGTTGGTAATTGCAGGACGAATTAATAGCATTTCAAATTCATGTACAGGGTGGCTTGAATTCGAGTCCATGTACGGGGATCTTGAAAACCGTAAAATAAATAATATCCGTCAACATTTTCCAGATGATATTGGTGTTATTAATATGAACATAATATGATTTAATTTTTTTTTATCTTATTTTACTTCTTTTAAAGTTACTTATTTTGCTTTGGCATAATTTGAAATAGTTTAAGTTACTTTTGAAATTTCGAATATTTTATTTTATTTTTTGTTAAGTGCAAAATTATAGCCTTCATTTTAATTTTACAATTGTTTGTTTTTATTATAAATAAACAGGTTTGTTTAATTTTTACGGCAAAGCAAAATATATAATTGTAAAAAATTTAAAACAAAATAAAAAAATTAAAGCACATATTCATATTAATAACGCCAATCTATCTATCTATCTATCTATCTATTTAGCCTTTTTCGGTCCTTCTTTGGACACTAGGTCTCACCCAGTCTTTTCCACTCTTCCCTGTTTGTCACCATGTTCATCCATCTAGTTCCAGAGAGCTTCTTCAGGTCATCCGCCCATCTCATTTGGGGTCTTTCTCTACTTCTTTTATTTTCTCAGTTTAGAATACATTTGTTCCATCGTTCGTCTTTTTGTCTGATATTGTGACCGGCAAATTTCCATTTTAATTTTACTATATCTTTTCTAACATCTCTTACTTTCATTTTATTCCTTATCCACTCGTTTCTCTTTCTAGGTATATATCAGTTTTTCATGTTACATTTTTCTTCCCATTGATCTTTGTGCTTTTGCTACTTTATCCATGTTTTTCTGTGTAAGTGTCCATGTTTGGGATCCATAGGTGAGGACAGGGAGTACACATTGATTATATACTTTGGTTTTGAGGTGTTGTGGATATTTTTTATTTTTAGGATGTAGCTCAATGTTGCCCAACACAATTTAACTCGTTTCTTAATTTCTGCTGTCTGGTTTTCTTTGTTGAGCTTAATAATTTGTCCCAGATATGTGTATTCATCGACTTGTTCTATTTTTTCTTGCTCTATTCTCATTGTGATGTCTTCATCAGTATTCGTCATGGTTTTAGTTTTGGCGTAGTTAATATTAAGACCTATATTTTTAGCTGCTGTGTCCATTTCTTCCAGCATTTTTGTCGGTTCTTCTTTCTTTTCTGTTATCAAGGCGATATCATCCGCGTATCTTTGGTTGTTCAGGTGTTCCACATATTTTTATACCTTTTTCTTCCCAGTCTATTTTTTTTAAAATCCTCTAGGGCGTGGTTAAAAAGGTTAGATGATATTGTGTCGCCCTGTCTGACACCTCTTTTTATGTGTATTGGTCTTGTTCCCTTATGGATTTGAATTGATGTTGTTCTTTTCATTTCATAATTGCTATCAGTACATATCTTTATTCTGACCATTCTATGGTCGCTGCCTGTGGTAAATCTGTTCAGGACTGTTACATCCTTAATGATATATTTTTCAGTACTTAGTATGTAATCGATTTAATTTTTCGTTGTTCCATTACAGCTGAGCCATGTCCACTTTCGTTGCGTTCATGTTTAAAAAGAAAGTTGATGACGATCTCTCGAAGACAAAACATCGGATTCTATGCTGAATAGCACCATTGGATAGAGCGGAAAATGTGGCAATCCAAAGTGCAATTTAATTTGAAATTCGTTTTTAAATAACCTCAAAAAAAAAACGATCTTTCAATATTTCGGTTTTTTTCTGGATATCACTTGAAATACCCGGAATTTTAAAATTTTCTAAACGGCATATTGTTAGGGATCTAAATGTGCAATTTTGCTCTAATTCCACCGACACTGTGTCTCTTACGGTTTTCGAGTTCCCTATACATAGAGTCGAATTCGAGCTACCCTGTAAAAATTAGTTTATTGTGCTGGGTTGTTACTTTTAAAATAATACGTTACTTTAAAATCAGCGCGTTACTTTTAAACATAATTAAAATAAAGTTATTACTAAAATAAAGAGACTTTAAAATATATGTAACCTCTCATTTTTGGACAAAAGCAAGTGTAATGTAACTTTGCCTAACTAACACCATTTCAAATCCATGCATATATTAATTTTTATTATGTGGTGATTATTAAAATTACTATTAAAATATCGTGTTACACATCAATTTTAGAGTACTACGTTATTGAATAGCTACGCGTTACTTTTTAGCGAAAGTTACTACAAGGTAACTGGTTGTTTTTTTTTCTTTTCAATTAAAGAAAGCATTAGTTTTATATCAATGCGCTATTTAAAAGACTCTCCAAAGTAACGAAAATAAAGTCATTATCATTGTGAAAGTAACTATAAAATCTAGGTAACGGGCTATTCTTGAACAAAACTAATTGTAAAGCAACTCGTTATTTTTGTCAAGAAACGAATATTCGTAAATAAAGAACCAATTAACAGTATTTTAAATTCATGCTTATATTAATTTATGCTGCTGATAGTTACTTTTAGAATAACGCACTACTTTAAAAGTCATGGTTATTTCAAATCAACGCATTCATTCTATATTAACGCGCTTTTTAAAAGTAACGTCTGAATTTTAAACAACGCGTTACTTCTAAAGTGCTTTAAAAGTAACGTGTTATTTAAAAACCACGCATTAACTTTGATATCAGGGCGTTATTTAAAAGAAACGTGATAAATTTAAAGAAAGTCTTTACCATAAAAGTAACGAAGTTACAATAATGCGTTGCTTTATAAAGTGACGCAAATAAAATTATAATTATTTAAAAGTAGCTTTAAAATCTATTAAGTTGCTATTTTTGAACAAAAGTAATTTCATTGCTATTTTCATGTAACGAGAGTTAATAACTAAAGGACAGCATTACATTTCCATAAATCTACTAAATTATTCTCCAAAATGTTTTGTTTTAAATAACGCGTTTTTTGAAATGTAGCTAATTATTTTTAAAAAACATTAATAGTAACGCCCTATTTAAGCGTAGCGCGTTACTTTCAAAGCGACGCGTTACTTTTAAAGTAACGGAGTTACAGGTTTGCGTTACTTAAAAGTAACAAAAATAAAGTTATTGTTATACGAGGGTACATTTGAAATCCAAGTATATGGCATATTTTTAAACGTAACTAACTCTAAGGTATGTCTAGTTTTTTCAATTAACGGGAGTTGGTAATTAAAGAACCAATTAACAGTATTTGAAAAACAAACATATGCTAATTTATTCTTCTGAGTAGTTACTTTTAAAATACCGCGTGACTTTATAAGTAGCCCATTATCTAAAAATGACGCATTAATTTTATAGTTAAATAGTAATAATAATAATAAAAATAATAATAATAATAATAATAATAATAATAATAATAATAATAATAATAAAGACATTTATTAACTCAAAATTATTACAAGTTTCCAATATTACTTTATAAAACTACACAATACAATGAGTTAATTGGCTATAATTCAGCCTCCCATAGGATACTACACAAGTGCATCCTGCTGGGTGCTGTTGAAGCCAACCAAATATAGGACGGATATAAATAAACTAATCGAAAATTGCGACCAAAAGAAAGATCAACCTATATATCCGCTTAATATTTATTCATAGTCAGATGGCAACAAAAATAAATTTAAGTTACACTTTGTAGCATACCCACACAATCATATAGAGAGGAGAAGGAAGAGGGAGAAAATAAAAAAAAATAAATAAAAAATGAAGAGAAGGACACACTGATGGTGGATGAAGAGAAGCCGGCGCTGATGAGATAACCAATGCAGAGTACTTAACGTTAAAGAGCCCCTGACACAAATGTAAACATGTAAATGTGTAAAATTAAGGGTTAGAGAAAACAGTATCAATGTTCATTGAAAAGTTTTAGTTTCAGTCTTCTTTTAAATGCTGCTACAGAAAGCGAAAAATCGGTTACGTTAAATTTGTTTATGAATGAGACAATACGGTAGGAGAAAGACCGCTTAAAATACTCTTTGGAATGCGCTGGAATTGTAAATTATTTTTCCTACGAATATTAAGGTTGTGAATATCTCTTCTATAAGTAACCTTCCGAAGAAGATACGGCGGAGATTTGTATGTTAATATTTTATAAACGAAACAGGTGGCATGCAAAATTCGTCTACTACACATATTAAGCCAATGAATTTCATTGAGCTTATGAGAGATTCGCTCCATTCGTCGAATTCCAAATATTAATCTCAAACATGAATTTTGAAGTTTTTGGATTCTTTGTTTATCATATGCATTTAAACAAGGTCCATATATACTGTCACAAAAATTAAGAGGAGACAGGAGGACCAGTGTTTCACAAAGCATTTTCTTAATTTCAATATTTAAATAGTGCCAATGCGAATAAATCATTTTTAAAACCGAATAACCGGTGCGTAGTTTTTCGGTGACATGTTCACTGAATCGTAGCTTATAATCAATGATAAGACCCAAATTCTTTGCAGTCCCCTTAAAATATATAATAGGAATGTTATTAATATTGATGCGCAGCGATGCCAGAATGTTGTTTCGATGGCGTTCACTACAGAAAAGGATAGCAACGGACTTGTTAGGATTAATAGACAATAACAATTTTTGAGTTTCAGCATTTATCTTATGCAGATCCAAGTTAATGCAGCGAGCTGCCCTGCATACATCAGAATAGCCAATTGAAAAATAGCTGAGTGTCATCTGCATAGCAATGATGGTCACAGTGCCTTACATGCTTTGCAAGTTGAAATGTGAATAGTATATAGCAACGGGCCCAGAATACTGCCCTGGGGAACTCCAGAAACTACACTCAATGGGTTTGAAGAATTACCATTTAAGGTTACTCTCTGCAGTCTATCCGACAAGAATGAAGATACCCTCTCCAAAATTCAGATAATTTAGGATAGATACCAGGATCTGATGATTCACCATATCAAAAGCCTTTGTGAAATCCAAGAGTACTAAAACAAAGGTCTTATTATCATTCAAAGTTCTAAATATGTCATCAGTTACTTGAGAAAGTGCAGTGGCACAGCTGTATCCGCTGCGAAAACCGGATTGATACTCTGGAATTAAATTATTCCTATTGAGGAATTCAAGAATTTGATATTCCATAATCTTCTCAAGAACTTTTGAGAGCACTGGGAGAATAGATATACAACGTAATTGACTAAAATCAGTAGGGTTGCTCACCTTAGGTAGAGGCACAATGTTTGCTTGCCTCCATTTAAGTGGCAAATAGGAATGCTCGATACAACAATTTAAAATGTGTGTTAGAGGGTTAAGTATGGAAGGTTATGATAGCAGAACCAATGATATGTTTAACTTATCAATTCCAAATGCCTTGGAATTTATATTACTCAATATTTTCATGACAATGTCTTGAGTTACGAGAGAAAAATTAAACTGCTCAAAGTGTTCTAATTTATTGTTATTAAAAAACCGAACAAAATCCGGATCGGGCGCACCAACATTTTTAGTAATTTCAGAAAAATATTTATTAAGTTCATTGACGTTTTGCATCGTTTGTGGTAATTAATTTATTTATTTTTTATAAAAATTCATCTTTCTCAATTCCTGCCATTTCTGTTTTTGATTAGAGTTGCTGACCTTATAATTCTGATCGGCTTTTTTCCCGCTCTTATCGCACTTGTTGTTAAATTTCGGTACTGCTTGTAGCATTCTCAATCCACCTGACGCTTGGTTTGTCTATATTTATTTAATGCTCCATTTCGAAGCCTCTGCATAAACCTAATATTAGCTGTAATCTATGGTCGATAAGGATGTTTCTTTCCCTTAATGAATTTTAAGAGAACATGGATATGCAGAGTTTCCAGAGTGCCATTCATGAAGAAATCAATTTTGTCGTCTATATTGACCATGTTATACATAATATGCCACGGTTGCGATTCCAGATCGGAATGAAATTTAGTCCTGTCAATACTATGTAACTGTCTAAAAATAAAGCTAATCGAAGATGACGTACATATAGCCAGGTTAATTGTACAATAAATCAATTTATGATCTGATAGATGAAGATCTCTGGTACCGGAGCTTTCAATACAATCCAGATTACAAAAAATTAAATCAAGTAGTGTAATAGATACATTAGTAATTCTCATTAGCTCAAATATAAGTTGTTTTAGATTAAAAATATTAGTTATATCCATTAGTGAGTTAGAGATATTATTATCTAGATCTAGCAAATTTGTATTAAAATCACCCAATACTATAATTGAATCATACTCAGCAAATAAATTAAGTAGAACGTTTTCAAAACGTGATAAAAAAAGACTTACGTTACTATTAGGCGGACGGTAGATGTTGCCAACAATTATATTTTTCTCATTCACCCTAAGGGTGATCCAAATATGCTATATATATTCCCTGCATTCTTGAAGGACAGTGTCAAATACAAGGTGATTTCTCAAATATACCGCAACATCTCCACCCCTTCCCACTCTATCTTGGCGAACAATTACGTAATTATTAATATGCAAATTTATATCACTAATGTCAGCACACAGCCATGTCTCAGAAACACCCAAAAGATCATACTGTTGTTCAAGTAAATGATCCTGAAAATCATTGAAACAGTTTAAAAGCGATCTGGCATTAATGTGTCCACAGGAAAACATGGAAACAAAAATAGGAAGTAAAAAAGGAAAGAAAGGAAATGGGTACACCTACTGAAGAAGTAAATATTTAATAAAAATATTTTTCACCCAAGATATGCGGCAATACGCACCCACAAAAACGTTCTACCACTTACCCTAAGAATCGCTCAAATTAAAAACTATTCTATTGAATTGAATCTCTTACTCGCATAGTTAGTTAATTTTTCTCTATGTCGGCACATTGTACAAGAAAAGAAAATGACGTTAAAAAAGGTGTCAAGAGAAAAAAGAGGAAAAAGTAACAATATAGATCAACTGACACCTACTGGGAAAACAAAAAAAAAACAGCATAATTCTCCTAATCCCCAACCATGACAACGGGAATAGTACAAATACACATCAGTTGATTAACTTATTTCAATAAAACAAGAAAGTATTATATCTACAGTAACACTTAAGTAATATGTGAAAAAAATTCAGAAAGTACGCACTTTTATCTTTAATTTGAAGAATAGAAAATCAGAATAACCCGACTTAATTTCAATGACAAGAAAATACTATATAGAGAAACATACAAATGTTAAAGTTTAAATTTTAAATATAAATCAGTTCAGTTTACATTACTTTAATATTGTTTAAAGACAACGCGTAATTTTGAAAGCAACGCCTTCTTTTGAAGGGGCTAAGTTATGGTTAACGCGTAACTTTTCAAAAACAACGAAAAAAGTTATTACTTCATGACAGTAACTTTAAAATCTAAGTAACGCTTTATTTTTGAACAAAGTAAATGTAAAGTAACTCTTCACTCTTTTCAAGTAACCAGAGATGGTACACATCGTCGCGTCGTCTGTCGTAAATGCTGGAAAAGTTGCGCACTTGGTTTTTGTGAGGACGTGCTGGTAACGCTTTTGATTTTTTCAACATTTCTCACAATCTGCTGGAACAAATCAACTAATTATAAAGTTGCTCTAGGCGGATTTTTATACAAATCTTGATTTTATTTAAATTAAATATAAATGGAAATGCGTATACCAATCGTGGTGCACAATTAATACGAAAATTCAATGGAAAATATTTTTAATAAACTTTTGGAAATGTTATTAGTAAAATCAAAATTTAAATAATGAATATAAATTTTATGTATGAAGTATTCGCATATTGTTCCGAAATTTTATTAAAACATTTTACAATAAATAAATAGTAGATATCAAAATACAACTACTATGAATATTTTAATGTAAATTAACCCTTTTTGTTCAAAACCGAACACGTAGCTTTATTTAATTTATATAATTTTCCGCATTTCCATGTTTTTCCATTATTCATATTTCAAAAATTTGTTGGCCGATGTAACTAAAAATAAACTGTGAAAGAAAGAGCTCCCCGGTGGTTTTTATTCCCTGTTGCAATTTATTTCTATGGATTATTATCTATAATCTGGACTTGTATGGTTGATATTATTTAATAAAGGCGAGGGACGAATAAGCAGGTGCTGTCTGTAAACCTAACAGTTGAAATATGGATATATTTAATTTTTTACTGACATTTACAGAAATATTAGTTCGATTAGGTAGTATATTACTATATAATCCTAATAAAGAATAGTAATATTTAAGCTCCTGCGGAAATTGTGATTATTGCCTTTAGAGAATGTTTTATTGCAATTATTTTCAGTGTATTTATTTCGGGCAATCACCTATTCGCCCTTCGAGAGAGACTCCTTGAAAATGCGACAAAATATTCCACAAAAAGAGAAAATAAATTTTAAAGTCGGCACCGAAATCGAAACAACATAAAATCGGGAGAACACCGGCAATTCCGCAAACAGTTGACTATCGACCGCCCCCGAGGCTGCCTTGATCAACTTTTCTGCAGTCATTTGTTCGACACGGGCGCCAACAAATCCCGTGCTGCTGCTTTGTCCTCGGCCTTCTCGATTTTCATTGAAAAATCCCTTTTCTTTCTCTCTCATGTTCACTGTGTTCTACGACGCCAAGAGACAAGGACAAAAGACGATTGCCGGAGAAACATTTGAACGTCGGGAAAAGCAAAAGCCGCCCGGAATCGAAAACAGTTGAATGCGAACGAGATTTGAGCGGAAGAGTAATGGCGGCTTTTGTTAAAAGGCAGGTGGAATGGAAACGGGCTTGTACGGGGAGATTAAGTTCGAAATTTGCCTTTTACAGGGTTTTTAACGTTGGTTTCAAATGGGAGTCGATTTAAATGCACGTTTTTTTCCTCGTTTGGTGGAAGAAAGACGGAAAGCTCTATCTAGTTTAGTTGTATTCGTCACAACAAAAAAGTTTCTAAATTGGTAGACCATTTTTTATTATCCTTTTATATCTGTATGCATTTTTTGAAATCGCTTTTTGGCACTAGGTTCCGCATAACGTAAAACCAAAAAACACCTAAAATTTGTGACTTGAGGCTTTCCTCACCCCTGCCAAAAAAATACGAAAAAATTTTGTAAGAAAATGTTATTCCAAATGACATTAAAAGCTTAATTTGAAATGTTCGATTGAAAATTTCATTTAATTTTTTTTAATGTACTAAAAATAATATTTGTATGACATTTTCGCCGCCATTCCTTTAAAATAATAACTTTGAAGCTGACTAATCGTATTTTAAAATTTAATTATCCAATAAAGGGTTTTATATATCAAAAAGAAAAATTTGTAGTAGCTCAACGGCAAACGCATACTGCCATCAAGTTCACACCTCCCTAAGTTACGTCAGTGAAAAAGTAAATAAAGTTAGTCAAAGTAAAATTAACCTAAATTAAAGTGAAGCCGAATTAAAGTAAACGAATTAGATCTCTTAAATTCAACATAAACTAAAAGTACTTTCAAGGGAACCTCAAATTGCCTCAAGGAAACCAAATAGATCGCGTCCAATAAGTTCTCAACGAATGGTCATGCGCTTCACGCTCTTCTGGTAAAATATATTTAAACATGCTTATCAACATAGGTGCATACGTCAATTTATACTAAACCTGGGCGTCAATATACATTTGTTCCGAAGCCAGCGAATTATTATTCTACCCATCACCATCTGAGCTACGCAACCTGAAACAGCAAAGAGGATCACCACAAGCAAATATACTCTGCGACACGTGATGAAGGCCGCCGTTCTGATCCCAATCCCGGAAGTATTTCATTTATTTATATACAGTTTGACACGTGGTGGAGGCTGCCGTTCTGATCCCCGTGCACAGGACATCGGACCATCAACCCATTAAGGAGATATACTTTGGAAGCTGCCGTTCTGATCTTAGTGCCGTTTATTGGGAGCCGCCGATCTAACCCCTAACCCCAGAGGCGTTTCATTTATTTATATACAGTGAAGTCACATGGTGGAAGTGCCTTTTCGACCTTTCTACAAGTGACGCCATCTGACCCCCATACACATAAGCCATTATTGACAAGTGCAGTTTGATTTGATGGGGTACCCTGACATACAGGGTCAGTCAGTTTTTTTCGTTCGTCAGGATGAAATAAATCTCGAAACACAATTCATAGCCATTAAGATCCACACCGTTAATTTCTGTACCAGCTTCTCTTCAGATTTAAAATACCATCAATCAACATTATGGAGGATTACAGAGATTGGTAACCTCTTCCAGAGGGATTGAGTCTTTTCTGCTGGTGGATTTTCGTTCCTTCGAGGAGTAACTTGACTACTCTCGGGGTTATGAAAAAATTTCTATCCCATGGCAAAATAAGCATAAGAAAAACCAATAAAATAAATTAAGCTCAAGGACACTCATACGATGGATCCAGGGACCAAGGCATCACCAGTTCATATCAAAAGGAAAGAAAACAAAGAAAACCATAATGAAGATGTACATTTTCAGTTAATCATGCGAGACGCAAAAGAGCCGATCGTAAAATGTAAGACAGAGATTAAGCAACAAAAATATAAGAGAAGTGCCATTAGAGAGGACGATGACGCGACGTAGAGAAATGTTACTAGCAATCTTTTAAAAAAAATTTCCAGGCAATTATAACTTTAAAACACATGAATCATCGAAAAATACCTTAAATAATAGAGAAAATCACCCTTGGACGAGAAACAAGGGAAAAATAAGAAGTAAATGCAGATATAAAGAAATGTAGTTAGAGTATAAAGTGACAATTTTGAACGCAAAGTGTTAGCGAGAAGTATCCTATTGGGAAAATCAAAGCAAAACACGTAGGCGGTGGAATAAGAGAGAAATTAAGGAGTAAAATGAAGAAATGAGTAACTAGGAAATAAGGTTACAATAATTGTAAATGCAAGTGTTAATGATTTTTTTTAATGGCAGTGGCACACACACTAAAGGTAGATCCTATGGCGCTCGCGCTCGATACGTCGAACTGGACCAAGGGAAGAACTAAACCAAGAAGAAAATTAAAAATAACTAAAAATCCGTAACTAAGTAATTAAGACGCAACCAGAAACTAGGCAAACACAATGAAACCAAAAATTAAGTAAGAAGTAACCAAAAACTAAGCAAATACAAAGAATCCAGAAACCAAGAAAAAATCAGAAATTAAGCAACTAAGAAGAGGAAATATGTGGCTATAAAGGAGACGAAAACTTCGAGGAGAGACTGTTAGCAATTTTCGGAAAAAATAAGAAACATTCACATAATAAATGCAGGTGTTAACCATAGTACCTTACTAGGAAAGTCTAATAGTAAAAATACATGGGCATTTAGACAGAGGAACAAAAGGAGAGAGATATGTGCAACTATATTATTAAGAGTTATAGTTTTAAATGCAAGTGTTAACGATACTGGGAAAGTTATAGTAAAAACACAGAGGTATTTAGACAAAGAAACAAAAGGAAAAATTGAGATATGAGTAACTATAGAAAAAAGTTATAATTTTAAATACAAGTGTTTAACGATAGTACCTTACTGGGAAAGACATAGAAAATGCACGTACGCATTTAATAAAAGAGAAATTAAAGAGTAAAATAGAGATCGAAGAAACAGAGCTACAATATTCAACCGAAATAAAGGAGAAGCTATAAATCAAAATTATATACAGGTCATATAGGGATTGTTGTAGCCAACTGTCGCATACGAAATTAGAATTCATATATG